>MJUT01061204.1:86158-164855 GCA_002080005.1 Gigantidas platifrons
ATACCTTAAAATGTACCTCAATAATGAGCTTGACTCATACCTTAAAATGTACCTCAATAATGAGCTTGACTCATACCTTAAAATGTACCTCAATAATGAGCTTGACTCATACCTTAAAATGTACCTCAATAATGAGCTTGACTCATACCTTAAAATGTACCTCAAAAGTATAGCATCAGTTGAATTTTAAAAGGTTAAATCTAGCATCATGCGTTATGCTTAGGCAGTGATGGTCAACAATTTCTCCAATATCAATAAAACAAACAATCGTCTCTCACCTCGAATCATTGAACAAACAAATGACGACCTATGACGTTGGAAATTCAGATATCCTAGAAAACATAGTTCTCTTTCCAATTTAATAATTCATATATATGTAAAAGTATACTACTATATAATATAAAATCAATATATAAACTCAACACGTACTAATTATAAACAATAATGATATCCGTATATAGAAATTTTTATGAACAGGTTTTTTCTCGGAAGTGAGAGGAAGTGATACTTGTTGTCATGAGATCTGCTGCACGGTAGAAAGTCTTCATGAAGGTAATTAATCTTAATTATTTAAATTAACAGCAAAATATTATACAAATATTAAAGGTTTATGGTGTTTAACGCCACTTTCAACACATATTAATCTATTTCTGTTATATTTCATTTTTGAACTGTTGCTTATTGATTTTTTTAAAATATATACACATCTGTTATTTATTGTTGAACATCACACGTTTTCACGATTAAAAACTGTGTCTCAAAATACTTTTTTGAGTGGAAGGTGAAACGGAATTCGTTATTTGTTTATTTATTTATTTATTTATTTATTTATTTATTTATAGTAAAACTGTTGCTAAATCCAATATTTTTTTAACTGAATATACAGGTAATGGATGTGCGGATCAGTCGGTTAGATAATACATACGCTTATTATATGATAGATGTCTTTCATAAAAATAATGTTTCTCTTGCTTTAGACTTTTGAATCATTTGGCGTTTTTATATTTTGCCCTTTGGGTGTACCTGCCTATGTTATTCCAGAAACTCATCGTGCGAACTAAATAAGATATTAACAGTGAGTCAATACCTCAGCTGATGGACTATTAGTCCTGAAGAATATCATAAGCCCAGTAGACTGTGCTTCGGCATTGAAATGATATATAAGATATATTTATATTTATAATGTACAGTTCCTCAAAATATGTAACTTATTTACACTACAGCCAATATGCCACAATCACATGAAACTTGAGCCGAATTTAGCTACCTCGTTTAGGCTTGTGAAGGTTATTCCAGAAACGAGTTGCGCGCCCTACATATGATATCTAGTCCCTTTGGTTTGGCTTATTTGCTCCTAATTACTTTTAAATCATTTGATTTTCCAATCTTGTGATTGTGATCGTACCTGGTGAAGGTTATTCTAGAAACGTGTCGTCTGCACTACATTAGATCTAGAAACGTGTCGTCTGCACTACATTAGATCTAGAAACGTGTCGTCTGCACTACATTAGATCTAGAAATGTGTCGTCTGCACTATATTAGATCTAGAAACGTGTCATCTGCACTACATTAGATCTAGAAATGTGTCGTCTGCACTATATTAGATCTAGAAACGTGTCATCTGCACTTCATTAGATCTAGAAACGTGTCGTCTGCACTACATTAGATTTAGAAACGTGTCGTCTGCACTACATTAGATCTAGAAACGTGTCGTCTGCATTACATTAAATCTAGAAACGTGTCGTCTGCACTACATTAGACATCTACGTTTGCATTACTATGTGCAACTTAGTAGTAACGCCATGTTCTTTTGCTTGAAGGACATTGATTTAACTTGATATATCAACCCAGCATTGGACGTAAGCTTCTTATTCTTTCATCGCATTTACAAGTAGTTAAGAATTAGATAGCAACGCTGATGCCAATATTTCTGTTGAAATGCTTGCACAGATGAGTTCAGCCCGGTTTTAAGTTGTATGTGTAGTGTTTTGTAGGTCATTTTTTGTCCATTGTTCTTTTTATGTCATTGTATCGTCTGCCCGACGTCGATTTACAACTTCTGATTACCACTTTGGTTTCTTTAAGCTTTTCTTTTTGTAATATACAGTAGGGTCGTTGATGATGTTTCAGTGTGCAGTATGCAATGCCATTTATACCCTGACATCCAATGCACAGTTCTAAAAGTATATTGTTACAAGAGAATTTGGACAATATACAAAATTAAATATCTCAGAATAGAAGTGTGTCGGTATTTAGTGGGGTTCGTGTTACTCGATATTTAGTTTTATGTGTATGTTTTGTAGATCGTTGTTTGTCCTTTTGTACTTTTTATTTTGGCTATTGTGTCGTTTATTCTTCTTCTATATACGGATTCTGATTGCTCTTTTAGTATCTTCAAACTCTTCTTACAGGGAAATTGCTGGACGTTAAACATCAATCAATCAATCAATCTTACAGGGAAAGAGATGAAATTTATCAGAAAGGTGCGATCCAATATGTAGACTTTAATACCTTCTTGAAATAACTCAATTTCTATACAGTAATATAGTTCATTTTAAATGTATTATAATGTTATACTACATCGTGTGTAAGGGGCCGTCGTGGCCGTGATCGTATAGTAGTTGGATTTACAACTGTCTATGCAATCTGTGCCTATCATCATTGATGTTGTGAGTTCGAACCTCGATCGGGGCGAGGTGTACAACCATTATGTGAAAAAGTTTGTCAGTGACTTGATGGTTTTCTCTGGGTCCTCCGGTTTCCTCTACCAATAAAACTGACAGACACGATATAGCTGAAATATTGTTGAAAGTGGCGTTAAACACAAACAAACACACAATAATGTATTGTAATATCGTGTGTAATGTTTTAGTCGTTGGTATTTTGTAAATTAACTTTTTCTTATAAACCGTGTTAAGGGAAAACATCAGACTCAATCTACCTTTGAGGCAATCATGACACGTGTATTTCTCATCTTTCATTATTCCTCCTGATAAAATATCAACAAAGACAAAAGTTCTTTTTTTACTCGTACATCTCTCTGGAATCGGCTGTCACATCGTATATATATTATACAATTATCACCCTTGTTGGAATGTGACCCGACGATTTGTCTCCCAGAGAAAAGTAAGGTCACCCGAGGGCTTGCCCGAGGGTGACCTAACTTTTCGAGGAAAGACAAACCGTCGGGTCACACTCCGACTGACAAGAGTGATGCTTGGTATATCATATCGAATATTTTTGCATCAGACACCAAGTAATAGAATACCTGCGGATTTGCGAACATATTCGATATGATATATACATGTATATAATTTCTTCTTCGCCTACAGCTGGACGCCATGTTTGTTTATAATTGGAAACACGTGAGGCTCACGTGGGAATTTCCTAGGTATTTCCTCGAGAACGGTGGACCTTACTATGAGACCTTACGATTACCGGTTGACCCAACGAATGGATAAATATCACGTGACAGTGTTTAAGATATTTCTATGAGTATATATTATTATGAGTTGCTCAATTGAAACATTCAAGGCTATTGTATCCTCTATTAAACACTAATATATGAAATGTGAAAATAGTTATGTTTGTGTATAGTAGTCTTCAGCACGTATTGTGTTGTGTTTTTATTTTGCTTGTCTTTGTCTTGCGTGCCCTATGTTGCCAGTTTCTCTGGATGTTCCTTTTTTGATTGCCCCTTTGGTATTTTTTAACGTTAATTTAAACGTTTGCAATTGCCATGTGCAAGTTCTGACAAAATCTTCAACTTGTTGAAGGCGGTCAAAATTTGGTAGAAGTGGAAGTGAAATAAAATTCGTAATGCCACAAGTCTTTCAAAGTGCATTATCACATAGTCAGGTAATAAATCCAAGAAAATTATATTATATATGAAAATAAAGTGACATGAATATGGTGGATGGCACCGTAAGGGTATCATATAGGCTACTTTCATTCAATAGTAACCTTAAACGCTTTGAAGATAAGAAAGAGAGGTAATCAGAACCTGTGAATCGAAGAAGGACAGACAATACAATCGACAAAAGGAAAAAGGACAAAATGACAAACAGCAAGCTACACAGAAAACTAAAGATCGAGCAACATGAAACATGCAAAAATCCGGGATCCATTTGTTTTAAATTTTCATTGTCATTTTGGTCTTTTCATTGTTGTTTTAAGCTACCCAGTTGAAACATTTATCATACACAATACTTTGTGTTATATTGTCTGGCTAATTGTTTAAACTCTGACGTCTACGAACAGATTATATTCTTCATTTTAATATCGTTCCATTCATTAGTTATTATATCCGAAGTGTCATATTGTATAGAACGACCTTTCATTAGACTCTGTATATAGCAAAGCTTACGTCAATGTTTATAAATATTACCGCAGGTTTCTATGACAATATAGTCGGTCGTTGTTTTACGACAGATTACCAGAAAAGTACATCTATAATGACGTTATTTTGTCTCTTTTTTTTCAAGTGGTAACATGAGATCATATAGAGAATTTTTCTAAGAATTTCAAAATTAAATAAATCAATATTTATCATTACATTTGGCTACCTGTACATGTGTGTAAATTTTTATTTCATTGATAATGGAATTCACAATAAGACAATTGTAAAGTAGCAATATCTTCAGAGATTCTCAAGTAAGAAGACGATCATGATTTAAAGAGAAAAAACACAGTATAGAGGGGAAATCCCATTAACCGGTTTAATCCTGCCTCATTTTTTGTGTCTGTCGCAATCCAGGCTTTTCAATAAAGATATGTGGTGGTCTTGTTAGAGTACATACAATCTAGGCCCCTCTCCTCCTGCAACAGCATTAAACCATTTGACTTATCTACCCTTTACACGACTATTCCTTACTCTAAGCTGACGGACAGATAAAGGGAGAAGGTCCACCAACTGTGTTTCATAAAAAAGAATGGCCAACGTAGATACAAATACTTTGTGTTAGGAAGGGACATGTCTTATTTTGCAAAAAAACACTCTGATTTACCAAAATGTTCTCTAAAACTGATATCATCAACATGCTCGAGTTTTTGATTTACAGCATATTTGCTATGTTTGGGGGAAGTGTTTTTCAACAAACAGTCGGCATAACTATGGGTACAAACTGTGCTCCTCTTCTTGCCGACTTGTGTCTTTATCGTATGAGGCAGACTTCATGAAGGGGCTTCTCAAGAAAAACGAAAAGAAGCTAGCCCAATCCTTTAATTTCGCGTTCCACTATATAGATGACAACAGTCAATTGGTTTTCCAATCATTTGATTTTCAGCATACCTGACGAAGTTTATTCCAGAAACACATCATGCACTGAATTCGATATCTACAATTTATTTTGCCGGTTTTTAGTGGAGCTCCATGTTGCTCATCGTTTGTTAGTTTTCTGTGTTGTGTTCTTTGATTAATTGTCTTCGTCTTGTGTCTTGTGTACCCAATGTTGTCAGTTTCTCTGGATTATCCATTCTTGATTGTCTCTTCGGTTTTCTCTTATTTCATTTCCACCATATAGTTGAATAACTACAGTACATTATATCCCCATGCATTACCCATTAAAAGTTGGGAGTTAAAACGGACAAAATATGAATGTATTTATATAACACATTCGAACTGATATATAACTATAGGATTTTTCTATTTTAACATAAATGCAAAGAAGATTAAAATCTTTATTGAAATATTATGGGATTTCTATATTAGTTTTATTGCAATCTTTATTGAACTGAGGGTGATATTACATAATCGTATTGATTTGAGAGTTGAACTTCACACTATCATTCACGTTGACACCGTCAGAGATTTTCAAGTGAGTGAGTTATTGTTGTTTAACGCCCACGCAGTATTTTTTCAGACAGCTGTATCATGGCAAGAACACGTTAATTTTGAATGAAATGATGATCGAAGGTTTGACAGTTCCTTTTGTAGTGGTTGGTCAACCCTGTATTAAGAGGTCACATTCGAAAAGAAAATGTAGTCACTTAAGACAGGTGACCTCTTAAAAGAGGTTCAAGTCATATGAAATTTTCTATGACAGGACCAGAAAAATGTGACCTTTTAATACATGTGATTGCTTAATAGAGGGGACCGGGTGATCAGATCTGACTGTATATTATCCACCATTACTGTTTATTTTATTCCAACTTTTCATGGTTAATATAAATGATAAAGGTAAAAAGGGTTCTTCTCTTTGGGGTATTACACCTCCAAAAAGGGCCTCCGCTGTTTTGCTTAGGAGGAATCAAATATACAATTCTCCTTACGGACGAAGAGTATATCAGTTCCTCGTGTTTGGAGAAGGCCTAACGCCTGGTATGATGACGGCAGCTGCAGCAGTTCCTCGTGTTTGGAGAAGGCCGAACGCCTGGTATAATGACGGCAGTTGCAGCAGTTCCTCGTGTTTGGAGAAGGCCTAACGTCTGGTATGATGACGGCAGCTGCAGCAGTTCCTCGTGTTTGGAGAAGGCCTAACGCCTGGTATGATGACGGCAGCTGCAGCAGCTCTTCGTGGACAATAGGTTGTTTAACATGGTTATTGACAGTCCCAATCCAGTATCCCTCCATCTTACCTGTGGCAATCAAAAGATCCACCCATGGGCCTTTCTGGGTTTATCAGGATTATTGTTTGTAAATATAAGTGAAATACTATCAGTGAATATATCTTGTAACATCAATGCATTCCTGTCCTTTGATCTTTTTATGGGTTATATACCAGAATGTAACCAACAGCTAAGAATTATGAAATAATACACAAAAATACGAGATATTGCATACCTTAAATCTGAGCTGTAGTTTTATTACTCTCAGAGAGCCGTGTAATAATCAACCACTTTGATGTAATATTGCATGGCTTTATGCTACAAATAATCTATGCCACGGTTAAACAGTAGAAATATTCCATCGGAATATATTTGCGCCCAGTGTTGCCTGTATCTTTGGATTATTTATTCTTGAGTGGCCTTTCGGTTTTATCTAACGCTGATATAAAGGGAAATCAAAGTGGAATCATCATATATTTCTGATTTTGTGTTCAGACTGATTAAAAACCTGTTAATAGCTATGCACTGTATCGTTATTTATAAATCTATTATTACCCTAAATTAGGTTTTGCTTTTTCTTCGACGTATTGCCAGTTTCTCTAGATTGTCCATTTTTGATTGTCCCTTCGATATTCTCTAACGTTTATTAGTTAATAGGATGATAACAAATGGTATTGTTAGAATTTGTTCTTCTTCTGTCTTAATAGGAAATGAATCACAAAAAGCGGAAATACATATCAGAAGAATAGACCGCGGAGGCGGAAATGTTATACTTAAAATGTATTGATCCGACTTGTGTAAAATATCTTTTTGAGAAAAGAATGAAATAAAATATGTCTGATGAATTATAGATTAAAATGTACCAGTTTCCTATTTCCTAACAATGGGGGAAATACAATCATAAATAAATCGTACCATATTATAAGATGTATAGATTCTAAGAAAGATACAGAGATATATATAATCAATAAAAGCAGTTAGAAAGTATATATGAATAGTAAGCAATTATAATGTATATTTAATAACTTATATTGTACACACCTACCTCCCTTCGTTATGGGCAGGTATAAATTACATTAGAAATATTTGCAAGTTAGCTTGTCTGATCACAAGGGGTGCACTTAAGTAGGTAAATAGGGTACGGTGGTGCCCTGGGAGTTTGAAAAACACCCTCATTCGTATATTTCCACCGCACGAAAAACAAAACCCATTCATATATTCGAGGTACAAAAGCTAGGAAAATTATGCCCATTCATATATTATTTAGCTATTGGTTACCCATTCATATACTAGCCTAACATCTAAAATAAATCAATTTTTGCACGTTTTCATATTAAATTACAGCGTGATTATTGAAGAATGTGTCTAGACAATAAAGATGCGGCATGACCTTGTAGAAACATTATAAATTGCTATTTCATAGATTAAAATACCCACCCATTGATGTATTCAAGCTGGAAATTTACAACCCAGTAATATTTTCGAAAGCTAAAAAAAAGTACATCCAGTGATCCATTCTATATACCTATATATAAGAAATGACCCCCGTACCTAAATAAGTTAAATAAGATACAATAAAATAAAGCTTTTGGGGATTAATAAATCTAACGTATCTAGTTAACGGAGCTAACACACCATGGTTCGTATTAGAAACGAAACGAATGTACCAGTAATATTCACGATATTGTCCATAAAAGAAATCCATATGTTCTTGATCAACGTTTGCCTAAGTAGTGGGTTGTGTATTTCTGGTTTTTAATGTTGTCGACCATTGTTGAAGTGACATCACCTGACATGTTTTTAATGTTGTCGACCATTGTTGAAGTGACATCATCTGACATGCTTGTATCAATTTAAATAAGTTTGCTAAACCGAATCACCACGCGATTCATAGCGTAAAGTAGTGATGTAAATTGCGTATCTGACGTGACATGTGTTGATGTAAATTGCGTATCTGACGTGACATGTGTTGATGTAAATTGCGTATCTGACGTGACATGTGTTGATATATGTGCTAGGGTTTATGATGTTTGACGTTACTTCAACAATATTTCAGTTATATCGGTTATCAGTTATATGCACTGATTGCATATGTAGTTGTAAATAAATCCAACGACCAAACGGTCACTACAAACATGTGTACCAATACAACATGCTTATAATGTGTAAGTATACAACAGATGGCGTTAGTGCATATATCGGTTATCAGTTATAGACACTGATTGCATATGTAGCTGTAAATAAATCCAACGACCAGACGGTCACTACAAACATGTGTACCAATACAACATGCTTATAATGTGTAAGTATACAACAGATGCCGTTAGTACATATCTGTGTAAGGTTACCGTTACTATTTTCCAACGCAGTATGCATTATAAAGTAAGTAAAATCGTTATCTCCAGGTAACATATGGCTGTACAACTACTGTGTGTCATCGAACAGGAACAGGACGTGTCACGTGTCAGAAAATAAGTTGAATGGTGATTGTTGTATATCTTGTTTAAAAACCAGTAAAGGTCTGGGGAAAAACTAGTTCAACGCTGCCACTTTTTATTAAAGTGCCTGTATCAAGCCAGGAAAGTACGTGGTCGTGTATGTGTGCTAAGGTTATTGACTTTGACTCTTTTGGAAACTGTTCGGACATTGTGATATTTTTTTATTTTCATTTTTTTTTTATTATACCCTTATTTTGTAATTGTTTATTTTGAAAATAGAAAAGGTGTTACGTACAATAAAGGTAATAACAAAATTACCGAACTCTGACCGTGGAAGGCATATATCATTTGCTACCTGTTCCGTGTAGTAGCAAATGAGGACCTTGTTAACCCGGGTGACGTCCTAGTCGGTATGTTGTCCCTAATTTCCTTATTCATAAATGCTTAAGTAAAGCTACCAAGTTGCAATGACCTCGGGGGAAAAATAATCCAACAGCAGTGACACTGGGCATGGTTATAGTAAATAAGGGTAATAACAAAATTACCGAACTCCGACCGTGGAACGTATATATTATTTCTGTATAGTAGCAAATGAATTTCAATATATACAATACACAAAATAATATATATATAAATGATATTCTGTTGTCATACAAGCAATATAAAATACTAAAGATAATTAGCCATTCAATGCCGCATCAATATTAAGCCATTTTTTTTTATCAATTTGCCCTGTCTGTTTTTGGGACATGTAGAAAGTGGAATTGTCCTCTATTTTAATATAATATGTTAGATATTGAAGACCACCGTGTAAGTGTGGAATTTCCCCCTTACATCTGCACCTATATATATAACATTTAAATATTAATAAGATATTATTTACTGTATTATACCCTTACTCTAGGTTCATCAATGAATATGTTGGTGTAATTGTACTTTATAATATCGTCGGGCATTGCTATTTAACCGATTAAAAGGAGATCCCCTCATCATAGAAAGTTAATATCAATAGATTATCTATAGTTAACAGTTTGCTTATACGACAGGTGCCGTTTACGTATTACTGTGTAAGCTTTCTCTGTTCCACCTCAGTGTGTCTTAAAATAAGTATTAAAATGCCAGCGGTTTTCATGGAAAGAAAGAAAGAAAGAAAGAAAGAAAGAAAGAAAGAAAGAAAGAAAGAAAGGGAGATCAATGTTTATTTTGCTTTTTACGAACATCATGAAACGTCATAGAAATATTCCCTGTGATGTAGACGAGTGTTTCAGAATTTACAATTTTCAAAGATGGCTCCCATATTAAATCTAAAGAGGTTGATATAGTAAGATAAACTCATGTCGACATATTGTTACAAGGGGTTCTGATAACGCCATGGGTTCACAATGGTTGCCACTGTTGCTATGGTTACCAAAATCAAATGCGAAAATACAAACACTATCCTGGAATGTTAAATTCTGCAAACAAGCATTCATAACACTCCAGAGGAATAATCCTTTGACCCTTTGTTGATTGAGTGAGAGAGGAATAATCCTTGGACCCTTGGTTGATTGAGTGATAGAGGAATAATCCTTGGACCCTTGGTTGATTGAGTGAGAGACGAATAATCCTTGGATCCTTGGTTGATTGAGTGAGAGAGGAATAATCCTTGGATCCTTGGTTGATTGGGTGAGGGAGGAATAATCCTTGGACCCTTGGTTGATTGAGTGAGAAAGTGATCATCCTTGGACCCTTGGTTGATTGAGTGAGAGAGTGATCATCCTTGGACCCTTGGTTGATTGAGTAAGAGAGTGCTAAATATTTCATGCATTTGCAAACCGAATCAGTTGAACAACTGTGCCCGCCATTGCCATGCAAACAACAAAAGAGGAAGTTATTAATCTTTTAATTGCAAATTTTTTTCTTCAAGCTTTGTGAAACTTTATTGAAGATCCCCTGCAAGGTCTTAAGATTATGTTCGTCAAGGAGACTTGCTAAATCGATAGATTATAAACTATTATTAAGATTTCCGTTTAGAATATAACATGCATCATGTTGGACTTTGCATTTGAATGGGTGACATATTTTTTTCTACTTTATAGTAAACATTTCACAATTCA
This sequence comes from Gigantidas platifrons, assembly GCA_002080005.1. NCBI lineage: Eukaryota > Metazoa > Mollusca > Bivalvia > Mytilida > Modiolidae > Gigantidas > Gigantidas platifrons. The sequence continues at coordinate 97,239 of MJUT01061204.1, forward strand.
TTTCACTTATTCATCATAATAATATCATTTGAAGTCATGAGTTGTTGAATATTAGGTTTTCCATAGGGCTTTCCCCTGTTAAATCCGTATTATTTGTATGACGATGAAAGGAATCTTTTATTTATTATTTTTTCTAAGATCGTCGACATACTGCTGTTAACTAATTTTTTTAAATCCAATGTTATGAATTAATGACACTCTAGAAAAGTGCGGTGTCACTCGTGCAATACAATATATCAGATATAAACTAGATATGCACTTTTATATATCATCTAGAAGAAAGAAACACCTAAAGTGTCATTATGTCCTACTTTATTATGTCCCAGTGTATAATTTGACCTAACAAAACACAAAGCCTCTGCAATAACTTATAAAATGTGTGTGTAAAGAATGTATATCTAGATTCTCCTTTGCTCTTAGTGCAAAACTCATCGTAAGCTGCAATCAAAATACCCATTGTTCCAAAAACGTTTGAAATATGTCAATTATATCTCTTTCTACAAGACAAACAATATCTTACAATTATTGACTTTTAAGGATGACAGTATTTATAGATTAATACATGGTCTTTTTCATATTGCCCTTGTTATCAGCACGAGACCTTGATATCGGCTCCGTGGGCTTTAACCCAAGGGACGATATCAGTCGAGGGCTGATGACAAGGGCAATATGAAAAAGGCCATGTATTAATCTATTTATCACATATTTGGCCAGGGCAGATAACATGTTATTGCCCTTCACAAGAGGGAAGATAACATGTTATTGCCCTCGTAAAATGTTATTTCCCCGGAGGCAAATAAAACGCCGCAAATTATACTTTTATTACACATGCAAATTCGGCGTTATTTCAATAAAATATGTGATAAATATTATACACCTATTTACTGGCTATTCGGACAATAGCAAGTTTATTGTCCCCCGAGACACCAACTATTTCCCGACGCGAATAGCCAGTAAATAAGTGTTTTATTATACCAAAGGCAATCTAGGAAATCTGAGAAAATATGGCTATTAAAAAGACACAAATAGAAGTTCTTAATAGTAATATTAAGAAAAAAATATCAACAATAAACATGTTTTTAAATTGCCAGTAATTAGTTCAGCTGCAGTCAATAGTCTTGAAAACTATTGACCGGTCAATAGTCTCAGTGTTAAAAATGTGAAACAATAGCATTTTTATTTCTTTAAAAAAGCTTTAAGAAAGTATATACTGAGGTATAATAATAATTATTAGTATTTTTTTTCGCAAGACAAGAATTATCCTTGTCGAGCGAAAAAATAAATACTAATAATTTTTTTATCGGTAATTTAACAATATTAACACAGCTTTGTGATTATTTTGTTGTGTTTTGACCTTTTTTTAATACTAATAATTTTTTTATCGGTAATTTCACAATTTTAACACAGCTTTGTGATTTTTTTTTGTCTTTTGACCTTTTTTTGAATGAAAGGTTTAGAGACGTCACGTTAGACCGCGCATGACAAATGACCAACAGCTGATAATTTCTATTATTATACAATTAATTACTCCCTAAGAAGTCAATACCAGGACATGAGGACCTCGAGACTTGGCACTCAAGGTGACCTGACCTGACCAAGGCCAACGGCCGAGGTCAGGTCAGGTCACCGAGAGTGACAAGTCGAGAAGACCTCATATCCTGGTATTGACTTCTTTGGGAGTAATCAATTGTTTTATTATACCGAAATAATTTAATTTGATGTGAATACTGCAATCCGATTGATCCGCCTGGAGCAACATTGGTTATACTGTATAACCAGGGTTGGTATTGTGACGTCACTAACGTGTTCATCCGCTAACGACAAATTCAAAAAGTCACACGAAATAATCGCAATTAAAATCGATGAATCATTAAATTTGGTTGTAAAAATTAAATTATAAGGAATATTTGAAATTGTTGAACAGGCTATACTTGCATAACCTGGTCTGGGTCAGTTTATGCTTTTCATAAACCGCTTCGCGGTTTATTAAGCGCAAACTGACCCAAACCAGGTTATATCGTATAACCTGTTCAACAATTTCAAATATTCCTTAAATAGAACCGTTTAATACTTATAATTCTTAAATTCAATATTGTAGATAAAAATGTATTATTCTAACATATCCCTGGTCTAAAAATCGCACAAATTAAAATTCCGCGAAATGTTGTTGATGACTTTGGAACATTAACAACATGACGTCATATGAAGACTTCCAGTTTAAAACGTAAAGATCAGGCGTCATTTGACTTCGTGTACGCTTCAATTTTAATCAGATTTAACTCAAATACGTTTACAAGGTAGGCATTTTAATTATGTTTGTATATTGTTGTAAATATGACATGTATAATTTCACGTTTTCAAGATGGTGGATCATCGTAGTTACGGCTTGCAGATTGAAAAGTTCATCGAGTTATGAACGAATAAAAAAAAACAGGTGGCAGTGTCCTTTTCTAATCAAAATGCACGGAAACGATATACTTTAATTCTAAAAGAATTATTGTTAAATATTTTCAATGAAGTGCAATAATTGTATATAGACTGAGCGCACGTTACTGCGACGCCGTTTAAATAACCTTAATTTCTGATTTAATGTGGTTGTTATTAGTTTTTATGATGCCATATCTACATAATCTTTATATCATAATAAACCGTAGGATATGAAGAATAATTTTCCGACAATATTTATGAAATATATTGATATTTATTCTGTCGTATCCCACCACGGAATCCCCCTTCCGTCTTAAAAACGTCCCGTCAGATGTAACATTTCTGTTACAAATTGATAAGATTTTCGGGCATTTCACGAAAATCGCACCAAATCTGCTAAGAAAGTAAACGTCAAAATTCTTCCAACGTAATGTCTCGATGGCCGTTTTCTGTTGAGGTTTTTTTGTTTTTATCCGCATGTATTTAAGTCCATTCAATGTGTCAGATACTGAACTGAAATGCTGATCACCAACTTTAAAGGCTTTTCCCGATAAATTTAGGTGAAGTTGAGTAAATATTTGTCCACTGTTATGCAGATCTATATTGTAAGAAATAATACAAGAAATTTTGAAGATGACTTTTGAAGGATAAAGAAAAATTGATCGAAATACGCAGTCTGAATGAAATGTCCACTTCTTAATTTTACTAAAAAAACAACGTCGCTTGGAATTTTAACAATTTATAACGCAGCACACAAATAAATCATCGAAATTTGTATGTGCCAAGCAATTAGTTCTATTCAAAGGCTACCATTAATACCAAGCATGAGTATATTAAAATTAAAACAAACACGAACAGAATAAAATGCCAAGTCTGAATGGATTGTCCACTTCATCAATTTCGACGTCAAATGCGTTTTCAAGACTTTTGTGAATTTTGCGCCCGTTAGCGTCGAAAACGTAAATGGTTTTCCGTTGCTTGTACCAGGAATCTGATCACATTTATCAAAACATATGGTCAATTAAAAGAAAACTTGGAAAATCAAATACCGGAACCACACTACCTTTAGATCTAAAAATGACAAAATTTTAATGTTCTTTTTAAATACCGAAAATACGACAAACTTTCAATTTAAAACCAAAAGATAACAACATTATTTCGACTATCTCACGGAAAATTTTAATGTATTAAAATACTTATATATGTGTGCTTCGGTTGTTTAAGTGGTTCCTACTTTTTATAAAAATTTATCACTTAAGTTCCACTTGTGAAGCAGGTACAACAATTTGGTTTAAAGCGTCACAACGTTGAAAACGTCGCTTTTTAGCGTTACGTTACGTTACGTTACGCAACATCTTGCGTTCAGTTATACTATTCCATATTTCAATCGAAACGGGATTAATCGGTCGCCATTTTAATTTTTTCAATCGGTCATTATCTACAGGTCAGTGTAAGATCACGTGATAAATAATGACTTCTTTGGAAGATTTAGTGGTCATACCGTGGAAAATAAAATGAAATCACATGACAAAGCGTAACCAATAGAAAGCGAGTATGTATATCCTTATTAATATTCATGAGGTATAATAATCTATATTATTATACCTCAGTTGTAATTTTCTATATAAAAATCAGCTCGATAGTTTTACTATTTTTCCAGGCTTATGTCTAGAAGTTTACTTTCCCACTTGTACAAGCTTTTGAATCTGTGCTCATTTCCTTTGAAAGTGATGTCTAGAAACCCCCGTTTCCTCGCCGTTATATCCCCGTATGACAATAAGCCGGTCAGTCATTGGATAATGTTTGATTATTTTTTTCATGTTTGAAAAGTAAACATTTTTTTCTTTTTAATTATGTTCCTCGTCTATTCTTGTTCACATGTGTAAAGTTCCATGGAAAAAAGATCGATATAAAAACACACTGACCCATATTTGTTGTGTACGGTTTTCCCAAATGGCGTCCTATTACGTCACATAAGGCCAGTCAAAGGTCAATAAAGCACATGGTTTTGTCTTAGGCTAACCAAACTTAAAAAGTAAACCAGATTTAGAAAGTACAGTATTTTAGCTTATTCAGTGTAATTGTTTTGTCTGAAAGATGTCGAAAGATGGTTTCCTTTAAATAGTTTGAAATTGAAGTATTAAAAATTAATTATTTGATGCAAATATTAAACTTGCCTACCCATAAATGGCATATATAATAATGTACATTTGTATTTAATCCAATGAATTTGGTGTTTTTGCTTGTCAATACAATCTATTAGACTGACTACATTCTGCCGTATTTTTGGAAAACAATTAATGACTGATTTCAATTTATTTTAATCACATTTAATATCACTCACTTACAATGAACGCACACAAAAATGGTGGAATCTGAAAGATCAATCATCATATTTTCAAAGTATTTTAAAATACAATTTGCTTGGCCTACATTCCAGAAACGGCCATGAACTGTGATGACGATTATGTCAACAAACCGGAAAGTTAAAAATGTTCGAGGAATACCATCGCTTAAAATATCTTTCACAGGCAGAATGACCAGGTAAAAAGGACATTAGTGAAAAGGAGTTTTTTTACTTGTATGAAATTTGGTCAATTCAATCTTACCTGTTTTGATCGCATTTTATAATCTTAAAGTTTTAAAAACCTGCTTCGGCGTCTTATATACGTTAAAAATATACAGAATGACGTCATTGGCCTCGTGCTGCGCGAGAATGGTAAATCAAATCAAGTGACCGACTTTATTGCATGACCGAGCAGATGTCACGACACGATATAATAAGCGCGTGAAATCTGAAACGAGCACCTGTGATTCAATAAACAGGACGTGCTCGTAATATGACCGTTTGAATTAGATGCGGGATGTTCTTGTGTCATTTACACGAATGTTGGTCACGTAATTTTATATATATTAATATATTTAATTACATTTTAAATATAAATATCATGGTGAAAACATGTATGGTCAAATGTTGTCAATGCATGCGTAATCGGTTTACTTCCGATAAAATCTGTTAAACTAAGGTCTCACTCACTCAGCCAAGTCCATGCGCGCTATAACTATTAAAAACATACTTCTATAATTCCTTTTTTGTAAGAAATGAAACAGAAACCAGCAATTTATCGACATTCTGAACCACAGATGAACGCTTCATGCGATCGGACTCGAACTTCATTTTGGAATGTACCTAAAATAATTCTGAATTATACCGACCTTATAATAATGCTCCTTTAGGTGTAAAACCACTAATTAATTTCTTTAAGGTTTTCTACTAAATTTGGGTTTGAATATGAATGGACGGACCATTTAACTTGCTTTTTATCAAGTATATAACACTGGAGGTGGCTTAGTTTATAGTGTTTAACGCCACTTTCAACAATATTTCTGTTATATCGTGGCGGTCAGTTTTATTAGTGGACATCAGAATACCCGGTGTTCCAAGTAACAACTTTAGTGGTGATAGACACTGATTGCACGGGTAGTTGTAAATCCAACTACCATACGATCAGGACCACAACGGGCCCAACACTGAAGGTGAAAAAAACCCAAATAGTATTCTGAATATTTTATGTGGATCTAAATATAGTTTTGCAAGGATTTAAATAGGTCAGTTTACTTTACAAATGAATTGGATCAGTGTCTGGTGAACATTTATTCCACATTTCAGTATTTTCCATTGTAAAACTACTTTTCACACCTTTTATGTAAAATATGATCATGTTACTGGGAAATTCACATATTTTTTGCCTCATCAACCTGATCAAAATCCAGTGCCTTAGGATTGGTCATATGACATATGACATACTGATCATGAGTTGGCATATAATTAGAAAACTGACTGGTCATATTGGGCCTTGCTGATATTCAAAGAGATTCTTAAGTTATTAACTTAATAGTACTGTACAAGTACACATAGGTGTGGGTGGTGGATGGACTAAGGGAGACAGTGATCTAAAAATTGAAGATTATTATTTTTGGTTCTTACATGTATCCATGAAATGATATTGTATGACTAATTTGAGTATAGCAAGATCTTTTTATTACTTTCAAAACAGTGAAATTACTTTGTTTACTCCTCAACAATATTGATATCAAGAACTGCATGATGGTCTCTGACAGATAAAACTGAAATAATATTTACTGCATTTTACACAACTAAATACAGTTTCTTTTCTTTTTTTTTCACCATGCTTTGGATATTGTTTACAAGTTGTTGGCTTCTTATATAGCCTAGAGAATTTGTGTAATATATGGAATTGTTATTTTATAATGGATAAAAATTGTAACATGTATACTGTACAATGATGGATCCAGCAGGGATCAGGAGGTTCAAACCCCCACACACCCCTCCCCCAAACCTAGAATGTTCAATGTATATATGTTGAAAGTGGTAAAAAAAAAGACATTGAATTGGTTTGATATAGTCCAGACCCCTTTAAACTTCCACCTCTCCCTTCCCTGCCAGAGACAATTCTGGATCTGACCCAGCTGTCTGCAGTAGACAAATTAAAACTAAAAGTGTCTGTAATATCTGGTACATGTAGTTCATATTTGTCACATTCATCAACTATCATTTTTATTGTCATAAATCAATAAACTGGAATGTGTTATCTTCTACTATTACATTTGAAACTTTCTAAATGTCACTCTCTTTTCTTTATATGCTATAATTTTACATTTGATGACTACAAATATTGTTGTGTGAAGTCCATGACCAACTTGTTCCATGTGAATTATTGTGATTTCTTTAAAATATTTTTTTGTGTTTTATGATCCTATGCAATTTAATTACACTTAATCACAATCAACAACATCAACTTTCAGAAGTGACATTTAAAACTCTTCATGATCTACTGAGTTGACATGGTCACACCTGTAGAATAAAAAAAACATATAGAGAAAGAAAATGAAGAACTAAAAATAATAACTATCTTTTCCAGAAATAGTTTATCATGTACTTGTGTAAAAAGTTTATATAAAATGCAATTTAAAAATTATCTTTATACATATATGTTTTGGTGGCAACTACATGAAAAAATAGCATTATTCCAGAAATGTTTGCTGCATGTATCATAAATGTCATACCAAACAAGTGTGCACACAATAATGATGTACTGAAAAAAAAATGTAATTAATTAAACATAACATATCACAGATATGTGCATGTATATACTGTAATGTATGCATTACACATATATTTTGTAAATCTTCCCTGATAGCAGTAAAACATGTCATGATAATAACATGTGTTTTATCAAAAATTGTTTAAAAGATGTTGCATGGAAATTCATGTTAAAATAGACATATCGTCCAGGTATCAGTTTCGGAGCGGTATCAGTTTCGGAGCCGTCGATATGCATATTCATTACTCGTGAACTAGTGATCCCTATGAAATCAGAGGAGTATATTTACATTGTCGATACAGTTGACAGTTCACCATACAAAGCAATGTCTCGACAGCTTTCAGTTAGCTTAGTATTTTATACGTTATAAAATACCTATAGAATATCACTGTATTTCCTAAGTCCATTTTTTATACCCCAAATTTCCTTAAAAAAGTACCCATTGTTGCAGCTGCAAGTCATTCCAATGTTGTTTATCCTTTTGTCGTCTGTCCATTGAACACATTTCAAGTGTGGAAAAAGGAGACAACTCTTAACAAACAAAAAATCTATAGAAAGCCGTAAGTGTCCTTTCTTATTGTCTGAAATCTTCATTTCTACAATTTTACAGATTAAACAGGAATGATAAATGGTTCAAAAGTCATTCATTTCAACTTTTTTGGGTCTGTTTATTTGAGATAAGGATATCTACTATTGAAATTAAAAAAAAATATATTTTTTTTTAATACGGGACTTCGGAGTTAAAAAGTCTTTTGTAAAGGAGGTAAAAAAGGACTATTTTATTTCCCGCCGTTGGACGCTCATTCATAATGGCGGGCTTTACTCTGTATTATTTTCCTTTGAAATAAACATTGATGCAGGAAAATATTTAAAAAAAAATAATACCCACAGCTATTTATGTATTCTATCTAATATGACAAATAATAATTGGTTTATCTGTATATTATGTTACTGTAAATCTAACATTGACACAGGTAAAATACCTTCGCAAAAAAAAGAAGCATGTTTCTTTTAATGTGACAAATAAAATCATAAAATATCAATTATTTTCATTAAATATAGTCTGCTCAATTTTTTGTTTCATAAAGCATGTAATTTTACACCTGAAATGTTCAGTGTCATCTACGGTAACTAAATTTGAACATTGCCATAACATCCGATGCGGGGATACTGCAAAGTTTCTTTATATGCAGTTTCAACTTCTGACGAATAATCCTAACCTAGCCAGGCAATGATCAGTGATAACATAGAATATGAAATTAACACCCAACCACTACCCAGTAAGGTATATAAGGGAATGTTTTTCTCTGCTGATAATGACAGCTATTTGTAACAAAGGGCGGCAGCCATTTAAAAAGAGTGTCCAGAAATGAGACCCGGATGTAGACTTTATGTACTCTTAATGGGAAAGAGCTAGACACGGGACATAACTCTTCCACTAACTCCGAACTGTCGTATTAAAAATTCTTCAAAAAAAAATAAAAAAAATTTTTTAATTAATGTCATTTTCAGCGTTGGATGGTTATTACGTTAAATTGTTTGAAGTTAATTTGGATTTTTTAGTTTTTATTGTTTATTGTTAAAAAACGTATGGCAAGACAGCACACCATACCTTGGAACAAAGTGTGCGCTGTTCCATCCATTTTACATACATTAGGAGTGAATTGGAATAGCCGCTCCGAAATTGATACCGCCTACACAGGTAAGTGTGACGTAGCACTCAATAATAAACAAGTTTTGCGTAAGTGTTTGAAGGCTCTAGATAAAGTTCATGTTAAAACATTTTAAAGGAGACTTGTATCTAGATATTTCCAATATCTAATATTTCTTTCAACGCCATGAAAGAAAATAATTTACTATTTTCCCTTGAGGGCTCCGAAACAACAGGCACTTGTTTCTGTCAATGGGGGGTCATTCCTCCCTCTTACTATTACAATGTGATCAGCTATTTATTTTGAAAAAAATGGACACCTTCGCTTCACGCTATTTTATGGTATTATTTACGCTTAAAATACACCCTACCTTATAGCAGTCGCTCCTAAATACATTTATCTTCATCAATATCCACAATTTTCATACCCTTCATGGTGCCCTGTGACATACCTAACGATTTAAAATACACAAATGTGACCTCTTCACGACTAGACAAATCTCACCATATTAACTTCCGGTTCAGGTCAGAATGAATATATGTAAATAAAATAAAATGCATCTAAATTTTTGTTGTTGTGTATTTGATCATTTATGTATTTTTCTTAAATGGATACAAGTCTTTACAAACCACACTTCTTGTTAAACAAAATTTAATGGAAATTTGACTTACTTTCGCTTTCGATTCTACACATAACCAATCGCATTTGAAGCTTCAAATTTACCGCTCGATTTAACCGGAAGTTAATATGGTGAGATTTGTCTAGTCGTGAAGAGGTCACATTTGTGTATTTTAAATCGTTAGGTATGTCACAGGGCTCCATGAAGGGTATGAAAATTGTGGATATTGATGAAGATAAATGTATTTAGGAGCGACTGCTATAAGGTAGGGTGTATTTTAAGGGTAAATAATACCATAAAATAGCGTGAAGCGAAGGTGTCCATTTTTTCAAAATAAATAGCTGAGCACCTTGTAATAGTAAGAGGGAGGAAGAGTTCCCCATTGATAGAAACAAGTGCCTGTGTCCGAAACCGATATGTAGATTTTATTTGTACAAAATACACTTGGGATTAAATAAAAAAATGTATATTCATTATCTCAGTTTTCATGAAGAAAATTTCATTAAAGGAACAAAAAAAGAAATTTACACAAGATACCCTCTTTTCTAAACAATAATCAAAGAATATCGGAACAGCTCATTTAGATAGATGTATTAAACAATCCCGATATTTTCGAACAGCCATAATTACCTCATATATAGTCTCTGAATGGATAAAGTTATTAAAGGTTGGGAGAATTTTATAACTTAATATGTATGTTTGTTGTTTTCGCCATTTTCGGGTAAAAAAAACAAATTCTTGAATTATATAATTATTCTACCTCTTATTCATTTATAAAAACGGAGATCTTATACCAATACATTTAGTATGTGTATATTTTCTGTGCGATTTTTGTTCATCTTTTTGTTTCAAATTTAACCCCATTTGACCCGCTTGAAAACATATTTCTTTTTAGATTATAACTATATTTTAGAAGAAGTTATGCTACTTACCGTGCATGATTGACATCCAAAGCCTGAGTACAGCAATGCTAGACAACTATTTCATCAATTGATGGAACAATATGTCGGTAAATGGCATTTTTTTGTGACGACTTTGCGAAATACCCCTAGCCAAAGACCACACAACGTACAATAACTCTTCCCGCTCTATCCCGATTGCAAAATCAGAAAATATGGCCCGAATATCCAATGATTTCTACAAGCTCTTGTTGCTTATCCATTGAAATTTTGGTGACATATTTTTAGAGGAAGGTCCAGACTATTGATATATGGCTGAACATCTTTCACGGAAAATCGGCAAGTGTGTTTACACACACTGTTTTGTAAACTTTTATATTTGACGTTCAGATTTCGACTCTTTTAAAATTATGTTCAACCGGATTTGTAAAATTAAAGTGTTTCCGCAAATTTTAAGCCATACATGAAGAATATTGGTCCAGAGATAGTTGTGTGGTTGTCAGTTGGTGTCAAACGTCCCACACGTTTGATCTGGACGTCGCCATGTTTATTTACATCGTCTGCACATGACACACATTCGTGAATATTCATAGATATTATACGTTATTTATATCACACTCGGATTTTTCTATTTTGAAAATAGAAAGTTTGGAATCTGTAATTTCGTTAACTGGTACAACTTTTGCAACATAGCGACTTAATTCTTCGGTATTTATGTTTAAAGAAATTATGTAACAGAAAGCGTAGGTTGGCGTAAGTGAGGGGGGAAGGGGTAAGCGTAAAAAACGTAAGTGAGGGGGTAGGGATATGCATAAAAAGCGTAGAAGAGTGGAAAGGTATTAAACGAAGATAAGTCACACACACATACACACCCATAGACGAGTTTTAATTTGTAAATAACAGGGATGCTTTATTTAGATATATTACATTAAATATAAGTCGTTGCCATTCACTGCATTCACTGGGTTCGAAAAATTGTAGATGTCTTAAATTGAGAGGGTCGTATGGAAAACCATCCAGAAATATTATTGTAACATTTTAATACATTATTTTACAATTATTTATTCATAAACAAATTTGTTGTTTGTAGGAGGGCTCATGTCTTATTTGTATTTGTTTATAATTTAATTTGATGTGAATACTGCAATCCGATTGGCTGATCCGCCTGGAGCAACATTGGTTATATTCGATAACCTGGGTTGGTATTGTGACGTCACCAACGTGTTCATCCGCGTACGACAAATTCAAATAGTCACATGAAATAATCGCAATTAAAATCGAGGAATCATTAAATTTTGTTGTAAAAATTAAATTATAAGGAATATTTTAAATTGTTGAACAGGTTATACTTGCATAACCTGGTTTGGGTCAGTTTACGCTTTTCATAAACCGCTTCGCGGTTTATTAAGCGTAAACTGACCCAACCCAGGTTATATCGTATAACCTGTTCAACAATTTCAAATATTCCTTAAGTGTATAGTGGTGTCCAACACATATTGTGTTGTGTTTTTGTTGTTTTTTTTTCTTCGTCTTGTGTCACACAAGACGAAGAAAAAAAATTGCGTTGTCAGTTTCTCTTTCGGTATAATAAAACACTTATTAACTAGATATTCGGGGAATAGTAAGTTTTTTTACCCCTTGCTACCAACTATTGCCCTTGGCTTCGCCTCGGGCAATAGTTGGTATCTCGGGGTCAATAAACTTACTATTCCCCTCATACCCAGTCAATAAGTATAAAATATATTTATACTAATAGTAAAATTACATAGACAGCCAAATGAATAAAAAAGGCTATTGACTCGGGAAAAAGGCTATTGACTCCGATAACGTGGAAAATGCCTCGTGCGGCATATTTTTAGAAAAGGGAAAACCCGATATTTATATCGTCCAATCAAATCAATTGTGTTATCGTTTTGAAAGTTTTGAAATCTTATGAAAATTTAGAATTTTTTTTGAAATTTTTGGAAAATTTTGAACTTTAAAAAAAAATTTAGTTTTAGAATTTTGAAATTTTTTGAAATTTTTGAAATTATGAAATTTTTGAAATTTGTTTTAAAATTTTGAGAATTGAAATTTTGGAAAACACTGATAAATCGTGCATAGCACGGATGTTTCTAAAAACCGAGAAGAGTATTTCATGTAAATTTCCTGTCTTCTCATTGGTTAAAGAGCGTGTGCCAATTTAGTCTATCACATGGTAGAGGGTGATAAATATTAATTATTAGTATTTTTTTTCGCAAGACTAGGATTATCAGGTCCATATCAGATGAGCTCGAAGAGCGAATCTGATATGGACCTGATAATCCTTGTCGAGCGAAAAAAAAATATTAATATTTTTTTTATCGGTAATTTCACAATTTAATACAGCTTTGTCATTATTTTGTTGTGTTTTTACCTTTTTTTTTAATGAAAGGTTTAATGACGTCACGTTAGACCGCGCATGACAAATGACCAACAGCTGATAATTTCTTGTATCACGAGTCGGTGGTCAACTGAACGTTGTTACTAAATTTATCGGGTAGTAAAGATCAAAGGAAACTGTAACAAATTACCGATAATTTAGTCTATCACATGGCAGAAAAATATACAAAAAAGGTCAAAATTTTCCAAAAATTTCAAAATATCAAAATTTTCCAAAAATTTCATAAAATTTGAACAATTTCCAAAAATTTTAATTTAAAAAATTTCAAAAAAATATAAAAAAATTCAAAATTTTCATAAAATTTTTTAGACATCTTTAAAAATTAAAAAAAAAATGTATGAAATCTTATTTATTACACATCATCGATATCACAGTTTAACATATTTAAAGACAACAGCCATTGGAATTCAGGGCATCAAAATCATAAAAAAGAATGAAACCAGGAGAAAAGAACATTCAGTATAATAAAACAAATAACACAATGAATTTCTCTCGGGGTAACAATCTGCTCTACCACCCTCTCAGCTATGTGTTATTTATATATATTGTTAACATTAAGCATGAATTAACGATTAGATACAACCCATCTATTATCAATCATTGTATCAATGTATGCCTGATACAAGATGTACTTTTGTCGATCTGTTCGGTTCTTTTTCTTCAGGACGACTCATGTCTTATTAACGTTATTTGTGTTTGTTTGTACATAGTGATATCCAGCAACATATTGTGTTGTGTTTTTGTTGTGTTTTTCCTCGTCTTGTGTACCCTCGGATGACAGTTTCTCTGGATTGTCCACTTTTGATTGGCCCTTCGGTATTCTCTAACGTTTATTTGTCCGTTTCTCGGGATTGTCCACTTTTGATTGGCCCTTTGGTATTCTCTAACGTTTATTATCTACTTTCGTGACGTCATTAGCTTTGAATGCGGGGAAACCCTAATGATGTCTTGGTCAATAAATACAACATCCCATTAGATAATACCTCAAAGTAGCGTTAAATACGTTCGTTTCAAATTGCAGAAAACTATACCATTAACAATTACACTTAAGGCCAAATATTTCGTGCTCAAATAACGCAAAACAAGCGCTATGTACTTGAACAGCAATAGCCTTCGATAAATGAAATGTGAGAATAAAAGAAGGGAAGTGACGTACCACAATCTGTGACGCATAGGGTTACTTTGAATGTCAGAACATTATTTGATAAAAACTAAATATGATACATATTACGAAATCTAACAGTATTACCCTCTTTTACGGTATTTTTCCCTTCATTTTATTGTCTAATGATAAACGTATTACATAAATGTTTTCGTACAACTGTTTGTGTCATGTCTCGTCATATGTGAAAACCGCTTCACTACTCATCACTACACGTCTCGTAGTGTTACAGTTTACACAATTAACTCTATATAGTATACATTGATCTACCAACACAATATGCATATACAATATGTATAATATAAATATCACGCTTCTTTGGTTTATAAATCTTTATATAAACTTAAATCAAAAGTCATTAATTGTTTTATTATAGGACACCAAGATGGGTATTCCTTTCATAGATAAACATCGGATTTTAATTTTTTCATATTCTGTACTGGCAATTTTGTCTGTGCCATGGACTTGGTCTTGTGCAAAGTGTTGGAATCTTCACCTGGCCTACATATATTTTGGATCCGTGTCAGATGTTGTAATCTTACCTACATCTCTTTAATCTGATCTACATATATTTCTACGTTGTGTCAGATGCTTGAATCTTATATCAACCTGACCTACATATATATTGTCACGCTATACCAGTGTTGGAATCTTATATTAACCTGACCTAAATAGAATTTGTATTTGCTCCAATTGTCTGAATCTCATATTCACATGAGCTGCATATATTTTGGCTATGTGCCAGATACGGGAAGTGATTATTTAAGAAATAAACCATGGAAGCCAGAATGTGTTGGGAGTTTTAACATGGATTGGCGGATATCTTTAGTATTTTATCCCGAGCCAGAAGCAAGGGATAAAATTTACTAATATCCGCCAATCCATGTTAAAACTCAAATCACATTCTGGCTTCCATGATTTATTTCCATTCTAATATGTCTAAGAGTACAAATACGGTAGTATACTTTAATTGGAAGACGGTAATTTATATTTACGTTTGCGGAAAATGTCGCACACAATTTATGCTGCCAATGGAAAAGTCAGTCACATTCACCGGCGCATATGCTAATGAGAATATACCGAATGGATACCTCGCTCGTTTGTTGACAAAGCGAAAGAAGGAGGTCATCTTAGAATATACAATTAATGACATTTGATAAAGTTGACACTTATCAACCCAGAAGAATTTTAAATGGCCGTGACCAACGGCCGATGTGAAAATTACTTCTTGGGTTGATAAATATCGTGTCAACCGATATCAAAAGTCAACAATTGTTTTATTAAATGACTTGTTAATGTTAAAGGAGTTGCAATTGGTTGAAAAGAATACACCGTCCAATCAAAATATTCGATTTAAAGCGAACGTAGTCAGAATTTTCCCGATCTATAGATCTATATTTTGGGAACTTGACAGCTATGATACACTAATTGTCTATTTCTTGTGCAAGATTGCGCGGTGGTCATAATGTTTGATCAAAAAGGGGCGATGTGTGGTTTTGACCAATCAAGAAAGCAGATTTCTTTACTCGTTTAATAAAACATTTATAAAAAGCCGTGGTTAAGGACTTACCCGGGGAAATCAAAAGAAAATCGCCTTTCATATGGTTTTGTTGCATCTTTGAACATATGGCATGATAGTTAAAATGTTACTAATTTGTCAAATTGCTACAATTAAAAAGAAGAGATATGTCAGAAAAGTACCGTATGCTTATATGTACATGAAATATATCTACGAAGATCAAATAAAGGTGTTAAAAATGTGCTACAGTACAAGACTTATGGAATTCATTTAAGAAAGAACTGTTTGCAAGATTGGACAAATGCATACCATCTAAGCTCATCCGCTCAAACGTGGATTAACCACAAAATCAGGAAAATGTTTAATAAAAAAGCGAGGCTATATAAACAAGCAAAGAAAACAAAAGTATGGAAAAATTACAGGCACTTCCAAACGGAATACAAAAGACAAGTCAACAATACAATAATGGATGGACTACAAAGCAACAATCCGAAGCCGTTCTGGAAATATATTAAATCCAGAAAACAAGACAACACAGGAGTGGCACCTCTGAAAACCAATGGGCAACTAGTAAATAACAGCAAAGGCAAAGCAGAAACACTGATACGCCAATCTAAATCCGTATTTACCAGAGAACAAAATACAACACGTCCAAAAACAACAAAACACGTTAAGGACACAATACCAGCAATTATTATAGACCAGAAGGAGTAGAAAAGTTACTAAAACAGCTTAACCCATCAAAGGCATCTGGGCCTGATGGTATACCATACAGAATCCTTAAGGAGTGCTCAAAATAACTTGCACCAGGACTAGCCTCGATATACCAAAAGTCCATTAATACAGGATCTTTTCCCAGCGACTGGCTCAATGCGACCATCTCAAGCATGTTAAAAAAGGGGACAAACATGCAGCTGAAAATTACAGACCAGTGTCATTAACAACAGTACCATGTAAGCAACTGGAACACATCATCTGTAAACACATGTTGAAACATCTAGAAAAGCCCTGACATCACTTAACCACGGATTTAGGTCCGGCTACTCTTGTGAGATCTAACTATTAGCCACATTGCATGACTTCATGAAATCACACGATGCAGCCATACAAACAGACGTAGCAATCCTGGACTTTTCGAAAGCCTTCGATACTGTGCCACACAATAAATTACTCAACAAACTGGAGGAATACGGCGTAAGAGGCTCAATCAACAACTGGCTAACAAACTGCCTTACAAAAAGAAAAATGAGGGTTATTATTGATGGAGAAGAATCCGAAGAAGCTACAGTCGACTCTGGAGTACCACAAGGAACAGTACTCGGGCTACTTCTTTTCCTGTGTCACATCAACGACCCCCAGATGCCGTAAAATCAAGCGTTATATTTTTCGCTGATGACTGCCTCCTTTACAGAAACATCAAAACTGAACGGGACCACACAATCTTGCAACAAGATCTAGCAAATCTTGAGATATGGGCCAAAAACTGGGGAATACGCTTCAATGCGAAGACATGCTACATTTTGAACATGAGGAACAAAAGCCAGGGAATGTACACCTGGACGGACACATATTACACCAAATCCAAAACAAACCATACTTAGAGTTACAGATATCGGAAAACCTAAAATGGACAACACACATCACCAACGTAGCCAAGAAAGCAAACTCAACACTCGGCTTCCTTAGGAGAAACCTACGATTCTGCCCAAATGAATGCAAGAAAACCGCCTACATTTCTTTAGTACGATCAACGATGGAATACGGGGCAATAGTATGGGATCCGTATACTATAGGCGATATCAACAAACTAGAAAAGATCCCACGAAGAGCAGCAAGATTTATAACCGGGGACTATAAGTCAAGAGAAGAAGGTTCTGTCACCAAGATGCTCAACGACCTAAAGTTAGATAATCTTCAACTGAGGAGAACAAGCCTAAGACTGGTATTCCTGTACAAGGTGGTTGAGGGTTTGGTCCCAGCTATAAATCCTTCTGAATTGTTGAAGAAAAGTAAGCCGAAACGTAAAATCAAGCCAAAACGCTTTGATAACTTTGAAAGTGCCAATATAGTGAACAATTCCGTTAAAAACAATTCCAAATCACTACTAGAGACTACTGTGTGCAATACTGAGCAATACAAGAACTCATTCTTCGTCAAAAGTGTAATTCATTGGAACCATCTGGACGAAGAGATAGTGCATGCTAAGACAGTTGAGAGCTTCTCTAACACCGACAATAGGTGCTCTCTCTCTCTCTATCTCTCTCGTCGGGTTAAAACCAGCAAGTAGTATCTTCGCCGTATTGATACAGATACAGAGATCCCATAAATGTAAGCTAATAAAAAACAACTATTACAGTGCATTAGCTTCTCAAAATGAACAAGCATTGCCAATACAACATGAATGCTTCAGGTGTAAATATCTAAAGAGAGTGTATGAAGTTAATTTTATTTCAATAAAATGGAGAAAAAATACCACACTGTCGGAACAATTTCAAAATCTAAGGAAAATCGTAGAAAGAGGCAAAATCGATACATCTAACACACACATATACATTAACACTCAATATCTTACATAAAAGGGGGCACGGGTGGCTCAATGAGTTAGGTCGTTGTAGGGACCCGGGTGGCTCAATGATTTAGATCGTTGGATCTAACAACCCATACAAGCCTATCACCAATACGGCGTGGGTTCGCGCCCGGCTTTGTAAATTACAAAATGGGTGCACTCTACTCGCAGTCGCAAGTGATAAAGTTTACCAGTTGCATGCCCATGGTCGGTGGTTCTCTCCGGGTACTCCGGCTTCCTCCACCACTAAAACTGGTCGCCATGATATAGCTGAAATGTTGTTGAAAGTGACGTTAAAACACCAAAAAGCAAAATCTTCCATAGAAAGTGGCAGGGTTAAACTTTCCATTTACACGCTAGCATGATTTCCTTGATATATGGTTGCTGTTCACAAGGAAGCGACTGAACCACAGGTTCATAGAAATTAAGTTGAAGTCATCACTTCGAAACTTTTACGGTCGCCACCACGACCTGGTTAACCGGTACGGGATATCTGTGTCACAAACGACCAAAGATATGTTCCGTCTGTCGTAATCACAATGACTTATCATCAGGCTTTTAACCAGAGTAACACGGTGGGTGCCACATTTGAAGAAGGAACACCTGAGTTCACCCCCATATCGCTGCTTGTCCTTGTGTCCTTTTTCTTTTGGCCATTGTGTCGTCTGTCCTTCGAATTACGGCTTCTAATTACCATGTTGTTATCTTCAAGCTTTTCTTAATGGTCCCCACCTCCCCGTTTAGGGAAATGATGCGCTCATGCAAGCGTTTTTTACATGTGAATAAATTGCAAACCTAGCATACAAGTGAGATTAAATGTCTAACGTATACATCATTTTGTTTCATGAAGTCATTTACATATTCAATTAGGCGAATGACACAAAATTTGAATAACCAATTATAGTTGCAATATCTAACTATTGACAAAATGTACTTTCATCATTATTAATTCGTTATTTCATTCCTTATACGAACATGGATTATATTTGAGTTAGTGAATGAGTGATTCTTGTTTAACGCCAACTAAGCAATTTTTCAGATATATCATGGCGAGAACAAGTTAATTTTCAATGAAATGATGCTGATGATGATGATGAGGTCCGCTTTGTTATAGATCAACACGCTGAGCTGGATTTTTATAGTGCTAGCTCACTGAAACAACAGACTCGCGGGTAGACATGTCGCTCCACTCGGACACGTTATTCTGATTCCGACCCAACCAGGCTTTGCTCTTACTCCTTAATGATTCGTGCTTAGAGGTGAAGCAACAACTACCAATTTTATTGTCTTTGGTTTGTCCCGACCGAGGCTCATTGCACTCGAGGCGAGCCCGCTAGCCATTACACTATAAATGAACCCACGATCTACCACACTCGAGACGAGCCCGCTAGCCATTACACCACCGATACGGTTGATTATATTTGAAAAGTAACAACATCTATATTAAAAAAAAATCATATATAATTTACCAAAATGCACACAAAAAAATCTTTAAAAACAGAAAAATAATAATAAAAACGCTTTTGAGTTACTTAAAACTTCATACCAGTCTCAATTTTAAACTTAATTTGTAAAATATTAAGACAATAACTTCTACCAAGTTAAATTTCAATAATCATTTATTAGTCGTCAATTGTAATGAAACATGAGAACACGTATGTTTTGTAGGGGGTTCATATTTCATTTATGTTGTTTGTATTTATTTATGTATACTGATGTCCAAAAACGATTCCCATATCAGATGATGTTCGTGTCCTGTAACAAAAACACGGTGATGTTCCTGTCCTATAATAGTAACAAGACATGCTCCACTAGTTCACCCTCGGCTTTTTAGTGGGTTACGTGTTGTTCAATCTTTTGTTTTCTATGTAATATTTTGTTTACCATGATTTGTGTTCTTGTCCTTTTTCGTTTGCCCAATGTATTGTCTATCTGCCTTTGATTTAAGACTACTGATTATTCCTTTGATAGTATTTCATAAGTACTAGAATCATGACCTTGTAAATATTCTATTATAGCACTTAAAAATTGAATATTGCAGTTTCCTCTTACTGATTACGCAACATTCGGAACTAAAATACTATATCCTCAACGTTTTTCTTTCATTGGTAGGCTGAAATATGTCGAAGTATTCACTGAAACATCGAGAAGGTAATTTCTATATATATATTTTTATTATTATTATTTTAGTGGTAAATGTCTTTTACTGAATATAAATTTAACGAATTACATTTTTGATCGATAACTTTATCTGATTTCTTTGTTCTTCTTTATTTTGAGTTTCACATAAAATATGTTGCATGTTTTATCTATCTGCAATGCATACGGTTTTCCTTACGATTGCAATGTATCTTATGTTTTCGCAAAGGTCAAGAAATAGTATCCCAATTTAAAAATAAATAAAGTTATTCAATCAAGCAATTCGGCTGTACAAAAAATCATACATCTTTCTCATCGAACACTCTAACGCTTTAACTATATCTATACTTTATATGTTGTTTGACGGCGACTTTCCAAAACAAAAATTGCGCCCATCTATATTTAACTATCTGTATTTATATACCTTCTTGTTTATTTTGGCACGTGACAATTTATCTGCTTTGTGAAATTATTATCGTAAAACAATGAAACAGACTATATATATACGAGGAAGTCATTTCTGATTGGTCGTCTATTTGCCCAATTCACGTACACTTTCCGGGTGCAAGCAAGTGTATCAAAGTCGGTGAACCTGTCAAGGGTTATACATATGAAGGTGTATAATCTATACAGAAATATACATTAAAAGTACGTACGTTTGTGACAGCAAATAATCAAAGTCGAAGGGAAGTGAAGAATAGTCACAACCGGAAAATAATTACGATATTGATCGGATGTTGTGTAAACGAGAGGTGACTCCCGGATTTATTATAACACACACTAGATAGTAAATATCAATAAATAAATAAAATGTTTTAAATCCACGTGTTAGTATATAAACATATATAAATAAAAATAATACCATGTAAACAATATATATGTACATGAATGAGTCTTTACTAACAACCAGCCGGTCCTTGTGGTTTCAAAATTAAATTGATTATTTATATACATACACACAAACATACGTAACACAAATATGAGTAAAGACGTATCAGTGACATTTGAAAATAAATTCCAATCCCTTGTTTGCCCCAAAACTAAAATTATCAATTGTCTGGAATAACAGAACACGTGGTAGTAAAATAAGGTAGGAATTAATTCATGTTCATCATTGTACGTTTGTTTGTTTGTTTGTTTGTTTGTTGGTGTTTAACACCACTTTCAACAATATTTCAGTTATATCATGGCGGTCAGTTTTATTTACATTTTAAATATCAATAACGTATAAGATCATATTTATTCTTGAAATTTACAGTTCTGAAATAAAGTAATTATTATTAAAACTAAGGTTCTCCTCCCTCAGCCATAGCTAGGTGACCTAGTCAGTTTTGACTATCCTTATTAGGCATGTATGTTTTCTTTTTCCCAAAGACTTTTAAGAATATTTGGCTCCCCACAGTTTTTGACTTTTATGATACTCGACGAAGGTTATTTCAGATAGGCGTCGTGCGCACTAAATTTTATATCCACGTTTTTATCATTGGGTCAATACCTAGTCAGTTTTCACTATCATTATTAGGCCCGTAGGTTTTCTTGGTCACACAGACTTTTAAATTTACTGACTATCCAATCTTTTGACTTTGATTTTATCTGTAGACAGTTATTCAAAAAACGCACCATGAGCCTTAAATAAGATATCTACGTTTTTATTGCACCTTGCGATATGTAGGTATTTCTAGACAGACGTGGAGGTTTTAGATTTCAAGTTTCAATGAAGGCTGCTCCTATTATTTGAGCAACCATACCACACAACAAAGGGTAGTTCTTAGAAAAAGATTATGAGCCTCAATTATTTTTTTGTTTGATTTACAAAATCAAACATGGTATTCTTTTTTTTTCTTTTTTTTCCCCCCTAATTATCCAAAATCCCATCTTAGACTTATAGATAGTGATTGTTTTTTCAGCATCCAGCATCTTTGCATTAAAACATCAATAAGTTTATATTTACATGATTTGCAAATGTCTTCAACAGACATTTTCGAGACAAAATGAAAATTATAAAATACCACACCAAAATCTAATCGAAACATTGCAGAAACAAATAGAAAATAGACACTCAAAACACACATATACATGATCGCTCACTTTCCTGGCTTTTTACAGGTGGTGGGCTAACTACCTTTATGGACCAAACCCTCTTCTGGGTTCAATGAGGCGGTCCTCCAAATGTTTTCCACGTGTGATTATTAAAATGTCAACCCTCACATGTGTACTGGGTTGACAACATTGTTATATAAAGACATTTAATCATAATCTTGAGCTTTATACATTATTTATTTAGTCTTCGCTAGGCCTACACAGAAGTTGTCATATGTATAATATTAGTTCTATGCAAATGAGCCGATGGCATAGGCGGGTCCAAGAGGGAACCCCCCCCCCCTTTATGAGCAAAGTTATAGACTGGTAAAACATATTTTAACAGAATAATTCCAATTTTTCTTTTTCTACCCCCATACACACTTTATGGAGATATTTTGATCCGCATCTGGGTGGCGTTGACCATGATTTAAATATTAGATAACACACAAGGCCAATGCAAGTTATGATAAAGGAAAAGGTCTATGAGTAATATTCAAATACTATTGTTTTACTTATATTACGGAAGATTTATGCATGGTGTACACAGATACGATCCTTTATCATTTCCATATCTTTGCCTAGCTCAAAATATACATTAGATATTAATTTGATAACACTTTTGTTACACAGTTTGCGTTTTCTCGCGAATTTAAAACCTAGATGACATGAGCCGATTTTTGATATCCTATTAATGCCCTTTGGTTTTATTGCTCCCAAATTTTAAAATTATTTGCATTTCCAATATTTCGATATTGAGCGTACCTGGTGAAGATTATTCCAGACACGAGTTGTGCCGCACACTAAATTTGTTATCTTCGTTTTTTTTCATCGGGTACGTTCAAAATTAAAAGATTGGAAAATAAGGTATCTGTGAACAGGACAATCAAAGGGCCTGACATTGATAGAATCGGCTAAGGTTACCTATGGCTCATTGAAATTGACCTTATGCATTAATATGTATATAAATTAAATTTAGAAACTGTAAACTATAATAGTAGATATATCATAAAATGCCTGTCAATACCGAAACATTTGCAACTGGGCATATGATACCATCAGCTTTATAGACTAACTATAGTCATTGAAACTAATGTTGTTAAGTAACAAAGAATCATCTAAAATCTATACATGAATAGATAAAACTTATAATGTTATAATGTTTCTTATTGCTATCTTTGAGAGATGTGCATTCGAACAAACCCTGCATCATATGATCACAGAAGCAAGTCAGAAAGTATTGATGCACAGTACGCTCCCATTTGAATGCCAATAGTTATATGTTGCAAAATACCGCCATTATTTTGTACATCAGAAAGGTCTAGTACTTTTCAATATCATCTTACATAATATCATCGGACAAACTCTGCATCATATGACCACAGAAGCAAGTCAGCAAGTATTGATACACAGTGTACTCCCATTTGAATGTTAATAGTATATTGTAAAGCTTTCCCAGTAGATGCAACAAATATTTTGTAGATCAAAAGTTATAGTACTTGTCAATATCATCTTGAAGATACTAATTCAGAGTATTTGTTTTACATCACATGTTTTCTCAGTATCCAGAACTAGATATATGTATCTTGTGTATTTGTTTAACACCACATGTTTTCTCAGTATCCAGAACTAGATATATGTATCTTGTGTATTTGTTTAACACCACATGTTTTCTCAGTATCCAGAACTAGCTATATGTATCTTGTGTATTTGTTTAACATCACATGTTTTCTCAGTATCCAGAACTAGATATATGTATCTTGTGTATTTGTTTAACATCACATGTTTTCTCAGTATTCAGAACTAGATATACATCCACCATCTAAACGATAAATGTACGTCTGAAATCTATGTTTAGATTAGTCCAGTAAGTAGAAAAGGGTGATAATATAAACATATTGCCTTTAGTTGAGGGTGTTACGGTAGATTACCACAAGAAAAAACAATATCACCAGAGACGAAGTCGAGGGTGATCTTTTTTCTGAGTGTGGTAATCTACCGTAACACCCTCAACCAAAGGCAGTATGTTTTATATTATACTGAATGCCCTTCGGATGGTGGTATTGCTGAGGGTGGTATTGTGGAGGGTGGTATTGCGGGATGTGGTATATCCTTGCAATACCGCCCTCTGCTTTGGTGGGCGGGGTTAAGAAAAGTTAGAGAAAAATACCACATCTACATTTATCAATGAAATTGCCGAATTATCAAAGAACTTTGCATAAAGTATAATATACTTATTTATCTATGTAATATATATCAAAGGTCAAATATGACCAATAAACATTAAATGACCAAATAAGGTACATATTTAAATAAGTTATTATTTCGAAGTCATGTTTTTACTAATATAATCATATAATCGTACTTCTGTTTTTTTTGTTTTTTGTTTTTTGCAATTTGGATGTTCTTGTTTGTTTAAATAAGATTGGAAATAACCGTTAATTCCTATATATCGTCGCTGTTACGCAAAAACCTCGTACCCATGTTTTGACAATTTTACAGGATACACACAACACTGACTGAATTTTACCCATTTAGTTACAGAAAGCTGATATTGACCGTATGACAATATTATTTTAGCAGTTATTTTAATGAAATTGATGTCAATTTTTGTTCTCATAGGTTGTGACCAGAGATACGATATTTTCGTTTTACATTCCCTCTGATCAGTCAGAATCTACGAAAATCAAGACTGATAATAAGGTGTCATAGCAACCACGTATACAGCAATATGTTTAATCTTTGCTGCTAATTTTTAAGTCATATTTCTGTGTAACAACGGTGAAACCTTTTTTTTTCATTATTACTTTTTTCGATCCATAAAACAAGTTTAATCCCACCTCTTTTCATTAAAGTGCCTGTACCAAGCCAGGAAAATGAGTAGCTATGTATACGTGGTTTAGGGGTGTCGAATTTATCTCTTTGAACAGTTTCGACATTGTGTTATGTTTTTGTTTTTCACTATACTTGTGTATGTGGTGGTCAAAATTTATGCCGCATGTGTTTATTTGGGCTTTCAATATGAATTCCGTGCAATGTATGTGCGATCGCAGCCTCGTAAGACGATTGATATTAGTGTACCAAGAGATACTGATGTCGTCGTCTACACCGTTCTGTCTTACCTTTTGTTTTTCTGTCCTTTGCTGTCCTTATATCAAAATTGTCACTTAGCTAGTATTCAAAATTCGTTAGACAGGTTGTGTTCGACTGTGTGAAAGTCTATCGTTGTCATATAACATCTTTCTATTTGTACTTGAATTGTTATGGGTAGTCTGTTGTTGTCTTGTTAGATTTTAATTACATTATCATTATTATTTAGCAGTAATCACCTTCTTGGGAAATAAGAATTGTATCATGGTTTGCAATGACGTATCATAGATAATGCAGGAATGTTTTATCTACCAAGAGTATATCAAAAAGAATGAATTTCATTCATCTGTAAGCATATTGTAGAAAGTAAATTAAAATAAAGTAAATAAACGAAAATGGTAAGTAAACAATTTCCTGAATTTATTTTATGCATACTAAATACGATTATTGTTTGTTAATAACACAAGTGTTGGCTTCTGTCCAAAAATATAAAAAGACTATTTGATTTTTGTATCGCGTGAAAAACATATTTCTGGATTGTGGGAAAAACAGCCCCCTCCACCCACGTCATTAAAATTGAAAAGTTCCGTTCATAGCAATGTACAAATGAAAACGTAGATATCTAATTTAGTGCACACGACGTGTTTCTGGAATAACCTTCATCACGTACGATCAAAGCAAACTTATTTGAAAGTCAAATATTTTTTTTATCAACCCATCTGTGAGCGAAGCGAACATGGTTGATACTTGTAAACACTTTGAAATCGGAAGCGGAAGTGTGAGGAGCTTAAGCCATTTGCCTGTTTTCGTAATTGAAGGCGCGACCAACATGAAACAAATAAAATAAAATAATGACTTTAAAATTGTATTGAGAACTAAAACTTACGTTTCTTGCCGAAGGCACGACTATATCATTCAAATAGAAAACAGGGTTTTACTTTCGAACTTGAAGAAGGCAGAGTTGTCGTTGAAGGTTTCGTAAATGAAATAAATAATAAACTTTGTGTCGAACACTACGAATGAAGAAATAAAATCGTCGTGCCGAAGGCACACCCGATATGAACAAAAAAATGAATCAGCACGGCCACATTAATGCTGCAAACGGGTCCCATGGCAACACCTTGACGGAAGTTGATTCGCCCTTTATTTTCATAGACAAAGAAACATTAAGTTTTCGTTCCGAAGGCATATCTTATTTTTTTATCGACTCCTCTCGCAGCTCTGCTGCAGTTTTCTTGTTAATCTTTGAGAGCAGTAAACCAAAGGGCCTAACCAGGATCGCCAAAATCAGATAAGGTCATCTATGTCTGAGGGAGGAGAACCTTAATTTTAATAATAAGTACATTATTAAGGAACTGTAAATTTCAATAGAAAATATGATAATAAACAACAGAAAATGTGCAACTGTTTTAAAATTGACATTATATGTCTTTCTTCACTGCATCCTGATGTGCATCCTGATGTGTACAATATTATTATGACAAACTGTAAGAGGATAAATCAAAGTAATTAAACCAAAGTTCATTTTCTATACATAATGAAGAAAAATGACAATTTGCTGCATTCCACATTAATAATAAAGTTTACCCTTCACAAACATATTAGACTAGTCAAGTATAGGAATGATACATTAGCTATGTCTTTTTCTAATCACATGACATGTTTTTGTGCAAGCCTGAAACTAGCAATGCATGTATGCACTAAATGGACAGATTATACAAATCCAATATGATGATAATATTTGTCAGTGAAATTCAATTTTCTTCTTCATATCAATGTGATAAAAACTAAGTGCATTTAAGCATTAAAAATATTTTTGTTGACTACCAACAATAATAGGACTAATAGCACTATATAATTATTTTTTTGATAGAGTGGTAATTCGACCGAAACTGCATTGCAATGGAATAATGATTGGGCTATCCCATATTGTATGTATTAAAACCTTTGGTATAATACACCTCGAAAGATTATTGCTCATGTTTAGAGTATTAAACATTTAATTAGTTGCTAACTTGTACGTTGCGACAAACGATCCCTCATTGCGAAATAGACGAATCAAACTTGATCTACACTATGCAGCCAACATCCAGGCTTAATCATCAAATACTGATACATATCTTGTTTTCAAACCCAGATATGAACATTTGACAAAACAAAACAAAAACAATTCAAGATTTTGGTATCCGAATAAAACCACATTTGAAAAATGCAAATATTGATCGGAATGAAATAATACCTGCTGAATTTCCGGAGAACCTCCATGGTTACTTCGTAAATCAACATACAATTTTGGTGGCCTTCACCTTAAAAGGTGTGACACTGACCCATTGTAAGGTCAGCAATGCCTTGTTGAAATACGGCCAGACAAATCTGAACACTCAACAATATATAGATATACAGACGTCTGCAAGGAAAATGATAGTATTGCATCTGCGGTTGTTTTGCGGCGGCAAGCTGCTTTTTTTTATCTGCCTCTCAACCTCAAGTGTCTTAATTTACAGCCAAGGCCAAAGCCATACGGCTTGCTTTTAACTGATGTTCATCATCTAATTAGTCTAGATTTAAAATATGATCAGATTCCGTTTTGAGTCTTTTGGCATTTGAAAATGGCAAAACTCAAAACATTTTTAAAATGATAGAACTGTACAAAGGAATGGTATAGTTTTATCTAGATTCCTGGTAATATTTATATCTACTGGCACATAATCTTGATGAGGATGTTCTCTAGATGACCGAATTGCTATATTTCATGTTCCGATTTTAAAACATATATAGAGAAATATATTTTTCAAATTTTGTCTGCATAATTTGGAGTTACAAAGCAAAACAACTATAAATTGCATAGAATTTAGTCTTTAGGTGGTAAAATTTATTGTATATTACAATGAATTAAGTCTTTATTTGGTAAAGTTCATTGTAAATGGCATGGAATTAAGTCTTTGTAAATCCAACTACCATACAATCACGACCACGACGGCCCCCTAATGATTGCAGTATGTTATTATAATTTCGGAAGTGGCTAGCTGAATTGATATTATGTCTTTGTTAGTTGAATATATGAATAAAATGTAAAGCCAAAGATGTGGCACTGTCGGTACAGTTCCAAAATCTAATAGATGAATCGTAGAGAAAGGCAAATTCGATACCACTAGCACACAAATACATGACTGATCACTTTCTTGACTTGGTACAGGCACTTCAATAAATGGTGGCGGGACCTACTTCATTAGAAAGAACTAAACACCAACGTTTAATGGAGAAATTAAACGTTGGTGTGCAAGAAAACAATAATACTTCATGTAAAATGGGATATTAACATGTAATTAAAATCTGTCTGCGAGATTAATCCATGTCATGGTAACTTATTCTAAATAGGATGATGCCCTGTATGTAATTTATTATTACTACTTTATTTGTTTATGTATATATGTTGACATTAGGTACAAATAATGTTGGGTTAATCATGATTCATAGATATTTTTGTTAGAGGGCGTTTTTTTTGTACAATCGTGATTTAAATGTGTTTGATATAGGATGTTAATCATTGTCATAATAAATATAAAATATACCTATATCTAACATATATATTACCAAACAAACAACTTTTTAATATATATCAACATTTATTACATACTTAGTTAAAATAAAGGCATTTTTGTATGACCAATATGACCGGATGTAAACTGTCCATATTTTCACACCCCGGGAAAATAACCGGTTATTAGGTGCCCCTCGTGCGTTTCAGACAAAATAAACAACTTCCGGTGTTTACGTCTGCAGATGTCAGAAGTATATAATAAATAGTTTAATACAGGCCAATATGGGTGTCTCGGGATGATAACCAGGCCAATATGGAAATGCCCATGTATTAATCTGTATATATATCCAGACAGTTGATACTCTGTTTTATTTTGTCATAACTTTAAAAATGTAAATACAGTTCCGGAACTAATTCATTACATTTATTTTAATGTCAATTGACATAAGAGATCGACCATTTAACTTTTAGGAAGGGGAAGGGAGAGTTTTTTTTCCGTCGCTAAATTTCATAGAAAAAAGATCTTGATCTGAAAGATGCAAAATATTTAATATATAAGGGAAAAAATGCTTAGTAAAATTTGAGGAGAAAAAATTATCTTACATGTCCAAATTTAAAAGAATAATAATAGTAATTATTATTGTTCCGTGTGAAAAAAAAAATATCTGACTCTGGGGAGTAGTGTCTTAGGTCATGCCCAACAGCCCACCTCGGAGGAGTGGGGTCCTATCGGTCATGCCCAACGGTCATGCCCAACATACCACCTTCAAAAAAAAAACAATAAAAATAACTTGTCGTTTCCTAACATAAAAAAAAAAGATTGCAACCGTATAAACACAACGAATATATTAATAAATTTTAATTGAATGCTTGTGATAATACGATATACATAATTACCACAGTCTACATAATCGCACAGTGTCAAAACATTTCTTGGAATTTGTAGATAGGTTGACCTATTAAAATAAGATGATATATATGGGCCGTTACAATGACTTGGGTTTTCCCTATTTCATTTACGTTTTAACTAAGGAATTATACCTATTCAGGTAAGACACATTGTAAAAACTAGAGATGTATAAGATAAAAATACATAAAGTATAATATTACACCTGATTATTACATAATTATGTACATGTATTTACTGATATCCGATTGTCTTTATCTAAAATGCGTTGTGAGGACTCGTGTACTCATTTTACCTCCCTTTTGTGTTATGTAGGTTAAGATCGACAATTGAAAAAAAGGGGTGGGGGTAGGTTCGAAGAAGATGTATACAGCCCTCTTTGTATGATGTAGGTTAAGACCGACTATTAAAAGGGGAGAGGGGGCGCCGAGGCATATCTTTTATCACACGAAGAAAAATCAAAGTTTTCTTTACATAAATTATCCTGTTGAAAACTGTAGGGTCAGATTTTATACAGTTTGTATCTTTCAGTTCAAGATCCTTTTCTATAACATTAATTTTGTCGATATAGCCCCTAAATATTTTAATTTTTGTTCCAATAGTGTTTATTCCAGCTTTTCTTTCATTGTCATAGCTATCATTTCAGCTTTTGTTTTACCGTTCTTTTCATCGATGTAGCGTCCAATTTTATGTCATGCTCGCTTTGAATATGACCGAAAAGTTTGAAGACGTCAAACGGGTAATTAGGAGCCGTAAAACGAAGGACAGACAATACAATGGCCAAAAATAAAAGGACAAAATGACAAACAATGATCTAAAAAGATGGAGCAAAACGAGCCTCACTAAAAACGGAAGTGAGCTCGGGTGCTTCGGAATGGTAACTAGTTTCTGCTCCACATGTGGCACTCGTCGAGGTGCTCTTGTTACACATCCGGTGATATGTCATGAATGAGAAAATGACCATATTGTGGTGACGACAAACGCAAGATATCCTTGATCATTTGTGACACTGATATTCCGTAACGGTTAACCGGGTCATCAGTACAATTTTCGAAATGATGACTTCAACTTGATCACTAGGAACTCTTGGTTCAGTAGCTTCCTTATTAGCAGCAACCCTCAATCTATATAGTATGTGTACATGCTGGTGATATTTTGTTTTGTTTTGAATTTTTTCTTATTTTGTTTTGTTTTTGATTATTTGTGTTTTGCTTTGTGTGCTTGTTTGTTTGTTTTGCAACCCTTTAAATTCTTCTAATGTGTTCTTGATATTGTAATTCCTGTATACAGAGGGGGGAAGGGAGTATGATTTTTGTTGTTGTTGAATGCATATGGTTATCATGTTTTATTATTATAAACGAACAATAATCTATCATCTCAAGCCATTGGAAAAAAACAGAAAAACCCAAGATATGGTGTTGATAATTAAGGTTCTGGATTGGAACATACACAAAGATATCGCAGGGTTGAACCGGGTACGCATATATAATGTAATGCGAATTTCATGTGTCGAAAAATGATCTGATTTTTAAGATAAATTTATTATTGAAATTTACAATTTTTAAAGAATGTAATTATGATTAAAAACAAGATTCCTCTCCTTCATGCAACGTCCACCCCCGGATTTTTAGTGGGGTTCGTGTTACTCGATCTGTTGTTGTATGTGTATGTTTTGTAGATCGTTGTTTGTTTTTAGGCGGGTTCCTGTTACTCGATCTGTTGTTGTATGTGTATGTTTTGTAGATCGTTGTTTGTCCTTTTTCCTTTGGCAATTGTGTTGTCTATCCTTCTTTGATTTACGGATTATGATTCGCCCTTTGGTATCTTCAAACTCTTCTTATGTAAGTTTGATCATTCTGTTTTTGCACATTTGTTGGCTTGCTCACAAAGACTTAAATTATCTGGTTTACAAACTTTTGACATGAACGTACCTGATGAAGGTTATTCCAGAAACGTACCTGATGAAGGTTATTACAGTAACGTACCTGATGAAGGTTATTACAGTAACGCGTTGTGTGCACTAAATTAGATATTTGCAATTCAATTATTTTTTGTTCATTTTAATTTGCCATGTGAAAATCATGAAATCGGATCAATAGTATAAATGTAAAAAGGACCCTAAGGATCAATGGTATAAATGTAAAAATGACCCTAAGGATCAATGGTATCAATGTAAAAAGGACCCTAAGGATCAATGGTATAAATGTAAAAATGACCCTTTTTTTCTTGAATTAAATGAAGATGTCCCTGGTGTTACTTTTGTCATCTGTGGTGTTACCTCTTGTCAATGGTGTTACCTCATGTAAATTGTTTCATAAAAAGGATAAATGACATAATTGAAGTAAATTATATTATAGTTGAATAAAGTTGACTTTGATAACTATGTATAAGTCATATTTTCTTTATATAAAGTGAAACAAAAAACAATTATGAAAACTTGTTTGTTTCATAATGCAGCTTAAATGGAATTCCACAACTAGATATCCAAATATTGTGAAAAAAAACTAGTGCTCCAAAGAAAATATCTTACATTATGCATAATTTCCCTGTATATTATGTATGTAACCACTTTTTACACAAAAATTATTTTTCATTTTCCTAAAAAGAATAATTTTATGTTGGTAACACCACGGACTGAAAGGTATTAAGGGGTGCTACATATCTAGAAATATTTTGTTTCATGGTGGTTTTTCCGACTGCATATTATGTGAATATGTCATTGTAATGTAGGAAAAACTAATAGGCTAAAGCAAAACGGGAACGAAAATATTTGATGTCACCAAAATATGAACAGGAAAAAGTGCGTGTATTTTGATAATGACCCTTATCTGATTTCCCTTTTGGTGTCTTCAAACTTGTACGATAAAACGAAAGACAAGACACTGTCGGAACAGTTCGAAATGTAATAGAAAAATCAGAGGCAATGTCGATATCACAAACATACATATAGAAGACTCCGTGGTTTCGTACAGGTTCTTCAACAAAAAAAGAGGCAGTGGTTTAACTAGTTATAAGGCCCATATTTCCGTTCTAAGTGAAATGGTGCGGTCATGCAAGTGTTTTCTAAGTACGAGTTCTTTTTTATTTTTCTTCGGAGGTTATTATTTAGTTCAACTTAAACTTAGTTCTATATAGGACTGTCTTATACCTTAGCGAGATAAATCTTTTTACAAGTAATTTCATATGCTTATCGAAAGTCAGATCATGCATCGGGACAGGCACATATATGTGGCAGGATTAATCGGTTGATGGGATCGAGACTTTCCTCTCTTTATCACTGGATCTTCAACGGTAATACAGATATAAACAAGGGCACCGCAAAGCGTGGCATATCCCCTCGCCTACAAATTTGATCCGGTGACCTTGACTTTTAACCTATGACCTTGAAAATGAATAGGGTTCCAAATTCTTTTAAGGACTAAGTATGTACCAAGCTTGGTCAAAATCCATTGAAGGAAGGACTAAGTATGTACCAAGCTTGGTCAAAATCCATTGAAGGATGTTGATTCTATAGTGTTCACAAGGATGTTACGGAAGGACGGACGGTAGCGTTTCTATATCCCTTCGCAACTTCGTTGGCGAAGGGATAATAAACAATATTTAAAAAAAAACCTGAACAGATTCGCTCCCACCCAAAAAGATCACACGCTATCACATGATCAATGAATGCTCGTAATTAACTGACTACTAGCTCAGTAAGTATAATCGGACCATTACTATTACTTTTGGTACATAACATAATTGATACTATTACTATATTTGATATCAATTAATCATAAACATCTATAAGGAAATTAATAGTTTTCATGGGGGAGATCAGAACAAATCGGGCATCAATTTGTTAAAATTACCTATTGAATATAAGAGGAGTTCGAAGATACCAAAGGGACAATCAGAATATGTACATCGCAGAAGGACACAATGGCCAAAAGAAAAAGGACAAACGATCGACAAAACATGCACATAAAACTAAAGCTCGAGAAACACCAAACCCACTAACAACCGGGGGTGAACTCTGGTGCTCTGGAATGGTGCGCAGTTCCTGCTCCACTAGTGGCACCTGTCGTGTTAATCTAGTTACAAACCGATCATAAGTCAACAATGTTATACATTTTTCACTATGGTTTCCATGAATACAACAATAGACTTACTAAACTTAAATAGAATGATCGTCTAGAAAGATCACTTTACTAATATGATTTAAAATCTGTTTGTTAGCTCTACTTCATACGTGTACAAAACAAAACACAACGGATAGGGGCACATCTCAACTACACTGCTTCCTATTCCGTGTTTGTTAGTGACTTACGACAGGTCGATGGTTCCCTCCACCAATAAAACAGACCGCCACGATATAAAAACTGCAATATTGTTGAAAGTGGCGTTAAACACCATAAGCCTAACCTATCTCGTGTTTCTTTTTTTTTTGATTGCATATTATCTTCATATCCGTTCTGTGTAAATATGCGATTCTTCAACAATAATCATTTTGTTTTTCTTTATGTAACATCAATCAAGCATACCTATATTAATACTCTTGAAACCTTTCGTATGTACTCTAATTTTAATTACAGCGTAAAGGTTGAAGGAATAGTCACACGATATTTCCTATATACTATTTATTTATATTGATCAATGTCTATATGTTCACGTAGCGTTTCTGATATACTTTTACATTCATCGATTTTCGAGAGAAAAAAAATGAATTAACCCAGAAATGCGTATCGATATATAAGAAAAGTATGTTTTGCAATTTATTTTTGAATGACAAATATTAAGTCCTTTCACGCCATTAAAATATGTTTTCACTGCATTATTAGATTTCCACTAGCAATAGAAACTGAATCACGAGTTTCGGTTAACGGTGTCTATTTATGAGCAAGACATGTTTAAAGATATCGCAAGGTTAATAAGAAGCCAAGCGGAAAATAGATGGAGGACAGACAATACAATATCAAAACAATGACAAAAAGACAAAACGAAATCGTCAAAAAAATTAAAAAAAAACACGTACTCAAGAAAACTAAATATTGAGCAGAATCCACCTCATTAACATATGGGGTGAACTCAGGTGCTCCGGAGGGTTAAGTAGTTCGTGCTCCATTACTTGTTCCCGTTATGTTTCCCAAGTTAATAATCTGATGAGAAGTCAAATTCGATGAGATGAAAGAATGACGGGATTGTGATTACGACATATAGAACATATTCGTGGTCATCAGTAACAAAAATATTTCGTAAATCTTTCAAAATTACCGGCTTGAAACTTTAGTTTAATATCTTCTCTCATAGCAGCAGCTCTCTATCAAGGAAGCCATATAGGAAACACGGGCAGAAATATAGACCTCATATGCAAGTGTTTGGTAAAAATGGAAAGTTCACAATGGGGAAAAACAGTGCATAATACAAATCGGATCTATAAATATGGTCATATCTACATTTTCAAATGACTAGGACAAACTCAGGTACATGAGGAAGACGCTACTATGTCCGTAAGTCTTCCCCTATATAACTAATATGCTACACACTCCCAGTAAAAATCTAGTTGAAAGTATTTGGGGGAAAACAAAATTTTTGGGAAAATTATCATATGATATGCATCTAAATTTGCTTCTTATTTAATGCACTCCTATTTTTGAAAATTAAAAAGGAAATTAACAGATGCAAACAGTAACCGATATTTGTATTTTTCGGTAATTTATACAATTTTCCTTTGATCTCACAAAGTGATATTTTCAGTCTCGACGTACTTCTTCTGATATTGAAAATCATCATTTTTTTTGCTTGCGTATTAAATATTGTGTTTGCTTTATTTGTTGGTTAACATAGTCGGCGCTGAAATTTAAGTATGAGAAATATTTACGTTAATAGAACACAATACATACATTCTGACGAAATGTGAAACTATATAGCTGTCTTTGTGTTTGATAGATCATTGTTCAATGAATTTGAAACTTATTTGATGTCTTGGATTGTTAATACATGTGTTTATATCATTGATGTCTTTACCACGTGTATAATAATGTGACCAGGGAGAATTTATTGATTTTTAAATGAAAACATGTACTTTTCTTTGCCATTATCAAAAGCAGAGCTATCACTAATATTTTAAATGTTTGTTTATTTTGTTTGTTTGATGGGGTTTAACGCCACTTTCAACAATATTTCAGCTATATCGTGGCTATCAGTTTTGTTGGTGGAGGAAACCGGAGGACCCGGAGAAACCCACTGATGTTGTGCGTTCGACTATCGATGAGGGCGATGTGTATACAACATTATGTAATAAAGTTTGTCATTGACTTTTCTCCGGGTCCTCCGGTTTCCACCACCAATAAAAGTGACCGCCACGATATACCTGAAATATTGTTGAAAGTGGTTTAAACACCATAAAACCAAGCCAAGCATATTGTTTATACTAAAGGGAATTACAATAACATCATTTTCAATGCAACAGAATACCATTTAACACAAAATGAAAAGGAGGCTGGTGCAATCTACATGTATAATTTCCACATAAAAAAGATGATCGGTTCGTCTTTACATCCAGTTGCTTGTAGGAGGACTTGTGTCTTATTTACGTTATTTGTGTTTGCGTGCTTATGGTGGTGGGGGGTTTTTTGTTTGTTTTTTGTTTTTTGTTTTTTGTTTGTTTGTTTTTGTTTTGTCTTTGTCCTGTGTCTTGTGTACCCAATATTGCTAGTTTCTCTGGAATGTCCACCTTTTACTGTCCCCTCGGTGTTCTCTAACGTTTATTCATAAATATATAGACATACTAGTACTTCTAGAACACAAAATGCGGCAAAATTGTAGAGATATATTTAAAAACAATTTTAGAGTCAATCGAGAAAAAACTGTATGTTTGAAATTTCTCACATTATGATTTGAGTTAAATATTGATTTTTGCTATTTCATTCAACTGAGCATCGAGGGAAGTTGTGTTTTATTCCTGGCCGGAAAAAAAGTATAGAAACTGTTATCCAAAACGCTACGAAACCATTTTTTGAAATTTCGGCAGAAGAAAAACTTATTGGAAACTCAATAATAACTCTAAATTATGGAACAGTCAACGGACACTTTGAATTTCCGTATTGCATGCAATAAATCTACAATTCTGTTGAACAAGTTCCCATGCATGAAACTGTAGACATGTCATCAAAATCTAATTTACATAGGATGAATATTTATAAGAAAAAAATGCAAATAGAATTGAGAGAGAACTGTAAACTATACAAGATTTTAGAATATTAATTGAGTTTGATGGTCGCAAATATATATGTGTTGGCCTCGTTAAGAGCCAGTACACGTAATTTGCAGCCATCAAATCATCAACTAACGCTGAGAAATATTCCAATACAATACAGTTATCTCCTAATTTACATGTTAATTTTTTACAATACTATTTATTTATCAAATATTTACAATTTTTTACATAATTAACCTACATCTGTCGATATTTTGCTGTAGTAAATAAGGATCGATCAATCGATCTTTCATCTGTAAATGTGAATGAAATCTTATCTTTTCTAGATCGTTCCACATTAAAGCAAGAACAAAACAAACGTAGATATCTAATTTAGTGCGCACAACAAGTTTGTGTGATAACCTTCGTTAGGTACGCTCAAGGTCAAAAGATAAGGAAGCCAAATGCCTAATAGATTTAAAGTATTTGGGAGCAAGAAAACAAAAGGACCTAAAAAGGGGATACCCAAAATCGGCTAACGTCACCTATGACTGATGGTGGAGAACCTTAGTTTTAATAATAATTACATTTGTACATTATTTAAGAATCGTAAATTTCAATAATCTAATAAACCATTTCAGTTCAAACATGGCCTTTTGTACGATTTGCAAGATGATTTCTTTAGTGAAGTGCGGATTACATTATTACATTACACACTTTCTACTCTGCGATCTACACAAGTTTTATTTTATTTTATTTTGACTATCTTCTTTAGGCCCTAAGGTGTTTTTTTTTTTGCTCTAAGAGATTTCTAAAATTATTTCGCTAGCTGGTATTTTGGCTCCCAAATACTTATAGGTTATTTCGTTTTCAAATATTTTGGCTTTGAGCGTACCTGTTGAATGTTATTCCAAAAAATGGATCGTGCGCACTAAATTAGATATTTACGTTTTTATTATTAAACGATCTAAATATGTTCTTCATACGTTGATGATATGCAAATTACATGCACATAAAACCACCTCAAATGCAATCAAGCCCTTTGCCTTACGAGTATGACATGCAAATTACATAAAACCACCTTGCACTCAACCCCTGTGTCTTACGAATTTGGGATTTCACATAGGTGTTAACCCCTCACGATTTGCGCGTGAGATATATAGAATCTAACACCGGCAAAAGTGCAAGACAGGGAAAATCTCCGACACCCGAGGGTAAGATTTCAATCGTTCGTTGACGAGGCTCGCCGAGTCAGCGAACAATTGAAATCTTACCAGAGGGTGTCGGAGATTTTCCTGTCTTGCACTTTTTGCCGGTGTTTGATTTTATTTCTCACTTTTATCAGCTGTTACCTGATTGTTTTGTTTACATTCCCGATCGAGCGTTTTCCCGCAAATTTTGTCAAGTTCCATTGCTGAAGTAAATATTCAATTTATTCATATGCATTCGTGTCTTGGCAGTATTTTAAATGTATTTCATAATAAAATACAATGTATTTAATAAATATATGATAAATGTAACTCAACACTACACCTGTGGCTGTGAAAAAATATTTGAATTTGGTCAAAGGGAGGTAACGTTAGTTACGAACAAGGGAGAGCACTCTATTATTTACTCAAAGTAAACAAACATTGACTGCAAGAGTCATACACCGTAAAACATGAAAGGTGCACGATAGTTAAATTATTAGCTAGCAGAATAGTATACATACATTAATTTAAAAATACTTATGTAATAGAATCGTGGATAAATGAAAGTAATTCAAATCTTGATTGAAATTGCTGAAGCGAAGTAAAGATTTTACCGGGAAAAGGCGCGTGTGAGCTGTCTTGTACTGGGGGGGCGGGGGGTACAAGACAAGGAAATCTCACACCGGCAAAAACAGGAACTGCTCTATCTCAAAAGTGAGAAAAGAATCTCCCACTAACGTGCTTTCTTCCCGCACAATCTCCCTCTAACGATTTTTTTTTTATTTTTCCAAATGGAAGACGCCATATTTGTTTACATCGGCGTTGGTCAAATGAACGCTTGGTTAACAAAGTGCTTGAAACAGTTGCTGTTCGAATCTCTCTCGAATTTTCTCCGGTTTTCATCGAAACAAGATG
This sequence comes from Gigantidas platifrons, assembly GCA_002080005.1. NCBI lineage: Eukaryota > Metazoa > Mollusca > Bivalvia > Mytilida > Modiolidae > Gigantidas > Gigantidas platifrons. The sequence continues at coordinate 136,669 of MJUT01061204.1, forward strand.
AATATGGTGACTATTTGATCACTCCACTTTCAGAACTGCCATCTCAAGAAGAAGGAATTGACACCTTCGGTCCTTCATGGCTGATATGAAGAACTCTTTCACTGAGAAGGCTATATTTGGGCTGTTTTCAAAACTAGCAAAATTTTGCACTGTAATACCCAGCAGTAATGCAGATCCAGAAAGGATTTTTTTCTATTTTGAAAAAAAATCAGACTGATATGCAATCTGAAATTAATATTGACACTATTTGCAGCCCTATGTGTGCAAAACAAAATCAGGACTTAAATTGTTTTGAATATGAACCAACTGAAGAACTACTTAAATTAGCTAAAAAGCAGTTTTAACTTATCAGAGCAACCTAAAAAAAAAAGCAGAATAGTTTTCTGATTTGTTATTAACTATTAAAATTTGCATTTATCTGTATTTTCTATTTCTCTACCCAAAATAAAAGGTCAAAAATAACGTCGCGCTAAATCTCCCCCTAACTTGAGATGGCATGGGGGAGATCTCCCACTAAGTGGTTCCAAGAGGTTAACAGGTTTGGATTTCATATTCTACATTGTCGTTTTAATGTTGTTCCATGCTAAAACAAGTTTTAATATCTTTTGTCCATTCACCTACAGTATATTATATATATATATAATGATATATTATACTTTACGTTTTATTTTCCCTATTTGTCTTTGTTAGCGCAGCCAGTCCATATAACGTTGTATGGACCGGCAGTGGACTGCCTCGTTTTCGAGTCTTTATTTCGGGAGATAATTGGGCTTGTTTTTGGACGCGAAGTATAATATAACAAATAGTTCACGGCACTTCGGGCCATATGGCAGTTTATGGACCGGTCTGTCACCCACAAAATACTATATGGACCTCAGCTTCGCTTCGATCCATATAATATTTTGTGGGTGACATCCCGGTCCATAAACTGCCATATGGCCCTCAGTGCCGTGAACTATTTGTTAAATATATTTATATATATATATATTTGTCCTAGTTTATACCCGTCTTGACTTTTATCAGTATCGACAACAATCTATTAAAACATATTTTTCTGAGAATAATACGTTTATAGGTAATAGATAATAGATAGCAGGTCGGAAAGGAAATCTAATCACACTATACTACAAACTATCGGAATGCTTCCGCTAACAATGGTCACACCTGGTTGACAATCTGTTCTTTGCACCTTGTTTTTTTTTATTTCGTGTTTAATGGATTTTAGAGTCTGGTTGGTATTTTTCCACTCGTAAGTAAGTTACAATATTTTATCCTAGAATCACGGCATATTTTATTTTTTTTATTTTTATCATGCAATTTTTTTTCCATTAATTTATGGCATATGGCCCTAATATATTGATCGGGATATTAAAATGCCGTTGATATTAATAAATAAAGACAATATTATGTTGATTTTAAATAAACATGCACTTTGTACTCGCAAGCAAAGATAAATCCTTGTCGCAAGAGATAATACATATCATATATGTTGTTTTTTTTTAGCAAAACTGCATAGGTTTACGAAAATGCGTATCAAATATGTTTATAATATAGTAATATGTCTACTAACACGAGCAATGGTTAGTTAGCATGACAATAAAACATTTGTATTAAATATACATTATACAAATATACTTCCATATTATTTTCAGAACGTGATCTATAAATCCTTGTTTGTTTTGTTTTGTTTTGTTTTCTTCTTAAAAATGTTTTCCTTTTTATTATTTTTTTTTTTGGGGTGGGGGAAGGGGTATTTTGTTTTTGATAGCAAAGTACAAAAAAGAAAGGCAACAAAATAAGCATAAAAGATCATAAAAACTAATATCAATATTTTCATTTGTAATTGTAAAGTAACACAAATCAATTGTTTAAAATTCTTCAAATCTTTACATCCCTAAATTGAATAATTATGCATATAAATGTTATGATTAAGCAATAAAAATTTTATTCAATATCTCGATGCAATTTAAATCGGTTAATATTAGCATGTTATTGCTTACTATGCAAATTAGGTGGTAACAGTAAAAACAGTAAATTATTATTTTCTATCCATTAAACAGTCAAAATAAAAATCCTCCAATAAATCGGATATATAAAATAGCCAATATTTGACACCGCAGATATTAAGGTTATACAGTATATCTTTATTTCTCATAACCAATTTGCAAAAGTTACAAAGATGGTCATTTACACAATACAGAGGCGGACTGGTCATACAGACACTCGGCCAATGCTCGGTGGGCCGCTCAGATAAGCAGCATATTAATGACCAATTGGCCGATCTGATAGGGAACAGAAGCCCGGGTCGATTTTAAGACTCACTCCTCCAGTCCGAGTCTAAATTAAACCACAATAGCTACAAGAAGAAAAATGTACATGGAACATAAAGACACCTACAGAACATTTCCTCTCTATTCTAATAAATTTTCAAAATCTTTCTTATTGAGTTAGAAGACATCAGGCAATCATATTCAATGATATTAGGTCTATTTCTATAAATATAGTCACCATAAAGTGTTCTTTCATTTGCACACCTATACGGCATTCAAGAATATAATTAGATTCATCTCCTTATTCTCTTCTTGGACATAAATGACAGAACGTGTTTTCTCTAATGTTTTTCCTGCATTTCCTTGTGCAATTCTTTCGGTAGACTATGGTTCTTTATGTCTAGTTCTAAGCCTTCAAAATGTAAATTTATCCTCTTTTTTTTATATAAAAGTCTAAGTAACTCTCGAATTTCAACCCCTTTCAACAATTTACATTTATTCCCCTTTGAAGATGTGTTTTCTTCTTTTTATGGACGAGTTCCAGATTTGCCTAAACTAATCAACAATTTTTGAGATGCGAAATAAACACCTATGTACTTATGTAATATTAAATTTTTCTCTTAAAATTGCAAAATTTCCAGATTAACAATTAAAAGTAAATCCCAGAGAAATTATATGATAGGTATTCATTGACTGGTACGGCAGTATTATGTTATCTAAATATTTACTGATCCATTTTAAGGAAAAGGGGGGTGGGTACTTTCTTTGCTCGTGATTGGCCAGAAATTTGCTTGCTTCTGGATACTGGTGATAAGTATCTGTTATTTACTGGTTCTGTTTGTGTACATTTGATAAAAAAAAAAATATTTCATGTGTACAGTGATTGCTTCATTTTTTTTTTTTTTTCATTAAACTTTTCGAATAAAATTATAAACATATTCTTGTATTAACTATGTTATCTATTAGGATTAGGGTTATGGTGTTTAACGCCACTTTCAACAATATTTCCGTTTTATGTAATTTATTGATTGTTTTATGCAATAAATAAAGATATGTAGGCATACTATATTTAACCTTAGTTGGGGGGAAAACACAAATACATGTACACCTTAGTCAGATGATTGTGTATGGGTTTATGCAAAATCCCAGAGAAAAATCCTAAGAGAAATAAACAAAAAAAATGTGTTTATGTCTCAATAATATTTTTGATAAAAATAAATGTGTGTGAAGTAGTATATTTGCCAACTTCATTTTCCATATATTATTAAAGTTTTCGCTTTCGGTTTTAATTTCTATTAAATGAAATATATCTAAAACTTTCAACGATGGTATCCCAGTGAAAATATGCGTTTTCATTGTCCATTGTTAACATCATATGCATATGAACAAATTTAAAATTATTGTTTTTATTTTCTGTAGAAAAAAAAACAATTATGGAAAAATGCAAATGTTTATTTATTTATTTATGCATTTATTCATTTATTTATTTACATGTATTTATTTTATTTGAAATGTGTTTATATTACAATATTTGTTTGTTTACAAATAAGGGAATAAACAATAGATTAGACTAAAACTCAATTTTAATTAAATTAATCTGAAGAAATATTTAATATTCTTTAGTGTTTTACTTGTTTATGTATTGCACTTGCAATAATAAATTAATGAAAATTTATAATATACATATTTCTTTTGTACATAAGTATTCCTTTTTATTATACCCAGCAATAAAACCCCATGGATATATTATTCTTATCAATTTATTTTTTTTTTCTTAATTTTTGTGTACATTTTGTGTATTAAATGTTTATTAAAGTTTTTCTGGCTTTTTACAAATTTTCACAAAATTGCATATTTCTGCCCTGTGCAAATATAAACATGCGAGACAATAATAATTTGTTATTAAGATATAAACAGTCAATTTTATCTAACAAAAACAAATTAACAAGATAATGTTACCACAATAATTTAGTACTATCATACTTTATATAAGACATTTTTTAGTTACGCTGACAAGCTATAAATCATTAGTGAATACACGGTTATTATTTCCTTTGTCTTGTGGGAACCGTTGCAATGTAAATTATTTTATTTATGCAGTGTACAGTAAAACCTGTGTTAAAGGGCACCTCTGTATAACAAATCCCTGTCTATAAAGGACAGCCCCTTTCACTTATTCGATGTACAGTCAAGCCCGTCTTAAAGGGCACCTCTGTCTAACAAATCACTGTCTATAAAGGACAGTCCCTTTCACTTATTCGATGTACAGTAAAACCTGTCTTAAAGGGCACCTCTGTATAACAAATCCCTGTCTATAAAGGACAGCCCCTTTCACTTATTCGATGTACAGTCAAGCCCGTCTTAAAGAGCACCTCTGTATAACAAATCACTGTCTATAAACGACAGTCTCTTTTTTCCATTAATGAATAGTGCATATAATTTTAACCTGTATATAAAGGACAACTGAACATTTTCAGGTTACATTGAATGTACAACAACTAAATTATATTATTCGAAAAATATTTTTGCAGACACAAATACAAAACTTTGAATTCAAATAACCATCATATAAATGTGAGTTCATATTTGAAATTTAAATTTAACTCGTACTGAGTATGGTGGAAATACTGCTCACGTGATGTTAAACAACACAGCTGATAAATCAATCAATGTTATAATTTAAGCTTCCCATAAGCCTGTATTAAAATAGCGAAAATACTGTTGACCTAAACAGTGACGTTACACAACAATCAATCAATTATTAAGCTAAACTTCCCATGTGCCACCATTAATATAATATATTGATCACAATTAGCATACAAAAACGCAACAAAGACCAAACTTATTTGTGATTTTGAAAATGAATTCCTGATTTATGAATCGTAAATTGTTGCTTAAGCATCAATTAAGTAGTATTTCGGCTGAGAAGAATATACAAACAATAAATCATACAATGTAGATGGACCAATAGATAGAAGTTAGGAATGCCACAGGAATTAGAGGATATTATTGAAGGGATCGTAAATTATTTACTTGCAGCAAGCTACTAGCTTCTCCTTCGTTACAAACTTTTGTTTTTAGGAACTGCTGCTGCAAGTTGTCTTTAACGTGCAAAGAGTACATTATTCTCCATGCGACTGGCGCTCATTTGAGTTCCGCCGTGGGGCGAATTGTGTATTGATTGGTCCCTCACAAAACTTGCCTACGCCCTTCTTGGAGGGGTTGTACCTCCAAAGAGGAGAAATATGTCTTATTTCTATACCCAGGTGATCGTACTATGAGGAAATTGAATTCATGTTTAATTCGTATAGACTAGTATAAAAATATAGATTTCTAGAACGGACTTTAGATCAAATGTACAAGTCATTCCTATTATTCCATGTAGTTATTCTTTATTATTTTGTGTACATCATTCAACGCTCAAGTTCGCTGGGGGTTTTTTTTATACATCGAAGTGCTGAAATTAGCCTAAGACATTTTTAAATGTATGCAAAATCTGTTAAAAATATATATTCAATTTTTTATTTGTTTATCCATTGAAAACATCAAAACCTAAATATTTATCTACATGCATGTATATTTAAATACCAAAATCATATCTCGTTCGTTGATTCGACATTTGCATGATAATGTTGAGTAGCGTGGTTCTTTAAATTATTTAAGAATTTTAACATTCCATTTTTGAAGGGTAAGCACAATTTGTTTTAACTTAACGTATGCAAAAAGGATTAAAACAATTTTTTATATTTTATTGTCCGTCTGTCATAAGAAAGTAATTTATTCAAAGTACATAAAACATAAAACGTTCAAAACGGCAAAGAATGACTAATTCTAACAGATTTCAAGAACAATTTTTTTTTCTTAAACATTTTTTAAGAGTTTGTTCTTCACCTTCAACGATAATAAATTCCTAGAAGAAGAAAAAAAATGGTAATCACTATATGATCTACCTTATAAGACATTGTTGAATTATACACAGCAGGTATACATTCTAAACATGTATGCCTCTTTTTGTACTGACAATCTTAACGACACCTATTTGTATTCTGACATGACAAACAATGGCGATTATAACTAGGAGTTCCAATTTTCTAAGAAATGTTGGTTGACCTGGTGTATTTATTTTCCAAGAAAATTGTTTTTTTACGGGTAAATGGATCGGAACAAATAAATGTAACATGTTCAGGTCGCTAAATGTTCACATTCTTTTGTTGGGTTTCCAATAATTTGACTTTTAAAGCACCGTGTGACATAGAGTAGATAATCTACCTTTTCTTACTCTTTCCTATAAATAAGTCATTTGGTAATGGCGTCGCCATCCATATCAAGTTAATAAATTAATATAAGAATATAAATGACAAAAATCGTATCATTGAAAGAAATGTAGCAAACATCGTCGTGAACAAGACACAGAACGAAGATGAACAAAACAAAAAATAAAAACAAAAACCAAAACAAAAAAAACAACAAATCCCCCCCCCAGAAAACTGAGAAGACGAGCAATGCGGATACCATAGCTTAAGTAGGGGAAAGACCGGGGTTGCTCCCAAGTACTGGCGAAGGTTAAAGATTTCTAAAAAGAGTAGGTTTTGTATCGTTTTCCCTCCAACACACGCAGTGAAGAGGTATTGTGCCATACAGCTGAGCAATAGATCCTATTTCTATACAACGCCGTTCAAACTGTATATACACTATTGGAATTATGAGGGGAAAAAATTGTCAATAATTACAAATATAAATAATACAATAAAATAAAACCCAGCACGTCTTCTTCGCTTCCACTCAAAAATATCACATACCATCATTAAAATTACAAACAGTGACAGTGCAAAAAGTAATGTCATCTATGACCCAATATAACGAGGTATGCCCGAATCACATCTAAAACTTGAATGTGAATAATATCGTTACAGTTGCTACTGTCTTAGTAATATGGTGGCCCGGGTTGCTCAATGAGTTAGGTAGTTGGATAACCTAACAACTCATACAAGCCTATCACCAATATGGCGTGGGTTCGCGCCCAGCTTTGTAAATTATAAAAAGGGTGCACTCGACTCACAGCCGCAAGTGATAAAGTTTACCAGTTGCTTGCCCATGTCGGTAGTTCTCACCGGGTACTCGGACTTCTCCCACCACTAAAAAACTGGTCGCCATGATATAGCTGAAATATTGCTGAAAGTGGCGTTAAGCACAATAAATCAAATCAAATCAATCTTAGTAATATTGAGATATGGGCTACGAGAAATGATTTCAGGTTTTTCAGCTCTAGAACTGAAAGAATGCATATGTATTGTTGGTCTATTTACAACTTCAGTTATCAATACTTTTTTTTTGTCAATTGTTTTTGATTTTTATGGTAAGCAAACACGAATTTTGGCAATGCGGTTTTATTTTCTTCATATTTTCTAGTTTCAATAACAGTAAGAAATTACACAGGAAAAATTGGGGTCCTTGAATTTACAATTTTCAGTCTGACCATTTGAATAAACATTGGCAAATAGAAGCTTTATACTAAGGAGGTCCATGCTTGTCAGATTACAAATCTAATTATAAAAACAAAGTATAAACAGTGATGGTCAACAATTCCACCAATATCAACAAAACGAACAATCATCTCTCACCTCAACTCACTGAACACAGAAAAGACCATGACATATGTCGTTAGAAATCCATGTACGTTATATTTATATCTTCTTAATATTGACAATTACATTTCTTGTTAGTGAACTACCATTGTTCGGGAAAGATATACAAATGTTCCGTGATCCATCAGTAAATGGAATCATAATGGAATCTAAATAAATACACCGCGAAACGAGGGCGTATAACCACACGTCTTGAAATACACCCACAAAAAAGACAAAGGCTAAAGAACTTCACTCTTAAGAAAAGTTTGAAGATAACAAAGGGGTAATCAGAAGTCATAAATCGACGATAGACAGACAATACAATGGCATAAAGAAGGACAAAAGGACAAACAATGATGTACATTTAACTCGTTTATCCATCTCTGTTTTAAGTCGAACCTTGAACATTACTTCTGTTGTTTTCCCGGCTATCAGAACAAATTGAATACGGTTAGTGCACAGACCTGTGGTCTAATCATTTAAAGGCCTGTTAATGTACCACCCATCCTGAGGTCAGGTCATAGTGGGTCATGTCAAAAGTATATATCGAATATGATACCAAATTATGCTTCACTTCAGAGGAATCTCCCAAGATATAAAAAAAGATATACGGGGGTAGTTTCTCCGTTGATGGGTAGGACGCCTGTCTCCCGTTTGGATAATTTATCATTCGTTTGAAGTGAAACACGACTTACAGGGGGTTTTTAATGAAACTAGATCTACACGAACATCTAGTTAAATCCGGTTTTGTGAGTGGTGGTTCTCGTCAATCATTCGTTTGAAGTGAAACACGACTTACAGGTTTTTTTTAATGAAACTAGATCTACACGAACATCTAGTTAAATCCGGTTTTGTGAGTGGTGGTTCTCGTCGTGAGATGGTATCAAATGTCAATAGCTAACTACATACTGTAACTCATCAAAAAAAAATGACCCTTTCTCTTCTTTCATTTATCATAAGATAGAATGATTAAAATAACTTTGTATACTGTAACCTAGCAATCGATATTTATTTGTAATTTGAGATTGAAATACCAGAAATTTGAGTATATATATATATGAATGAATAAAATAACTGTTTATGTTGTTCCGAATTTATTTTCAGAATTAGTTAAAATACAATTTGTTTTGAAATAGAATGATTCAAATAACTGTTTATATTGTAACCTAGCAACCGATTTTTATTTTAAATTAGATGTTGTCTTTCTGTTATCATATAAATATCAGAAATCAGAGCATATGTTCTATACATGTCTATGTATCCACTGTTACAAAATTCAATTTTTGGTTCTCAAAATTTGTTAATATATTATTTGTCTTGAAATAGAATGATTAAAATAACTCTTTATATTGTTACCTTGCAACCGATATTTATTTGTAATAACTATAGAAGCTTTCTTTTCTGTTATCATATAAAATCGAGAAATCCGAATATATTTTTATGCATATATAAATCTACTCTTACAAAATTTAATTTGAAAATGTTTTCTTCAGAAATTATTCAATATAAAATATATCTGAGTTATGAATCGTGCACCAGCTATAAATAAATAAAGATACTAAATTCGAGTATCATTTTCGAGGTCGTTACAGTTGTTTGGTGAATATGTTTAGTAGTGTATACAGGGCTGGATTAACCCTTAGTCAAAATAAGCACGTGCTTAGGGCATCAAGGGACAAGGGGGCACCACAAAAATCCCACCACAAAGAATTTTTTTTTTTCAGCCAGATATTAGGCTGAAAAACACACCAAAAATCAAAGCAAATGTAGGGAAAATGATATAAAGCACTAATAAATGTTATGCATTTGACAATTATGTTGAGTCTTGGCATCAAGGGGTCGTGCTAGTTTTTACATTATGTCAAAGGAATGTGCGGTGCTCTAAAGTTGGCCTGTGCTTAGGGTATCAACGAGTCACATCATCAGTTATTCAAAAGGGTTATAATGGATACAAACGTGCAGATTTATTTTATAAATTGAAAGTAAAACTTTGTCCATTATTTTGTACGTAGCTGTTCCGTGTAATACATTCTGTACTTCTGTGCCAAAATGAGCAGAAAAAGAAGCCCGTATTTATCCAAAGACACTCTTAGGACACATATTTTGGTCTCCTAACTTTAGGATAAATCTTAGGACATATCGCAATTTAGGACACTTTCATTAACCCGACTTAGGACAAAGATATGTCATAAGACCATCCTAAAACATGTCTTAGTCCTAAGACACCTTTGTTAACACGACCCCTGGTGTTTAATACCACTTTCTACAATATTTCAGTTATATCTTGGTGGTAAGTTTGATTGGTGGAGGAAACTGGAGTTCCCGGAGAAACCCATCGACCTACCACAAGTAACTGACAACATTACCATATAATGTTGCATCGTGCTAAATAAGGAAAATAGGTGTTGACCCAAAGAAAGATTTAAATTCAAATTTTAACTCCATGTCAAATTTAAATATAAATATATATGTCAGCTATTTTAAGAATCTCAATAAAACTTCTATTTACCGGTATTATAAAGGTATTAAATACTAATAACTGGCCTACCTCTATGTAATATCACATAAAATCCATACTTTAACATAATAAACACGTTTAATAAACTTGTGTCTATGCTATAAAACCTTTCAAAATTATAAGGTTGATAATACCAAAAACAAAATAAATATTAGGGCTTTGGAATACCGTATGCCTATTTGTCATGGGGAATCCCATGTCTTTATATATTATAATACTTCCTAAAAATTAATATTTCAATTTTAGGATTTAGAATTTGGTATTTCCATTTGTCCAGAGACCGATTTAAAGAGTCATATTTTATTTCATAGACTAAAATAGTAGTGTAAACTTGTTCAGTAGTCCTTTTTCGTTTGACTATTGTAGATCAAATAAAATATGTCATAAATCATGATCTACATGAACTTGGTGACTGGTCAAAGAGATGGTTGATGTCTTTCAACCCAGACAAAACTGAAATCATGCTTTATAAAAATGTAGAAAACTCAACAAATTTTTATTTTTATTTTTATGGAAAATTAATTCCACTTACATCAGATCATAAACATTTGGGGATAACATTTAGCGAGGAAGCAAAATGGAATAAACATGTAGAAAATTTAATAAAAATTGTCTCTAAACACATATGTGTTTTGCGTAAGCTAAAATATAAATTAAATAGACAAAATTTAGAGAAATTATACTTAATTTACATTCGACCAATATTTGAGTATGCATGTGAGGTCTGGGACAACTGTGGTGTCTCTAATTCGAGCAAATTGGAGAGGCTACAGTTGGAGGCAGCTAGAATTATCACCGGACTTCCAATCTTTACCAACACAGAATATCTATATAGAGAAACTGGCTGGGAGAGATTGGCAGAAAGAAGAACTAGGAGAAAGCTCCAATTATTATATAATATCCAAAACGGTAGCACACCCTCTTATTTACTCGATCTTATTCCCCCAACAATCCAAAGTACAACTATTTATCCCCTTCGAAATGACAACGACATTATTGTTCCATTCTGTAGACTATCTTTAACTAGAGATTCTTTTGTCCCAGTTACAGTAAGGGAATGGAATAGCCTTAATCTTACAGTACGTAATCTTGACACATTACCTAAATTTAAAAGGCAATCCGCAGTTCAATCTCAGTGCCAATTCCGAGACACTATTCTTATGGTCCTAGAAAACTAAATATAATTCTAACACAGCTTCGTTGCAATGCATCCTTCTTGAATTACGGTTTATGTAAAGTTAAAATTTTATCAAATGCTTCCTGTAACTGTAGCGCACCATGTGAAAATTCTCACCATTTCTTTTTTGATTGTGACAAATAGACAGATAATAGGGAAATATTATTTAATAGTCTTAACTGGCTACCTTCTAACATTACTATTGATGTAAATCTACTGACAAAAGGGAGTGATCTCCTAACATATCAAGAAAATACAACTATTTTTAAACATGCTTTTAAATATATTAAAGACTCCAAAAGATTTACAATTGTCTAAATGATCTAAAGAACCAACACACATCTCCAAAAGTATTTATTCTCTTTTCTTTTTTTTTCTTTTTTTTATCGTATATTGTCTAGACCTATGTTTTTGTATATAATCATTCTTTGTTTATTTAACTCTATGCTATTATATACATATTATATCCTTTCATTGCGCATGCTAATCCATATTGTAAATTATTGTATTCGGGAGAAGACTTCATAAGTTGGTAAAACTTGTGTCCGATCCCTATTTGTTATATTTAGCAAATAAAAATATGTTTAAACTAAAACTATTGTATTGTCTGTCCTTCGATTTACGATTTCTTGCTATCTCATTATTATCATCAAACTTATATGGCGTCTAATCACCCTCTACTAATATTTGTAGATACTATGTAACATTATACAATTAATTACTCCCTAAGAAGTCAATACCAGCATATGAGGACCTCGAGACTTGGCACTCAAGGTGACCTGACCTGACCAAGGCCAACGTCCGAGGTCAGGTCAGGTCACCGTGAGTGACAAGTCGAGAGGTCCTCATATCCTGGTATTTACTTCTTAAGTAGTAATCAATTGTTTTATTATACCGAAATAAACTGGATAAGGCACTAAGTATGAATTGAAACATTAAGCATGTTCAGATCATTTATGTTGAATAACAACAAACGTTTAACAAACAACAAAAACTCGATCACCACTGTAATGTGTTCAGATGTGATCAAAACGGGATTAATCAGTCGCCATTTTAATTTTTTCAATCGCTCAATATCTACAGGTCAGTGTAAGATCACGTGATAAATAATGACTTCTTTGGAAGATTTAGTGGTCATACCTTGGAAAATAAAATAAAATCACATGACAATGCGTAACCAATAGAAAGCGAGTATATCTTTATTAATATTCATGAGGTATAATAATAATAATTGTAGGTGCTATGTAACATTAATTTATAAGATAATTAGCTTACATTTGACAAATTATTATTTATATTCTTATCAATACATACATCAATATATTTTCTATATTTTAAGAGTGTGATGTTTAATATATGGCCAACTACTATCTATCAGCAACCTCCTCCATCAGGCAACACTCAACCTACAGTAATTCCTACAAGTATAGGTAAGTTTCTTTACTAGGCAGCACTCAACCTACAGTAATTCCTGCAAGTCTAGGTAAGTTTCTTTACTAGGCAGCACTCAACCTACAGTAATTCCTGCAAGTATAGGTAAGTTTCTTTACTAGGCAGCACTCAACCTACAGTAATTCCTGCAAGTCTATGTAAGTTTCTTTACTAAGCAGCACTCAACCTACAGTAATTCCTGCAAGTATAGGTAAGTTTCTTTACTAGGCAACACTCAACCTACAGTAATTCCTGCAAGTCTATGTAAGTCTCTTTACTAGGCAGCACTCAACCTACAGTAATGCCTGCAAGTCTAGGTAAGTCTCTTTACTCGGCAGCACTCAACCTACAGTAATGCCTGCAAATCTAGGTAAGTCTCTTTACTACAGTCACTCCTGCCCATGTGGCAACCTTTTTCAAACAGTCCCCTGTATTAAAAGGTCGCATGTCCTGTCATAGATAATTGTATATGAAATTAATCTCTTATAAGAGGTCACCTGTCTTAAAAGACCACTTTTTCCCTATCCCAAAAGTAACCTCTTAATGCCGGATTGACTGTATTTTGTAGTCAACCAGCACGCTTTCATCTGCCAGTTCAGTAGCTTGCTCAGAATGAATACTAACAATAGTAATCTGTTAAAACCCGCAGTCACCAGTTCTTAGAGTAATCTGTTAAAACCCGCAGTCACCAGTTCTTAGAGTAATCTGTTAAAACCCGCAGTCACCAGTTCTTAGAGCAATTTATGGAAGACCAACTCATTTGTTGAATAAAAAGGAGAAGTTAGAAAATTTAGTACTTACAAATAAAATTTATTTTTGCAACTTAAAATTAACCATTTAATTTCTAGGAAAATGTAACCAAGACAAGTGTTTGTGTAGCATTCGATTGTTCTTTTTTGATATAACTGAAATATTGCCAATGTTGGCGTTATACACCAATTAATCAATCAATAAATATATTTTTTGGGTGACTTTTACGATACTGATGCACGATTGGGTCTATCATGCCAATAATTTTGTCAGTATTGTACATGTTGTATATAATGTGTACCAGTTATATGCCAAGATTTAGATAATGTAATGTATTTTGCGAATAATTGTTTACATCTTTTCTCTCTCGAAGACAATTGATTTCTATTGTTGTTTATTAATAATAAAAGCGTAGATATCTAATTCAGTGGGCATGACTCGTTTCTGGAACAATCTTCATCAGGTACCCTCCTGGAATAATCTTCATCAGGTACCCTCCTGGAATAATCTTCATCAGGTACGGTCAAATTTAAAAGATTGGAAAACAAAATAATTTTAAAATCTTGGGAAGCAAGAAAACAAAAGGGCTATTCAATTGCGATATTCATGACTGAAGTGGTAAAGTTGTACATTCTTAGCTAGCAGTCAGTTAATATTGAATATTCACTTACCACACGGTTGTACTCTCTGTGTTTTTATTGTCATTTCTGTGAAAGTGCTCGATATTTTGAGTTATAGAGAAGTGTACAGTTGTTTATTTATTTTTGTTTCGGTGCTGCAGGCCTCGATTTCAAGACGGAAACGGAAAGGTTGCTGACTTTATTACCAATTAAAAATACCACATTTCTGTGTCTGTACCAAGCCATGGCCAGGCACTATATTGCAATCCTCTTCGTCGTGGTCGTGATCGTATGGTAATTGGATTTATAACTACCTATGTAATCAGTGACTATCACCACTAACGTTTTGGATTCAAATTCCGTTCAAACGATGTGTCAGTAACTTGCGACAGCTCAGTGATTTTTTCCCGGGTACTCGGGTTTCCTCTACCAATAAAATCTACCGCCACGATATAACAGAAATAGTGTTGAAAGTAGCGTCAAACACCATTCCAACCTAAACCAACCTGCATTCATCTTCAGATATGCTGCTATGAATGTCCATTACTATTTGATTTTTAAATTTTTTGTCTATAAATAGATTATGTGGATACGTGTATACTGCCTCATTTACAAGTACTAGTGTATCAATCCATTCTGTCAACCAAATCATATATTAAGCAACTTTATTTGTATGCACACAGTCATGATGTTTTTTTTATGAGAATTTTTTTCACATTTATTTTCCTTTTTTTTTCTTTTTCCTGTTGCACACTTCGTCGACTTTTTATGAAAAAAAAAGTTATTCTCGTCGACAATTTTCTGTAATATTCCTGTCACCTCTGTATTTTATAATCCAGCAGGACCTTCTTTGAAATCTTTATTTCACCTGGTCATATTTCAGTCGTCACCGTCTTTTGTTGTTCTCTCTTTCTCAGTATTGTATGCTAGATCTTACTGTCGGCTTCGCATGTAATAAAGATAGTTTATCATGACCAGTCAAATTGCATTGACCGGATAAGTTTTTGTTATATACCGTCACTGACCGAAATACAGATTTTCTGGTACCTCTGCCACTTGTTACCAGTTGTGCTTTGAGAAACTGGTTGTAAATCCATTTGACTTCCTGTTAACAGAAAACATCAAAGATACAATCATGGAAGATTGGTATAATTGTATTATTTAATTCAAGATATAAACATAGATGAATTAATAATGTGATTTTTCTGCAGGATAAACATAATATTAATGTGGTGTCTTAAAATATAAAACTTATGTGTATTGAGAACAAACCCTGAGCCTCAAACACAAAAACGTTATATTTTATGACACTGCACTAATATTATCTATGTATATATATAGTCGGTGCATATGTTTAGCCCTTCTATAACCCTAGAATAGTGGAGTTCGTGTTGCTCTATCTTTAGTTTTATGTGTATGTTTTGTAGATCGTTGTTTGTCCTTTTGTACTTTTTCTGTTGGCCATTGTGTTGTCTGCTCTTCTTAGATTTACGGATTCTGATACTTCATTGATATCATCAAGCTCTTCTTGTACCTCATTGGTCGGGTGGTGTAATAGTTAACGTGATAGCCTCGTATTTCTAAATCGTGAGTTCGATTAAGAGCAAAGACTGGTTGAGGATCAGAATAATGTGTCCGGGTGGAGCGACATGTCTACCCGCGGACTGTTGTTTCAGGGAGCTAGTACTATAAAAATCCAACTCAGCCTGTTGGCCTGCACAGCGGATATTATCAGCATCCGTCATCAAAATGTAACTTGTTCTCGCCATGGTATAGCTGAAAACTGCTCATTTGGCGTTAAACAATATCACTCGCTCACTCACTCACTCCCTAGTATTGTACATTCCCAAATATGTTTGTACTTTAGATATGTTTTTATTGTCAATTACATATATTATAACAGAATCGGAAACAAGAACTTATTAAAAGTCAATTCCTTTCCGATTCGAACTGATCTAATCAAAGACAGTGAACGAACAGAATATACTCAAAGAAAGTTTAGATTCAAATACATGTAATATTTACAATTATTATACTTCGTGTAAGTTTCTGTAGTGATAGTTGGTACTGTAATATTTTGGCATATTACCTGGACAATTAGACACTCGGTATAATAATGCTATTAATGTGGTCTTGTCATTATTATACAAATAGAACTGAAAGAGTGTGTGAGAGAGTGATTGTTGTCAACGCCAATTCAGCAACTTTTCAGCTATATTATGATGAGAACAAGTTAATTTTCAATGAGATGATGATGAGGTCTGCTTTGTCTTAGACTAACATGCTTAGTTGGATTATTATATAGCTAGCTCACAGACACAACAGTCCACCAGTAGACATGTAACCCCACTTGGACACATTATCCTGATTCCATGCTAATGTTTGTTAGATTATTATATATATATGTATATAGATTCTCCTTCAGTAGCCCGGTGGTTACGATATTTCTCCACTCAAGAGAGTTAAATTTAAAATTTTAACCACAAGCCGTCAGGTGAGTGGTTCAAATTTTTAATTTAACTCGTGAGAATGGAGAAATATCGCTACCCACATGGGCAACTGAAGGAGAATTTGTTTCTCCCATTATTTAACACGAATTTTATTTCAAAATTTGAAATTAACGCGTTTGAAATTAATGCGGAGAAAAGCAAGAGACATTTTAATCCTCTAGAGGATTACATATTTTTCCACCACTGGTTCAGCAGGGTTAAAACGCCGTAATAATGGGAGAAATAGATTTATTACTGAAATTTACAGTTCCTAAATAATGTAATCATTAATAAAACTAATGTTCTCCTCCTTCAGATATAGGTACCCCTAGCTGATTTTGGCTATCATGTTTAGGCCCTTTTGTTTTATTGCTCCCAAAACTTTAAATTATTTGGCTTTCCAATCTTCCGATTTTGAGCGTACCTGATAAATGTTATTCCACGTTAGATTTTGAGCGTACCTGATGAATGTTATTCCACGTTAGATTTTGAGCGTACCTGATGAATGTTATTCCACGTTAGATTTTGAGCGTACCTGATGAATGTTATTCCACGTTAGATTTTGAGCGTACCTGATGAATGTTATTCCAGAAACGCGTCGTGCGCACTAATTTTAATATCTAGTTTTTTATTTGTAATATTTTTATATATATATATATTACGATCCTTTAAAGTATTCACAAATAAATGTTTTTAATATCTTAATTACAAGGCAAAATAAATTTTTCAGATTTTAAGCATATAATCTTGTTTAGGAGTAGATATGATTTGACGTTGAAATGTTACTTTTTAAATTTAATATTGGACTACAGTCGGAGATACGTTAGACTACCTCTATAGTTTTATACGTTATACTGTAAAAAAAACATCTTTGGGAATTAAAAATTACACAATTGTTATATTGTTGATTTAAATAATCTTTGAAATGTTTTATTTGCTTCACCCCTCTGCGATAACGTTAAAGTATGACACATTGTTTTCAGAAAATGTTTTAAACTTCTCGAAAATGCACAGCTATAAATCATAAAAATATGCATATTAGCAAAATGTGTGCATCTTATTGCCACTAAAGAAATCAATGTTTAATGAGTAAGATAATAATGGGGAGGTAGGCATGTCATTGAAGATACGACAGTGGTAATTAGAAGTCTTAAACCGGGGGCGTGGGTATAAATAGCTGTGGGCGGAGCAAACCTTCCGATTCTTCATTATTTTGGCCACGGTTATCTCGAGGAGGAAAAATCAATGATACACAGTTTCATAGTTACTTTTGGATCAAAATATTTGACAGGCATGGTTACTAGTGTTCCTCCCTCCCAAACTTTCAGTCGTATTAAAAATTAATATTCTTCATCAGTCTAAAAACTACAAAAATTGCTTCGACAATTCAAATTTCTGAGGTATGTGACCTTTAGGTCACGTTGGTCATGTGACATACAGTTTCATAAATAAACTGTTCATATCAACGGGAATTTGTGATGATAAGCTCCGCCCTTAATTTTGTCGGTAGACACTACCGCAACTTCCCCTTTAAAAGCGGAAGTAGAGCTGACAATACAATGGCTGAAAGAAAAAGGTAAAAAAGACGAGCAATGAATCTCAAAACATTACACAGAAAACTCAAGATTGACCAAAAGCGAACCACACAAACCAGAGCTGAACTCTGGTGCTTCTGAATGGTATGTAGTTCCTGTTCCGCTAGAAGCACCCTTATGGTTCGTAAGTCTATCGTAGGTTGGCTTGGTAACAACATGTTTACAACGCTTGGCTCAAGGGTTTATAATACACTTTGGTATCTACTTTATATAATTTTATACCCAATACTTCAACCTCGTCTTTTGATAGAAAGCGGAAATCAGTATTTGGCAATGAAAAAAAATACTTGTAATAAAAGTGCATTATAATATTACAAAAAAAGTAAGATCTAATAAGGAGATAATGTTTGCTTTCCTCGTTTATTGCGTGTTTTTGGAAATTTTATATCCGTTCTCTGTGATTTGGTTAGTTTTCCAATATAAAGTACACAGATCTTATCATATTAAAAGATATTATATCAATATATTCATGGGTCATAAAGGAGTCTTATTGACCATGCTTTCTACCATAAAGGAGTCTTATTGACCATGCTTTCTACCATAAAGGAGTCTTATTGACCATGCTTTCTACCATATAGCAGGTACTGAGGTAAAAACTTAGATCCTCTTCATAATTACCAATAAATTGCATCTTTAAAATAGAACAAAAACTATATAGAAAACCGAACGGGCAATCAAGAATGGACAATCTGTAGACATTGGCAACATTGGGGACACAAGATATAGGACGAATACAAACAAATCAAAAACAAAGTAAAAACAATACAAAATACAAAACACAATACAGATCACTAAAAAGATGAGAAACACGGACCACACCAAAAACAGGGGGTGAACCCACTCACGGACCACACCAAAAACAGGGGGTGAACCCACTCACGGACCACACCAAAAACAGGGGGTGAACCCAGGTGCTCACGGACCACACCAAAAACAGGGGGTGAACCCAGGTGCTCACGGACCACACCAAAAACAGGGGGTGAACCCAGGTGCTTGCGAAGGGTATGCAGTTCCTGTCTCTTATATTACTGACATAGTCGATACGTTTTGGACAACAATGTATGCAAACAGACACAAACACAAATAAGAAATCGTCCCTTCTACAAACAACTGGGTTTAAATGAACCGAAAATCGTTTTTATCGTTATAAACAAAGACAAAAAAAAATAAAAAAAAACAATCGAGATATTTAGTACAACCGTGGTGTTTTAACTTTGAAATCACAAATACTTTGTAGTCATGGCTTCCTTCTCCCGTATATGATTTACCTTTTTATCCTGCGATGATCGCTATATTGACTTTCCAGTCTTTCGTTTCTATGGATACCTGATGAAGGATATGCCAGAAACGCGTTGTGCGCAATAAATGTGATATCTATGTCTTTATAGCTATCACTGAATCAATATCTTTACTGGTAGACTATTAATCCCTGGGGATATCATCCGTTAGTTCACGCCACGATATAGCTGAAATACTGCTAAAGTTGTCGTTAAACACCAATCAATCAATCAATCAATCAATCAATCAATCAATCAATCAATCAATCAATCAATCAATCAATCAATCAGAAGAGTAGATGGTCATACATATGTATCTTAGGAGTATATCTATTGTGTCTCTTCATCTACGATTTTCCGTTTTGGATTATTTTAAATAAACATTTGAGAAAACCGAAGGGGCAATCAAGAATGGACAATCCAGGGACACTAGTAACATTGTGCACACAAAATGCAGGACTAAGACAAACAAAACACAAAAACACAACACAGAAATCTAAAAAGGTGCACAACACGGTCCACACCAAAACTCGGGGGTAAATGCAGGTGGTCGCATTACATTTTATTTACATGAATGACAATTAATTTTTTTAACGTGGTCGATAATATCATGCAAGTGTAGTGTAACATAACTTTTGTTATATACACCATTTGTTTTAGGAAATATATGTGTAAAATGTAAGCTTAACTTCTAAATTGATATGTTAAATATGAATCGTAACATGACCTATTGGTGTACGAAACATTTATTCTTTTAACTATGTACTATTCACACCTACAGATAGCTAAATCATTTGCTAGCTATTGAATTACAATGATCAGGAAGTGGAAATTAAATAGTCATCTACTATTGGACAGTCTCTACTCAAATCATCCAATCAAATGGCTTACATTTGGTACTACCGTACCTGTTCATGAAAGGGGAATTATTTTATAATGGGACAAAACATGTTATGTGTGTCAGGGTCATTTTTTATGCCTTTGAGGGCAGTGTAAACATGCAATAAAACTGATCGTTCGATATCAAGTGATTACCTTGCCGCTTAAGTTGTGAACGTGATATATTTTTGGAGCTAAAAAAAACTTTATTTGTTTTGTATTTTTTTTAATAATATTGTTGTAAATAGTATATACAAATTCTGTTGCGATAAAGAGTGATTTTCCTGACCGCATAATATATTTTTGGAACCAAAAAAAAACTTTATTTTTTATTCTACGTTTCATGATTTGACTGTAAATAACATATAAGTAGGGACCGTCATGGTCGTATGGTTGTTGGATTTACAACGATGTGTGCAATCACTGCCTATCACCACTAAAGTTGTGAGTTCGAATCCCGCTCATTTCGAGATGTACTCGATACAGCATTGTGTGATAAAGTTTGTCAGTCACTTGGGGCTGGTCGGTCTTTTTCTCCTAGGACTCCTGTTTCCTCCGCCAATAAAACTGACCTCCACGATATCTTTATAATATTATTGAAAGTGGCGTTAGACACCATACACCCTGTAAATGGTATGTAAGCTTTGCTTCAATGAAGTGTGCATACCTTACCGCTTAAGTTGTGAACATGCTATATATGTAACTAAGCAAACGTTTTAAAGTTATATGTTTCACGAAATTACTGTTGACAGCATATGCAAGTATTGTCGAGCGGAAATGGCATTGTCCATTGTCCACAAAATCCTCGAGGGAAACCTAGTGTCTCCAAAGTTAGGTTAAGCATTCATCCGCTGGTTGTATGAGACGAATCGCCTTTAGGGATAGATTTCAACGAGTGCCACGTGTATTGATAATGACTCTCTCCCTGTACGTAAAAGACAATTTTCAGCAGCTTCTTATGAGCAATATATTTTCAGGGAATTTTGTTAGTGGTCCTATGCGAGGTAAACTGTTCCAACCCTATCCTATATATATCCAAGTTTTCCTGTGAAAGGAGCCCGGATCAGCACCGTTATGGTTGTTGGTGCTAGGAAAACTATTTTTACCCTCACTACTAGTATTATCTCATCATTTTGGTTGTGGCAATCATCCTACCATGGCCTGGCATCAATCATTATGACCTATTGTTTTTGAACCTGTTCTCGTAAGCGAATGTAACAAATGTACTCATGACGTGATCTTCAACATCCATCTCTGAGCGTACCTAATGAATGTTATTATAGAAACGTGGTTTACTCCGGGTACATCATACTCTTAGCCTTAGCCTTAACCTTATTCTAGAAACGTGGTTTACTCCGGGTACACCATACTCTTAGCCTTAGCCTTAACCTTATTCTAGAAACGTGGTTTACTCCGGGTACACCATACTCTTAGCCTTAGCCTTAACCTTATTCTAGAAACGTGGTTTACTCCGGGTACACCACAACCTTAACCTTATTCTAGAAACGTTCGTACTAAATTTGATATTTATGTTGTTGTTTTTAAAGTCAGTCAGTCTAACCTCTGTTGTATTAATATCAGTTGTTACATAGAATTTCCTTCCCGAATGTGTTGATTTCAACAAGGTTCATTACAAGTATCTGCATGTTTACATAGAGTATATGCGGTCGACTCGAAAATGATTGTCAATTTTCACTTCCTAATCATACTGTAATTCTAACTTGATTTTGGCTCTTTGTCACAATAGGACAAAATATAAAAGCTAAGGTATGTGTTTATTTTGCATATTCATTGTGTCAAATATCAACATACATAGGAGTCATGCAAAGTCATCATTTTATATCTTTAATATACAATGGAAATGATATTATAGTATTTTATCCGGGTCAACTGAATGTCAAAGATGATAAGGGAGCACCTATTTAGTGGAGCAGGAACTCCCTACCCTTCCGGAGCACCTGAGTTCACCCCTGTTTTTGGTGGGGTTCGTTTTACTCGATCTTTAGTTTTATGTGTATGTTTGGTAGAGCATTGTTTGTCCTTTTGTCCTTTTTCTTTTGGCCATTGTGTTGTCTGTCCTTCTTCGATTTACGGATTCTGATTACCCCTTTGGTATCTTTTGGCCATTGTGTTGTCTGTCCTTCTTCGATTTACGGATTCTGATTACCTCTTTGGTATCTTTTGGTCATTGTGTTGTCTCTTCTTCTTCGTTTTACGGATTCTGATTACCCTTTGGTATCTTTTGGCCATTGTGTTGTCTCTTCTTCTTCGATTTACGGATTCTGATTACCTCTTTGGTATCTTTTGGCCATTGTGTTGTCTCTTCTTCTTCGATTTACGGATTCTGATTACCTCCCTTTGGTATCTTTTGGCCATTGTGTTGTCTGTTCTTCTTTGATTTACGGATTCTGATTACCTCCCTTTGGTATCTTCTAACACTTCTTTGCTTTTAGGTGGTGATTGTCGTTATCACGCATCATGTATGTTCAACTTTTGTAAGACTGCTTGTTGACCTTTATTTTATTATTGCATACACGCATAAAACTACAGGTAAAAACGAACTATCCTATTTGATGCTGTCTACGGTATGAGTTGCTAAATTATTACCATAAGAAGTTACTATAGAAATCACACATTCCATGTTTGACTTAGCAAAAGACAAAATAAATTTAACAAGTTTTAATTATACAAATTTTACAAATCCAATATTTAACAAATAACGTAAGAAACAAGGAATGACTTATCTTGTCTGTGACCAAATTGTCTGATATTTCCAAAATTATTTCCATCTTTTATATATATCTGGTATATTTTCTTCTTGATACGGAATCAAAAAACGGAGTTTATGTTACCATTTCAGCAATTACATGTAGTCCGATAAATACAGGACTGACATATGACAAATAGCTGGAAATTAACGACTGGCTAATTCCCAATAACAACACTAAGTACTTCCAGAGATTGGATTCACATAGGGTCTGACTATGTAGATTAGTCTATAGAACATTGAAGAAGTCTGAATACGTACTTGAATCTACATAACACGAACATTGTGCTTCCAGTAGGATACAAACTGCATTGACTAAGATTATCATTTATGTGAATGTAATTATGTTTCTGCTTCCTTATCAGCATGCGCTGGTGTGGACGTCCATACTATTTCTATCCAAAGTCTGACAAATTATAGTTGATGATTAACATGATGATTTTATTTGTATTAACGGGATACAACAAAATCAAGACCAATACAGAGTACCCGGTTTTTATTTGTCGGGGTCCGTGTTGCTCTTTTTAGTTTTTGGGTTTTTTTTGTTGGCCTACTATGTATCTTAATGTTCTGTGTTCCGTGTTGTGTTGTCAATTACGATTTCCGCATATAAACGATGTTTGGTTGGTCTTTACCTCCAATTGATTTGTAGGAGGGCTCATGTCTTATTTACATTATATGTGTTTGTTTGTGCATAGTGATGCCCAACACATATTATGTTGTGTATTTGTTTTTCTTGTTTGTTTTGTTGGTAAGTTGCCAGTTTCTCTGGATTGTCCATTTTTGATTGACCTTTCGGTGTTCTCTAACGTTTATATCTTTGATTTAAAATATGATTCTGATACAAAAATAAGAATGCAAGTAGTACAGATATAAAGGTTAATCAAAGCAAAAGATCAAAACCTTTATCATTTGGAAAACCACCTAAAACCGGAAATGAGATTAGGTGATCCTGTTTCATTAATGACACCCGTCGTGATCCCATTTAAGAAAAATGAGATAATGAGATATCATGACGATATTGGGATCATGTCGACAAGGATTCAATGCGTAATCTTTCCATATGAATCGCACAATTCATAATGGAGACCATTGTATTTCTGATGCGATGACCTTTGTTGCATAAACATAATTGTCAATTCATTCGAAATATGTTGTTTTAAGAAATATCACATCTTATTTTGCTTAAAAATGAAAAGTACTCTGATTTTAGGTAAACGTTTCCATTATGAAAATGCTAGAAGTGTTGATTGACAGCAGAGCATTCATATGGGTATTACGTGTGCTCCTTATTTCGTCGACTTGTTCCTTTATTCGCATGTAGTCGAGTTCATGGGGGATAGGTTCCAAGAAAAACGAAAGAAGCTAGTTCATTCGTTCAATGTGACGTTTGGTTATGCAGATGATGTCGTTTTACTAAATAATTCCAATTTGGATGCCGTGATATACAGTGGATTATATCTTATAAGTAACAAATTAAATGTGACATAGGATGCTTCTGTAAAGCTGACTAATGGTATTATGTATATGTAAATTGTCAAACAAACTCATTTAATATCGAAATACTGTATTTTCAATATTTTGTCGACCATCTGTTAACTATTCATCCATATATATGACAAAGAAAGCGAGATAACTCTGATTAATTTTGCAAAATACATCAAAAGGAAAAGCGGGCATTCCATACGTCCACTGAAAACTACCTAGATTCTTATATAAGAAAAACCACCCTACCGAGTACTGTTTTCAGTGTTAATAAACGTAATGATAATAATATGGGATGCCCAATGTCTATGATCTAAGATATCAAAATAGTAGTCGACATTCCTATCATTTGTGATTGATCAGTTATAACAGGGGGTCGACGTGGTCAGGATTGTATGGTAGTTGGATTCAAAACTAGCTGTACAAGCAGTGGCTATAACCACTAAAGTTATGAGTTCGAGTCCCGTTCATGGCGAGGTATAATCGATACAACATTATGTTTGTCAGTGACTTGTGACAGGTCAGTGGTTTTCTCCGGGTACTCCGGTTTCCTCCACCAATAAAACTGACCGCCACGATATAACTGAAATATTGTTGAAAGTGGCGTTAAACACCATAACCCTAACCCTCATAATAATAATATAACCTATCAATTTTGTAGCTAACATATTTTTGATGATTGATTGAATGATTGATTGATTGATTGATTGATTGGTTTTTAACGCCAATGTTAGC
This sequence comes from Gigantidas platifrons, assembly GCA_002080005.1. Taxonomy (NCBI): domain Eukaryota; kingdom Metazoa; phylum Mollusca; class Bivalvia; order Mytilida; family Modiolidae; genus Gigantidas; species Gigantidas platifrons. Next base: position 162,289 of record MJUT01061204.1, read on the forward strand.
AATAATTCAGCTATCGTAGCGCTATATTGTATTTTTCTGAGGACACAGTAGTGAGTTAATCATGAGCAATCACTGACCCTGCTTCTGAACTGTCCATGTTTATCTTATTTTTTTTTTTATATTATTTTTATTTTATAGTGAATGGTCTTTTAGAGTGGAGGTGAATCTGTGCAGATTTCTTATTGTTTGTTTATATCTGTATTGTCCTTGGAGATCTAATAACCAGAGGAGATTGAGAACCCACTTAATCGGTCAAACATGTGTCTATCCCAAGTGAGGTCATGAATTTCCAGTGTCATATGTTTTTGTCTTTTTTGTGTGTTCAATGGTTTGGTTATTCGTTTTTTGTTGATATTGGTGGAATTGTTGACCAATTCTGTTTAAACTTTCATTTAGTAAATAATATATATAAAACATATGTGTAAAACATTTTCAATGTGAATACTTAATGACTGGGTGCATGCATGGAGCAGGAAAGGATCGTAGTATTGTGACACCTGGTCACACTGACGTTTTTCTTTTCTTGACGTTACTGTTGTATAGTTAGTCGATATTTGATTTCTGATTAATATTAATATTTTTCTCACTGGTGTTGTTTTCTATATCCTAGCCCAAACTGAAATAGTGTTGAAAGTGGCGTTAAACACAACAGCCCTATAACTTAGCCCTGATTGTTGTATTCGGCTTGCTCTGATTGGTAGATACCATGTTTGATTTTAGTGTTATTCATTTGTAAGCAATACAATTTTCATTACCCATGTGTAATATCAATACTCTTCAAGAAAGATTGGTCTGTAGATTTGAACATTGTGAGGTTATAACTATCTGCAATCTTTGGCTTTCCAACTGCTTCAGAATCGAGTACCAATGACAAAATTAAGAACACGCTCGAATCTGATGAATTATATTAATCTTAGTGTTATTTATGTTTATATTTGCTTGTTTTAGTAAATTTCGACAAATATATTGCTTCGATAGCAATTATATTGGTTAATTTATAAGTGATTAGTTTGTTTTTTTTATATTGTCTGTCCTTCGATATATGGCTTTTGTTTACCTTGTTGTGTGTTCAAACCTTTCTTACGAGTAAATTAAACTGTTCATTTTTATTTCTATTTAATTGTTGCTGATCTGTTTCAGAAAGTGCTTTAATCTGATAAGATATACTTTCTATGGTAGTGTTTCCGGGTCAATTTCTTTTTTGCTGGTTCGTAATACATGTGCACAGTAAATAAGCCGACTTTTGAATATAGCGTATGCTAATCTTCTTTTTTTTATACTGCATTAAATTTTATCGTTTATACTGCATGTGTATGAATTATAAATATATCCCACGACAAAAAGATACCAAAGATTATCATATGTAGCATAATAGCCTCTCTTTGTAGTACAATCAAACCTGTATAAAGAGGTCACCTTTGGGACAAAGAAAATGTGTCCTCATAAGACAGGTGACTTCTTAAAATAGGTTCAATTCATGTGAAATTTTCTATGACAAGGCAATGAAAATGTGACCTTTAAATACGGGTGACCGCTTAATAGAGGTGACTGCAAGGACAGGTTTGACTGTATTTGCATAAAATTTATTTTAAAAATACTGTTTGCTTTTTTTATTTTGTTTTGCTGATATTACAAAGATAGATCACGTTAAGACATAAATATCACGAATGCATACAAAATAGCAGGAGCAAGATTGATAACTTTTCTTTTAAAGTGATAAGAAAAAAATCCTGTAATAAGATAGTATAGCTCTTCTATATAGAAACGTTTTTCACCTAGACAACTTCCTTGTCCCATCTCCTCTCGCTATAATTATGATAATATGATAATCATATTAGGAAGGATATCCGCCAATGACATTTGAGCACACAAAATATGAGATTGGTGAATCCAAATATCGCAATCTTGAACTTTAATACATGTATGGCATAAGGTAAATATAAAAGGTATATAAATCTATCAGAAAAAAATAAGGAAAGATAAGACGCGACAATCCTTTAAAAATCCTTGACTTCAGTATTATTTGAAAGATGGTGATATTGTACAATATCTTGTTACAAACAGAATGCTCGCGCGTTACGTATGCATTGTGAAATATATCAATAAGTGGTAGCGGTTGGTATATAACGAGGTACATCTTTACAAACACTCTGCTGTTCCTTTTTATCTCAGTTTCTTGGGGGGGTTATATTCAAATATTCAACGTTTGCATTATTGATTGACAGAGCTTTACCAATACACCCCTATGAGAGAAAAAAGGATCTAACCTCTGTAATTATATTGTCTTTAATACGTTTTTGCATAAGCTGTGCCTCATAAGAATAAAGAAAAGAACGACAAGGAGAGGGGCCCATAGGGATGTCGATCACTTATTGCAAAATTTACCTTCCTTTAAAATAATATTAATAGAAATTTCAAAAATTTAATCATTATTAGAGCTACATTGATATGGTTGAGAAGTAAGGAAACAGAAAAGGTCAATATCAATAATGTCTATGAAGTATCGTTTAGTGTGTTTAGAGAGGTAATTTCTATGAAGTATCGTTTAGTGTGTTTAGAGAGGTAAT
>MJUT01061204.1:198847-217656 GCA_002080005.1 Gigantidas platifrons
CACTGATGTTGTTGGTTCGAATCCCGCTCAGGGCGAGGTGTACACCATTATGTGATAAAGTTTGTAAGTGACTTGTGGCAGGTAGGTGGTTTTCTCCGGGTACTCCGGTTTCCTCCACCAATAAAACTGACCGCCACGATATAAATGAAATATTGTTGAAAGTGGCGTTAAACACCATAACCTTGGTAAAAATGCTCGATGTTTATACTATGATCATCTTAGCGTAAAAAATGCATGTTATATGATATATCTGATATATTGTTGAAAGTGGCGTTAAACACCATAAAACCAAACCAAATTGTTCCGAATATATAGACAACTCTATAGTAAGTGGAATATATTAATTTTTATTCTTCAGATTTGTCATTTTTCTTGCTATATTGCATAAACCAAGACGAAGTCCCAACTATGGTAGAAATAGCAATTTTTTTCTATATACTAATGACTAAATTTTCATGCACCGGAAATGACATACCGGAAGTCAATACATGGTTAAATCTGTGCAGAAAATCGGATGCGGACGTTTCGTACCTAGATCGGGACTTAAAAAACGACGGAAGCCCCTATTTGTCCCCTCTTTCAAGAAAATCTGGATCCACCCTCGGTCTACTTTGAAAAAATATTATAGGTCCATATATCCGAGTTAATATTGTTTAAAAAAAATATTGGACTTCGTCCCAAGTTAGGTAATTAACACCTATTATCATATTAGTCAAAACACTGGAAAGCCAAATAATTTAAACGTCCCAGGTAGTAAGAGAACCAAATGGCCAAAACAGGATAGTCAAAACTAGCTAAGGTCACCTATCCCTGAGGGGGGATACCTTGGTTTAAAAATAATTACATTATTAAGGAATTACATATTCCGTAAAAATCAGACATTAGGATATTGTATAAACTTGGATGTAAACATTCCATATGCTAAGCAAATTTATGCGTTCCATCATCGAAATGACTATGTCTAAGCTGAAAATCAAATAAGAACAGACCATGCAATTACCACAGACGGACGAGTCTGTTTACAAATATATACTGAAATTGTTTAAATAATAATTTAATAAGAAAATAAGAAAATTTAAAAATTATGTATACAATTCACATTTAACCAACAAGTAGATAAATTTAATGTCCAAATCTTAGAATGAAATTACTGGTTAAAACGTCCACACAGAGATATCTCCGTCAATACTGGCACATCCATGAAGAAGCTCCCCTATTGGGTCGATACGTTGTGTACACATAATTCCAGTGACTGCAAATACTGGTTACGGACATCATACGAGTTGATACTACAGAAAGATTGTCGCCATACCAGCTTACACCGAGTTTGTTACTTCAATACAACTACCATCTCAAACGTCGCCGAGTGACTGGAACAATATATGTGAACTACAGTAAACTACATATGAAATGTTAAAGATACAGTCAAACCTGTATTAAGAGGTGACCCTTAGGACAAACAAAATGGTCTTTTAAGACAGGTGATCTTTTGAAGGAGGTTCAATTCCTATGAAACTTTCTATGACAGGACAAGAAAATGTGACCTTTTAATACAGGTGACTGCTTAATAGAGGTGGCTGCTTAATAGAGGTGACCATATGGACAGGTTTGACTGTATATGGTTTAAACAATTGAAATATTTGTTATATATACTAAAGTTACTCAATGTGTACTACACATGAACTCAATAGCGTTGATGAGCAAAATTGACAAAATCGTGATCGTATGGTAGTTGGATTTAGAACTACCTATGCAATCAGTGCCTATCACCACTAATTGTGTGAGTTCGAATCCGCTCATGGCGGGTTGCACAACATTAAGTGATAAAGTTTGTCAGTGACTTGCGGTAGGTCGGTGGTTTTCTCCGGGCACACCGGTTTCCTCCACCAATAAAACTGACCGCTACGATGTAACTGAAATATTGTTGAAAGTGGCGTTAAACACTATAAACCCAACCTTAAAAAGAAAAACAATCAAAATTATATAATATATTTATGTAATTACTACATTTAACATACTGGAAACTATCCCATTTCAAGGGACCATCGTGGCCGTGACCGTATGGTAGTTGGATTACCTATGCAATCAGTGCCTATTACCACTGATGGTGTTAGCTCGAATCTCTATCAGGGCGAAGTGTAAAACATTATGTGATAAAGTTTGTCAGTGACTTGCGACAGGTCGGTGGTTTTCGCCGGGTACTCCGGTCTCCTCAACCAATAAAACCGACCATTACGATATAACTGAAATATTGTTCAAAGTGGCGTTAAACACCATCAAACAAACAAACGGTTGCAATTAAAACTAATCATTTTAGAAAAAAAAAATACTAAAGAATAGATTCTTACCTCCGAGGTCCATTGAAGTCCACCACATTGAAATATAATTTAACAAGAGCAGACGCACATTATACCTTCAAGACGTTGTCTCTAGATGAATAAAATTCATGCAACCGGGTATCATCAGTATACCGGTATCACCTGACTAACGGGTTTTACAGGTACATTTAAGCCCAAATAAAAAGTGGACTGGTCATTTAATAACTGCTATGTAAATTATGGACTATCCTGTACATAGAAACTACAGATAGTTACTCCAGAAATTGATAAATTGCACAAGAGTTAAAGAAATAAAGAACTTAATCCATTGAATAATGTCTGTTCGTAACAGCAATGACAAAAAGAAAAGGGAAAAAGGGGACAAACAATGAATGACAAATTACTACACATGAAACTATAGATTAAGCAGCATGGATATCATTTTTATTTTTTTCCAGCGAGTACGTGTTATCCGAATTTATTTTCCTTTCACTTTGTGTTTGCACTTTTGCTACGTTCTTATTGTTTGTTTGTTTGTTTGTTTGTGTTTGTTTGTTTGTTTGTTTGTTTGTTCTTTGTTTGGGGGTGTTGTTGTTGTTGTTGTTTGTTTAGTTTCTTTTTCTGTTTTGCATCCGCATCGTACTTTTCGTGTACAGATAAACTCTTTTGATTTAGATATGTTGTGTGCCTCTAATTTATTCATTTTTTCCTATCAGCCATCCAGCAAATGAACTTTTCCCATATGTGTCACTGTAGATGTCGAAATCTGCTGCGAATGTCGCATGTGTTCTAACATAGACTTCATCATCCTGGTTTACATGTATGATTGCATTTCCGGTCAGAGTTGCTTGGATATTACATCCATTTTCTGCGAAGAAAATGGATCCTTCCACATTGTTATTCCTAACGATTTCGAACGGACTGCTTAAGGAGCTAGAATGACAATGTACTCTTAAAGTATACAAGAAACAATAAAGACCACTAACAGGAGCCGTGAAGATGCCTGTAAATTTACTGTAAGCCCCATTTTGATTAGTTATAACATTATCAAAAACAATAGGATGATGTTTACTTGGAGCATTCTCTGGTTGGCTGAGTTGGGCATAAAACGCCGTTACTTTTATTGGTGGAGCGGAAGTACCGTTAGGTAATAAAAGTCGACGACCTACAATGAGAAAACAGGAATTTAATGTTATGGTGTTTAGCGCCCCTTTCAATAATATTTCAGCTATATCGTGGCAGCAAGTTTTATTGCTGGAGGAAAACGGAGTACTCCCGAAGAAACCCCTTGACCTTCAACAAGTCAGTGACAAACTTTATCACATAATGTTGTATCGAGTAGGAATTTAAATACTGTAAAGAACTTCTCTGGCTGATACATGTATTTAAATCACAATTATCATTTACTAATATTGTTCAAAGAAACAATAAAAATTGTTAATATGTTAATTCAAAATGATCCAATACCCCTTGCGGAGAGTTATTTATAAATTTTCTCATTGTCAAGCTACCTACAGTGGAGACCTCACCTCGTGGAATACAATCTCCTCAACTGCAGGGCATAGATTAATAGAGGACTGGTTGTATTGAACCAAATATCCTTAACTATTTGTCGCTTGGAAGTAAGTGTGTCCTACCTAGAACATTTATAAATCGATCATCGTGTCATTGAACTAATTCTAAATACTAAAGTAAGTTAATTTTAGAGTCACATGTCATTTATACGTGTTTTGATTGGTTTAAAAAGTTGAGCTTATTTTCATATGTACTGAATCTGAAAATAGACGTCGTTCTCAAGACGTTGCGAGTCGTTATCATCAGACGATTTTCTTTAAACGAGGCACCTTTGGGGTTATTTAAATTTATTTCCGATTATTTGTCATATTTTGAAAAAATAAATATATTTTTCAATATCATAACAAAAAAATTTGAATTAATTTATAAGGATTGATCGTAATTATTTGTTCGGTTCATTCGAAATAACATCAATCAGGTTGTACACACCTTTGCGTAATCCGCTATGCGGGCTACACGGTGTGTACAACCTGAGTGGGGTTATTTCTTCATGAAGCGAACAAAATGGCGATAAATCCTTAAGTTTTCTACCTGTTTCAGATTGTGTGAGCCTCTTGTTTGTAATATATAAAACGTAAAGATTACCAACCAATTCATTCTATTACATTAATGTAATTACACATACCTTTACTTTTCTTCTCATGGTCTGGTGATATGTTATTATTCTCTCCATTAGCTTCCTCACTAGTATTAGATATGTCAACATTCAAATCCTGTATTACAGATTTCTGTTTATCAAGCTTTATGTTCGTAATGATATCCAGTAAGTCAGATATTCTCCTTTCTGACTTCTTTTCACGTAATTCCAGTCCAGATAATTTTTCCTCAATCTTAATAATTTCCTTTTTATAATTTTGCATCGTGTTCTCAATATTTTGGATATGTTTGTTTTGGGTTTGTAATTGTCGATTTTGTTTCCTTATCTCAGACTTGTGGTCGTTTAACATTCCTTCCAGATTTTGAATACGCGTATTTCCCTCCTGTATTTGTAAGGCTTGAATATGTAAGATTTCATCCATCTTTACTAATCTTGCATCGGTTAAGGCTTGATAAGAAACAGATACGTCTTCGACACAGTTTCATCAGCACTGACCACCATAACCAGTAAAAAAAAGTCCCAAGAATGTTCAGATACATCTTCATTCAGACAAAGAACTTAACCACTACTATTTCCAGATGTGCTGATAAGAAATCCACACGATTTCTAGTCACACACAGTAAAACATCCTTACATTGAATTCTAATAAGTCGTTTACTGTGTTAAATAGAAGTAAATATTTGGTTTCTTTATAGTAACCTCTTAACCTCGTATTTCCCGGTTTACTCGAATATTCAGTTAATCAGAAGTAATATCATCATCCGGGTTCTCATAGCCTTCGACAGAACAAGGATTGGCTTTCATCAATAGTCTTATCTATATGGATTACTTATGTTATATTTGTTCTAGTCCGTTACACTCCTGTGTAAGGGGCCGTCGTGGCTATGATCGTATGGTAGTTGGATTTACAACTACCTAATCAATCAGTGCCTATCACCACTGATGTGGTGACTTCGAATCTCGATCATTGCGAGGTGTACAGTATTATGTGATAAAGTTTTTCAGTGACTTACGACAGGTCTGTGGTTTTCTCTGGGTACTGTGGTTTCCTCCACCAATAAAACTGACCGCCATGCTATAACTGAAATACTGTTGAAAGTGGCGTTAAACACCATCAAGCAAGCAAACAAACAAACACTCCTAAGTACATTAAGTTATATGTGGATACGAACGCAGAGGAAAAGAGTCCCGTGGGATTGTCAAGTAAAAGGAACAATTCATTCATTGTCCCTGCTATTGTACAGTCCTTGTTTATTTTGTCATTCATTTTAATGATACTGTGTATTTTTTTTCTATGGAGCGGAAGCTAATCTGTGAAGGTTTTTTTTTTAAATTCTATATATTATATACATTGCCGTTGAAGATTCGCATATCAAAGGGGATGGAATCCCATTAACTGGTTTAACCAGGGCCTATTACAGGGAAACTCAGCTGTTGCATAGGTCCGGGGCCCGGAGAACCAAGAAGGGGCATGTGAATCTCTGAAGGGCCCCATAATCTTAGCCATAGACGTTTTATGTTGTTTTTTGGGGGTGGGGGTATTTTCAACTATTTTTAGTTTATTTAGAAAGATAATTATGTAAAATTGACAGTAAAACAACTTAAACAAGTAACACCTTACTGCATTAACTGATTATGTTTGTCACTGCTTTGTATAATGTATATGTTATCTGGACACCATGCTGCACAGGAAATAATGCATTTATGAAAGTTAACCAGTGGTTTAATTGGGCCTGAAATCCTCAATTTTGAGACAAGTCGCAGCCTGCGTGCGTGCGTGCGTGCGTGCGCATGCGTTTGTGTACGCATGCGTGTGCGTGTGCGTGCGTGCGTGCGTGTGTGCGTGCGTGTGTGTGTGTGTAGTTTTTTTTTTAACATCCGCATCGTATCTTTTGCTTTAGATATCTTGTGTTTCTCCTTTTATTTATTCATCTTTCCCTATCAGCCATCCAGCAAATGAACTTTCCCCATAAGTGTCACTCCAGATATTGAAATTTCCTGTGTATGTTCCATGTGTCCTAATATAGACCTCATCACCCTGATTTACATGTACGACGGCACTTCCTGTCAAAGTTACATGACTGGTACATCCAGTATCACGTGCGTAAATTGATCCTTCCACATTGTTATTCCTAACGATTTCGAACGAACCGTATACGTATACTTCATTGGCATGACAGCATATTCTTAAAGTATATATGAAACAATAAAGACCACTAACAGGAGCCGTGAAGATGCCTGAAAATTTACTGTAAGCCCCATTTTGATTAGTTATAACAGTATCAAAAACAATAGGATGATGTTTACTTGGACCAATCTCTGGTTGGCTGAGTTGGGCATAAAACGCCGTTACTTTTATTGGTGGAGCGGAAGTACCGTTAGGTAATAAAAGTCGACGACCTACAATGAGAAAACAGGAATTTAATGTTATGGTTATGGTGTTTAACGCCCCTTTCAATAATATTTCAGCTAATTCGTGGCGGTTAGCTTTATTAGTGGAGGAAAACGGAGTACCCAAAAAGAAAGACACCGACCTGCAACAAGTCAGTGACAAAGTTTATCACATAATGTTGTATCGAGTAGGAATTTAAGTACTGTAAAGAACTTCTCTATCTGATACATGTATCTAAATCGCCATTGTATTTTCATGATTGGGGCCGTCGTTGTCGTGCTCATATATATGGTAGTTCTAACCCCGTTCACGGCGAGGTGTACTCCATACAACATTACATGATAAAGTTTGTCAGTAACTTACAAGAGGTCGGTGGTTTTCTCCGGGTACTCCTGTTGGATTCCTCCACCAATAGAACTGACCGCCACGATAACTTAAATATTGTTAAAAGAGACTTTAAACACCATAAACCACTAACAGCCATCTACTGATAATTTGTAAAAAGAAACAATGCAAATTTTTAATATGTTAATTAAAAATAATCCGATAATCCACATTATCGTAGCGGAGGGTAAATTGTATTTTTTCACATTTCAACCATTAATGGAGAACTTACCTTGTGAGAAACAAATTCATCCACTCTATGACATATATTAACAAAGGACTGTCCATCTATCTTAATATCTTAAACGTGTATTGGAGAGACTGTTGCTAAGCTTCATAACTCGTATTTTATCCTTTTATCTTTTTATTGGACAATAAATATAGACATCCACTTAAAATAAATATCCTACCTGTATCAGGTGATGTGAACCTCTGGTTTATAATATCCGATGAGTAGAAATTTACAAGATATGCATTTCATTTTTATATACATCCACTTAGTACATACTTGCGTAATAGAACGGGGCCGTCGTGGCCGTGATCGTATGTTGTGAGTTCGAATCTCGATCAAGGCGATGTGTACAACATTATATGATAAAATTTGTAAGGGACTTGCGACAGGTCGGTGATTTTCTTAGGGTCCTCCTGTTTTATCCACCAATAAAACTGACCACCAGGATATAACTGAAATATTGTTGAAAGTGGCGTTAAACACCATCAAACAAACAAGCACAATAGAGCATTTAGAATTCGATCAACGTGTCGTTGAGCTAATTGTAAATGTTGTACCTGTATCAGATTGTGTCAGCCTCTTGTTTATAATATCTGAGACGTAGAGATCACCACCCAATTCATTCTATTGTATAACTGTAATTACATATACCTTTACTTTTCTTCTCATGGTCTGGTGACATGTTATTGTTCTCTCCATTGGCTTCCTCATTAGTATTAGATATGTCAACATTCAAATCCTGGACTAAAGATTTCTGTTTATCAAGCTTTATGTTCGTAATGATATTCAGTAAGTCAGATATTCTCTTTTCTGACTTTTTTTCACGTAATTCCAGTCCAGATATTTCGTCCTTAAGGTTAATAATTTCATTTTTATAATTTTTCATTGCGTTCTCAATATTTTGGATATGTTCATTTTGGGTTTGTAATTGTCGATTTTGTTTCTGTATCTCAGATTTGTGGTCGTTTAACATTCCTTCCAGATTTTGAATACGCGTATTTCCCTCCTGTATTTGCAAGGCTTGAATATGTAAGATTTCATCCATCTTTGCAAATCTTGCATCGGCTATCGCTTGATAAGAAACAGATACGTCTTCGACCACAGTTTCATCAGCACTGACCACCATAACCAGTGCAAAAGTCCCAAGAATGTTCAGATTCATCCTCATTCAGACAAACAACGTAACCACTACTAGTTTTAGATGTGCTGATAAGAAATGCACACGATTCCTAATCACACACAGTAGAACCTCCTTACATTGAATTCTGATAAGATGCTTACTGGGTTAAATAGAAATAAATATTTGGTTTGTTTGTAGTACCTTTTATGCCTCGTTGTTCCCGGTTTACTCGAATACTCGGTTAATCCGAATATCATTCGGGTTCTCATAGCTTTTGACAGAACAAAATCTTACTTTCACCAATAATCTTATCTGTATGCGTTGGTAATATTAGCTTTGTTGTAGTCTGTTGCACTCCTATGTACATGTAGACTTTGAAATTATATGTGGAGATGAACACAGAGGAAAATAATCTTATGGGATTTTCATATGAAGGGACGATGCAGAAACAAAACAAATAACAACAATAAAACCAAATAAGGAAAACAGAATAGAAGAACAAAGGCTCTGCTTTTCGAACTTCCACAAAAACCTGAGTGATATTGGTTGCTTCAATTGATTCATATTAGCAAATATGTCTACAAAAGAAAAAAAAACATCTGACGTTGCATATTTTGTTTTTGTTTACTAAATGCCAAAAGTGTTAGCATAAATTCGTCGTTATGTGTGAAACCTGTAGTTGTTATCGACTCCTTTATCACCATAATAAAATGTAGTTTAATAACAAACAAAAATATTATGAATCTGGTTATGCCATAAACTTTAAAAGTTTTGAGTAAATATATTCCAATCCAACACATTGATGACTCATTCACTCTGGTCTTCCATGCTAAATGAATACTCCTTTAATTCGAAGTAAAATCATCATCCGGGTTCTACTTTGACAGAACAAGGTTTGACTTTCACCAATAATCTTATCTATATGGGTTACTAATATTATTTTTGTTGCTAGTCTGTCACACTCCTATGTACATGAAGACTTTGAAATTATAGGTGGTGCTGAACATAGAGGACAAACAAAGGTTCAGATATCACGACTTCCCACAAAAACCCAAAGAGTTAGACTAGCTAATATTTTTTCGTCGATGATTTTGTCTCACTTTGCATTTCTCTTGCCTGCTAAATGTGAATATTATCAATGTATTTATCACCAATACGTCATCGTATTATATTTAAAACTTGTAATATTGTTATCGTCTACTCCTGCTCGCGAATGGTAAACAGTTCCTGCTACTTATAAGACACCCGTCGTGTTACTCAAATAGTTAAGTCATGTTGGACATTATTATTAATGTCGTCTACTCTATGTTAATTTATGAAATAATACTAACTATTTAATGCACGGAAGAAGTTTACTGGTTAATCCGTGTCAGTATAAACGAGTTTGTGGGTTAAGCTTTAGTAAAGAAACGTATATGTTTGAAATGAGAATTTAGCCTAGAATCAGACATTTTATGCTATATAATTTGTGTGGTAACGTTTGTCAGTGATTTGCGGCAGGTCGCTGGTTTTCACCAGGTACTCCGATTTCCTCCACCAATAAAACTGATCGCCACGATGTAACTAAAATATTGTTGAAAGTGGAGTTAAATATCATAACCATCTAATTTTATTTTAAATCTTGTCTAAAACTAGTCTAACCCCGCCACTTGTTAATTGAAGTATCTGTACCAAACCAGGAAAGTGGATGGTCATGTATTTGTTAGGGATATCGATTTTAACACTTTCTAATATTGTGAAATATGATTTTGAAAATGTTCCGACAGTGTGATATTTATTTTTTACATTTCCTTTCGAAAGTACAGTCAAACCACCTGCCTTAAAGGACACCTCTATAACAAATCACTGTCTATAAAGGACAGTCTCATTTTCTCATTAATGAATAGTGTATATAGCTTTAAACTGTATCAAAAGGGCAACTGCTCATAACGGTCACATTTTCAGGTTCCCACGAGTGGCCTTTATATACAAAAAAACGGTTTAAGGTAGAATTGTCATGCCTATTCGAGATAGATTAAGAATTATATCTTATTGGTCATATGACATGGATTTCAAACCAAATTCCTAACACAAACGCTTTCAGTACATAAAAACGCAAATATTAAGATAGGTACGTACGACACGTGTCTGAAATAATCTTCGCAGATACGATCAATGTCAAAGGATTGGAAACCACGGGAACAGGTTAACCAAATGTCTTAATCACGATAGCCATAATCAGGTAGGGTCACCTATGCCTGCACAATATTTACCTTAGATTTAATCAGTTAGATTATTTATGAACTGTAAATTTCAAAGATAAATATACCGTATCTAATAAACCATGTCAGTACCGAAGCACTGACTACTAGAAGAATGGTGCCCTCGGTGACTAATAGACGTAGCGACCTAGTGATAGTAATGAAAATGTGTATATCTAATTTAATGCGCACGACACGTTCATGTAATAACCTTTATTAGGTGCTTTCATAGTCAAAACAATAAAATGGAAAAAAAAGTACAACACTGTTGGAACAGTTGAAAATCCATCATGAAAAAATCGACTTCTATTAATCTCCTGAAAAAATAATTCTTTGAAAATCCATTTTTCAAATCAACTATTTTTATTCTAGATGTATGTAAATATATGATATATACGTACTATGACAGTTAATTAAAAAATTGTTGGTCAATTAATACAAAAGTTGCCCATAATTCAATTCTCTTAAGTAAAAAAAACTGCATGAAGTAAGTACAAATAGTGTAAGAGCCACCCCCATCAAAACAAAAGCAAATGTACAAATAGTGTAAGAGCCACCCCCATCAAAACAAAAGCAAATAGACAGGCGCTTTCAAAGTATATTTCATTATACCATGTGACTTTTGACATTTAGATATTAAAAAATTGACCATCTCCTAATGTGTGCCCAAAGTCACATGGTAAAATAAATAGACATTCAATGCAAAATATTGATCGAAAAGCTCTTACACTATCTGTACTCGCACCATGCATTTTTTACACTGTATGAAATTGAATTAACATTGAGGCCTAATGGACAACTTATTTTTACTAAATTACCCAAAATTTGGAATTAAATATTATACAATTGATGACTTTCAATTTCCCTGAATGCAAGGATCAACCCATGGAACCTTGTGTCCCGAAGGTAATTAATAAGAACGCATCTGATTAGTCGATGACAAAACTTAACCCGATGATGATTGGCTACTACTTTTAAGATAATTAGGAAACATCATTTCCATTTTAAGGTGTCTGGCGGAGCGTTGGAATGGTATGCTCAACTCTCGTGACTTTTTGCGCGTTGAATATAACGTTTTATCAAAGAACGTTACTAGGTACGTCATCCAATCAGAAAAGAACATTATCTGGAGTCATATAATAACATATATTAATATACATCTAGAAAAAAATATTGATTTGAAAATTGGATTTTTAATAATTATTTTCGGGAGATTTATAGAAGTCAAACAGAATATAGAAGGTGACAAAATCGATACCCTAACACAAATACACGATTGATCACGTGCTCCTTAACACAAATACACGATTAATCACGTGTTCACGTCTCTGTCTTGATACAGGATCTTCAATAAAATGCGACTAGAATAAACTAGTTTTATTGGCCAAAACTTCCCCTCTTAATGAAAAGATTGTAAAGCAAAATAATTTAAAAGTTACTCCAACAAGGCCTTACAGATAAACCAGGTACCGCATAACAGTTCTTATCCTGTATATAAAAGCATAGCAACATAAGCTTTAAAATGGAGGGTCAGTCGTGGTCGTGAATCTAGTTGGTAGTTGGACAACTACCTCCATGATCAGTGCGTCTCACCACTAAGGTTGCAAGTTCGAATCCCGCTCATGGATAGGTGTACCTGATACTACATTATGTGTTAAAATTTGTCAGTGACTAGTGGCAGGTCGGTAGTTTTCTCTGGGTACTTCGGTTTCCTTCACCAATAAATCTGATTATCACGATATAACTGAAATATTATTCGAAGCGGCATTAAACACCAAAACAACGTAATACTTAAAATGGAAGATCTGAATAATAGATTTGCAATTGTTGGACTTTCCAAGACTGCATTGAGACTGTACATTACGTTGTTAAATTATCCCCATTTCCCAGCAGGCGGAAAGAGTGAGAGCTGTGTCCGGTTTCCTCTAACGTTTATTTGTTCTGATATTAGAATATCAAAACTGGACATTTAGTTTACATTTCACAAAATGCTTTTTCATCACAATAAATTGGGTCGATACTGATCTTACGAGTCATAATTACACTATGACGGACTCCATAGTTCTTGCGTTTGTTTTTTTTCTAACTTCACCTTTCTGCTATGATTCTCTATGAGGTCATACGGATCCTCCCAATTTTTGTTTGTATTTCTTAATGTTTCAATCAATAATTTACGATCACCTTCTCGCGATTTGGTTTTGCAAAATCCTTTAATAGGAACACTACCGAAATTATCACCCAACTGATAACATTATATGACATTATTTCACATAGAAGGCATCTGTACCGAGGAGATTCAAACATTGTACTAAATACACCTGTACCTACTGTATACATTGTGCTTTATGCATGTTGTATGTGGGTTAGGGTTATGTGGTTATGTTATTTAACGCCACTTTTAACAATATTTCAGCTATATCGTGGCGTTCAGTTTTCTTGATGGCGAAGACCGGAATATCCGGAGAAATCCGCTGACCTGCCGTGTTGTATGTACTATACACTGAATTGTAAGTGATACAAATCGAATGACATTTGTTAGCCATTGATTGATTGATTGATTGATTGATTGATTGATTGATTGATTGATTGATTGATTGATTGATTGATTCTTGACATTCAGGGAGCAGTGCTTCAGATATATTCAAGACGAGAACAAGTTCAGTAGAGTATATAGCGGATATGGCCGAGTGGTCTAGGGCGCTGAACATAAATTTAAGCGATTGATGCTGCAATGCATCAATGGTGTGAGTTCAAATTCCGTCGAGTGAAGAACAAAAATTTCTAAGCTCAAAGATCTAATTCTAACACTGTTTGGTTTAATTTTCAGACGTATATATAAATATATATATGTACATAGAAATGAGAGTAGGGATAGGGTAGCCTGGTCAAGGACTGTTAACTGTCACTGTAAAGGTTAGATACGATAACGTAACCCTCATTCCGCTTGTGCTCCATTTAGGGTTACGAATCGGTCCCATTCAACGTATGTGAGCAGCGCCCGGAGTGATCCTAATTCCGTTGTAAGTGGTAGGAACAATTAACGGGATTGAAAGATAAATATATTTAGGTAAACCTTGAGGTGTTAAATAAACGCTGCATCAATCCATGGTAGACTTATATCCATCTGAAAATTTGAATGCATGAAATCTTCTTTCTGTCCGACATTTTGTTTACAAGTTGCTATTTCACGTGCACTTGTCTCGTTTTGGAGATATCTTTATTTGGATCGATTCGTAGTAAAATTCGTAGTAAATGTTTTCCATATTTGACATTGAGATCCATATACGGATAGGCTCCGCCCATCACGAGAGTCTACGTAAGGTGTTATGGCGGACAAGTTACAATTTTCAAATACGAAACCGGTCTTGAAGATAGAAACAGGTATTGTAACACTTATTTCATATCACTATTACTTAGAAATTATTGGGAATAATAAGTTATGACCAGATATGCAACAAGAAAGTTAAAATATTCCCGGAACGAAATTTTTAATTTGCTCCCATACGTTGAATGAGATCGATTCGTAACCCTAAATGGAGCACAAGCGGAATGAGGGTTACGTTATCGTATCTATGTAAAGGTATCCATGTTTATATTGAATTTGTAATAGTTGTCTATATATCGTGATCCTAACCAGTTATCTGCCATCATGAATGTTTTACCGGTGTCATACAGTAAACCTTCCCCCATAGAAAATTAACCCCCGGAAGATTTACTATATAGTAAACCTTCCCCCATGGGGGAACGTTTACTATATAGTATTTATTCCGCATAGTAAACCTTCCTACCTACTCAAATACTGCAAAATGGCTCCGTACATTTTTTTTTACCTTTTAATCATAACCGGATATAATTAATGGTATATAACAATTAAAATTAACACGATTAAGGTGCTAAATTCCGAATCAATAGTAATTATCCGGATTAAGGGGGACCATTTACTATATAGCAAAATATCCAGGGGGATGATTGCCTATGGATGGGGGAATGTTTGCTATATAGTAAATTTTCCACCGGGGAATATTTACTATATAGTAAAATATCCGGGGGGAAGGTTTACTGTATAGCAAGTATTCCGAGGGGAATGTTTACTATATAGTAAACATTCCGGGGGAAGGTTTGCTATGCGGAAGGTTTACTATACGACACTGGAACACATGCACGTACACCAATCTATTCTTAGCCCTATATATTAACAAATGGTGTTTGAACTGGGTCCAAAAGTGCAATGTTCAAGTACTTGTCGTCAGAGTGCCATCTCAAAACCTCTGGTTAGAGTCATGGTTGTATTGTTTAGCGTCACTTTTAACAATAATTCAGTTATATCGTGGCTGTCAATGGAGGAAACCGGAGTTTATTTCTATTGCAGGCAGAAAATAAAACGTTTCATTTAGCCAATTGGGCCAATTGCTCACAATTAGGTCCAGCGCCTACTCTCTGCTGTTCAAGTACACACAACACACTGTAGGTTATACAGAGAACAGCAATTGAATCCCGCACATCCTAACGCCGGCCTTGACATTTAGTATCTCCATGTCATTGTCAACATGCTCCTTTTATCTTATCCATAAAGTTGGATTTATAACTGAAATATTGTTGAAAGTGGCGTTAAGCACCATCAAACAAACAATACACTACTTAAAGTTGTATCATATAAATGAAGAGATTTCGTTCGTAGCTCCATTTTAAGAATTTGTGGAAAATTACTATGCCGACTGTTGCACTAGAAATAGAAATGACATATTTTTGCGAAGGAGTACAAATATCTCCAGTTTTACTCGTGTCTAAAATATCACATATTGCTAGGCCCAGTGTGACTGTCACATTTTTGCAAGGTTTATTGTTGAAATATTGGCCACTTGACTTTTAAGCAATACTAGTAATCAATCAATGGATGTTATTAATAAAAACAACACCTTCAACAGCGCCATTTTTTACAATTTCGAAAGGACCACGTGCTGTGGTTAAGCCGCACACCAGTCTGACATTGTATGTGAATCCACATATACCTCCCACAGGGACGGTGAACACACCAGTAAGGTTGTTGTAAGCCGAATTGGTGTTTGTTATTGCGGTGTCAAAAATCAGTGTGTGATCCTTACCAACTCCAAAATCGGTATGACTGAGGTATGCATAGAATGCAACAGCTGTTCCTACACTAACACGACGTTCTACAAGGATAAAACTAGAATAAATGAATCTGTGCATTTTATGTCATTTGATTTGTGTCATTAATGTATTTGTATAATGGGGCCGTCGTGGTCGTGGTCGTGATCGTATGGTAGTTGGAATACCTTTGCAATCAGTGCCTATCACCATTGATGCTGTGAGTTCGAATCTCGACCAGGGCGAGGTGTACAACAGTAAATGATAAAGTTTGTTCTTGACCGGCATAAGGTCGGTGGTTTTCACCGTGTACTCCGGTTTCCTCCACCAATAAAACTGACCGCCACGATATAACTGAAATATTGTTGAAAGTGGCGTTAAACATGATCAAACAAACAAACAAACAATGTATTTTTATGAAGAGAGATTAGTAAGTTGCAAAAACTTGGTTCCCAATTCCATTGTGTAGATACTAGTATTGACAATAAAATCATTATAAATTAAAAAAAAAAAAAAAAAAAGCTCTAACAAGGATATAATTTGATGGATCATTCCCATATTTTACATTTTTTTTTAAATATCTCAGTTAAGCTAAAAAATAATAATGAATCATATTGGAATACCTTTTGTAGTAAAATATGTGTGTGTGTGTGTTAATTTTGAGATTTGCTGCATGTGGACACTCAACTCAAGTAATGCATTGCTTCATTGGTCATGGTCGATTTTTAGATACAATTTCTGAAAATCATTTCGTAATATTTATTGGACTTAAAAGTCTTGTAATAAATCTAAAATGTTTTGGCTGCAATACATATTATTTCTGGTATTAATTTCTATTGTTTTTGAAAGGGGGTGGGTTACATAATGTTATTAAAAAAAAGAACGCAATTCGCTTACGCAGATACGCTTTTTACGTATTAAATTCTTTCAGAGGTTCTTGCCAAATTTGTGCAGAACTTTTCTACCCGCTGTTGGTCTAGTATAAAACTCAGGCATCATCATCTTATCAAAATGTAACTTGCTCTCGCTGTGATATAGCTGACAAATTACTCATCTGGTGTTTAAACCATATAATTCTTCATCAGTGAATTATCATTGCACAGAGACATATAATTGTGTTATTGGTTTTCTCCGGGTACTCTGGTTTCCTCGACCAATAAAACTTACCGCCACGATATAGCTGAAATACTGTTGAGAGTGGCGTTAAACACCATAACTATAATTGTTTTATGTGTATCTGTTTCACTGTCAACTACAGAATTAACACATTATATGTTTTCTATGACGATGTCAAAATAAAAACACAAACCTTTAGAAAGTGGTAACGAAGGTTTTCTACCATCAGTCATCTGTACCTCTGAATCACGTGTTTCAATATTCATGTGATAATCGGATTTGTTTAGTCCTGTCGTTTCCTTCATCGTGGCTTTCTCCAGTCCTGATATTCTTGTATCATCAACGATTTGTTTTAGTTTTACTGTATATAACTAGTCCGTCAATGTATTTATTTGAATTGTTTGGTTATCAATGGTATTCTGTAGGAATCGAACTTGGTTCAATCGGTTCTCCAACATATTCGTCAGACTATTTATTTCATCCCTTTGGTTCTCAACCTGTTTGTTTTTGATTTTGGATCTCTGTCTTTTGATTATCAACAACACCTTCAAGGTTTCTAATTCGTTCTCCAAGTTCTTTTAATTGTTCAGCTTGATGGCGTAGAACGGTATCCATCTCCTGAAATCGTGTACTCACTAATGCTTGGTATTTCAATGGGTCGAAAACTGCTGATGCATCACTGTTCACGATGATGAATAAAAATACGGCTATGCTTACAACTGTCTGATGCATGTCTGCACTTGAGTTAACGCTTCGGAAAGTAAGCAAATTTTAATATTTGCTGTTAGTTTTATAAATAAAGATAAAGAAAATCTTAAGCTTAAACCATGTTCTATCTTAGTTTGCAGAATTTCTTCCATTGATATATCCTCCAGAGCTGGAAATTAAAGAGACCACAGATACAGCTTCATCAGCATCATTTTTGGACTTATACCTCGAATTTGACGACAGTGGTCAACTCAGTACTAAAATTTATGATAAACGAGACGACTTCAATTTTAAAATCATAAATTTTCATAATATGTGCAGCAATATACCAGCTTCTCCTGCATATGGTGTATACATCTCGCAATTGATTCGTTATGCAAGAGCCAGTAGCAATTATTCTGATTTCTTGAAGCGTCATCTTTGTCTGAAAAACAGGCTACTGGACCAGGGCTATAAAAAGATTCGCCTTATTCGATCTTTTAAAAAGTTTATATTCCGATATCAAGATCTTGTCGAAATATATTCTGTCTCTGCAGATACAATAGTAAAAGATACATTTTCATATAGCGAAAATGTATAAAGATAAGGATTTGGTATACGTGGTGTACAATGTCAAAAATATTTTTTGTGAATGTGTGACGTAAAAATGCTTTTGACATTTACGGTCGTAATTAAAATACTTCAAAGGACTCATAGTTGATGGTAATGGTTCGCGAGATATATTAGATACTGAGTTTGGTACTGTTTGACTGCTATTTTGCCTGTTTTTTCCAGTATTGTTGTAAATGCTGTTTTAGTGACAACGGGAACCTTTGAACCGTAATGGAAGCGAGAGGTTGGCGCCGTAAAATCTGATTCAATCCACCATTTCTTTAGAAATGCCTGTACCAAGTCAGGACCATTGCGGTTTTCCAGTTTCCCGGTTGTTGACTGATTTTGTCTGTTTATTGATTTATGAGTTTTGAATTTCCCTTTGGAAGATTGCTCTGTGTTCGGTAATTTTGTTATTACCCTTATTTA
>MJUT01061204.1:218435-249449 GCA_002080005.1 Gigantidas platifrons
GAATTGTGCCCCTCTTCTAGCCGATTTATTTTTATACTCATATGAGTCGGAGTTTCTTCAAAAACTTGTTAAAGATAAGAAGATTCATGAAGCTAGAGCCTTTAATTTCACATACAGGTATATTGATGACGTTTTATCTATCAATAATTCTAGATTTGCAGAATTTCTTCCATTGATATATCCTCCAGAGCTGGAAATTAAAGAGACTACAGATACAGTTTCATCAGCATCATTTTTGGACTTATACCTCGAATTTGACGACAGTGGTCAACTCAGTACTAAAATTTATGATAAACGAGACGACTTCAATTTTAAAATCATAAATTTTCCTAATATGTGCAGCAATATACCAGCTTCTCCTGCATATGGTGTTTACATCTCGCAATTGATTCGTTATGCAAGAGCCAGTAGCAATTATTCTGATTTCTTGAAGCGTCATCTTTGTCTGAAAAACAGGCTACTGGAACAGGGCTATAAAAAGATTCGCCTTATTCGATCTCTTAAAAAGTTTATATTCCGATATTCAAGATCTTGTCGAAATATATTCTCTCTGCAGATACAATAGTAAAAGATACATTTGCATATAGTGAAAATGTATAAAGATAAGGATTTGGTATACGTGGTTCACAATGTCAAAAATATTTTTTGTGAATGTGTGACGTAAAAATGCTTTTGACATTTACGGTCGTAATTAAAATACTTCAAAGGACTCATAGTTGATGGTAATGGTTCACGAGATATATTAGATACTGAGTTTGGTACTGTTTGACTGCTATTTTGCCTGTTTTTTTCCAGTATTGTTGTAAATGCTGTTTTAGTGACAACGGGAACCTTTGAACCGTAATGGAAGCGAGAGGTTGGCGCCGTAAAATCTGATTCAATCCACCATTTCTTTAGAAATGCCTGTACCAAGTCAGGACCATTGCGGTTTCCCAGTTTCCCGGTTGTTGACTGATTTTGTCTGTTTATTGATTTATGAGTTTTGAATTTCCCTTTGGAAGATTGCTCTGTGTTCAGTGGTTTTGTTATTATCCTTATTGTATACATGTATGTCAGTTATTGTACTAGTTTTCAACATAGATACTTCATTATAGAGTACATTAGAACCAATTGGTTTTGTGTTTTTGTTTCTTGACAAAGAATGAATAAATTACGCATTACGTTCAAGATTATGGCTCTGTGCGTTTACCACCAAAACGCTGCTAATCCAGCTAAATGTTAGAGTCGCTAATTTACATATGCAGAACACTTACATGACTGACTCATTTTACTAAAAGGGAAGATAATGACGCATAAAACTAATTTAATACCGCCACTTTTCATTTACGTGCCTGTACCAATGAGAGTGAGTTGTAATGCGTGTGTGTAAGGGGTAATAAGATTTTGTTTCTAATTCTATGAATTTGCTAATGTACAGAATGATACATATTTTTTGTTTTTCATTTTATTACGTGTAGAATACTAATGGCCAAAACATATGCCATTAACCTGCCTCAGTTGGTTCATTTTCACTATTTGTGTGATGTTTCCGACATAAATGCAACGTTGGTTATCTTCGTTAGAGGATGTTGCAGATGCGTATTTAGAAAGGGACCCCAGGGACCTTAACAAGTAAGGTTAGTACTTTATTTCACATATTTGTCAAGCCTTTTAAATGCTGTTTTGCTCAAATCAGCTAAATTCACAAAAACAGTACATTTCATAGACAAAAAACAGACTATGACATAGAAATGTGTATCGTGTGCCTACAGATTATGTTTCGACCACTTCCATCTTAAAATAAAACGACATTCGGCTATTAGAAGTGTTTTCTTCCTATATCCTATCTTTACAGTTCCTGAATAATGTTATTTATATCAAAGCTAATGTTTTCCTCCCTCAGACATAAATGATGTTCGCTGGGTATCTTTTTATGCACTTTGATTTTATTGCTTCAAAACACTTTTAGATTATTTGGCCTTTTAATCTTTTGATTTTGAGTGTATTGATCTGATTATTCCAGAAAAGGACTTCTCACCGGGTTTGTAACAAGAGTAACAAGACGGGTGCCACGTGTGGAGCAGAAACCTACTAACCTTTCCGCAGCACCTGTGTTCACTCCGGTTTTAAGTTGGGTTATTGTTGCTCGATCTTTTGTTTTCTGTGCAATATTTTGTAGATCGTTGTTTGTCTTTTTGTTCTTTTTTCTTTTGGCCATTGTGTTGTCTGTCCTTCTTCGATATACTTCTTATACTTACCACTTTGGTATCTTGAAACTTTTCTTTCATTCAAATTGGCCCAATGGTTTCAGAGAAGATTTTAAAATAAATTTTCGTTACTTTGTCTTATTTGCATATTTGACAAAATAATAAATTTCTTGAAAAATACTTGAATTTTATATTTATAAAACTCTTTAGCATAAAGATAGGATTAAAATGTATTGGTGGCCATATTAAATGGAGGGCAGGCATGTCAGATATTTTATTTAAGATTGAAAGATACATCCAATGACTATATCCCAGCATAGCTTGGATTAAATTGCCTCCGTAATTTTTTAGACGTTCAAATAAATCTTTCTCCAAATCGGCATAATTTACATATGTTTCGCACAATATAGGAAAAACGCATTATGTTTCTTGAAAATCCAGATCATACCTTTCACCGCCTGTATTAGTCGGGTTTGTGTTGCTCGATTTTCAGTTTTCTGTGTAATGTTTTGTAGATCATTGTTTGTCGTTTTGTTGTTTTTCTTTTGGCCATTGCATTGTATGTATGTTCTTCTTCGATGTACAGCTTCTAATTACCCGTTTGGTATCTTCAAACTCTTCTCTCAATAACATGGAATTGCTGTTCAAATTTAAACTCATTTTATGATACAAAATGTGGGTTTAATGGTTCTGAAGGTGTGTCTTATCCCTGTGATCTATTTATAGTAGCAACAGCCATGTTAGATGATTAGCAATGTCATTGGATAAGATTTTTAAAGTCAACACCCTTAAGATGATTCACACCAACTTTTGAAATTTGCAATTTGCCAAGAGTTTTCAGAGAATGAGATTTTGAAATAGTGTGCGCGGAAGGCAGACGAAATGTCAACGGACACCAAGTGAGGATAAGAGCTCACATGACCATTTGGGTCAGGTGAACTAAATGATTTGCAATAAGTAATACTTGCAACGCCCTTTTATGCAGCCGATCAATTATATTTCGATCAATGTAATTAAGAAATGGTGGCATTTCAAAGACCAATCTTTGATTGTTTCTTCTGTATTATTTTCTTCATTTTGTTGATTTTGTTGTTCATTTATGTGGTTTTTTAGCCATTTATTTCTGTTGAAAGAAGAAAATAAAACGCTGTATTAATGTGATGCACATATGCTTCTGTATATATGAGTATTTTCATGACATTGCCAGCATACTCTTGCTCTCGTTTTTAGCCATATACCTATACATCAATATTTACTGGTTACTTGAAGTCCCATCATATAAATGAAGAACTACATTAGTGTAACGGTTAGCATGCTCGCCTCGAGTGTGATAGATCGTGGTTTCGAGTTCCGATCGGGTCAAACCAAAGACTATAAAATTGGCATTTGTTGCTTCTCCGCTAAGCACGCAGCATTAATGAGAAAGAGCAATGATTGGTTGGTTCGGAATCAGGCTAATGTATCCGAGTGAGACGGCATGTCTATCCGCGGTCTGTTGTTGCAGTGAGCTAGCACACTCAAAATCCAGCTAAACGTGTTGGTCTATTACAAAGCGGACCTCATCATCATATCATTGAATATTAACTTGTTGTGGCAATGATATTGATAAAGGCAAATTGCTGAGAAAGCGTTCAACAACAATCACTCACTATAAATGACGAACCTCCGTTCATAGCTCCATTTCAAGATATATTAGAACGTTATTATGCGAAATATAAAACAGGATTCCTACCGAATGTTGCATCTATACATATATTGTATTGACTCAGTGGTCGTAGAGGAGAATATTTTGTCAAAATTAGTTAAAAGCATTCATTATGTTTCAGAAAACCCCATTTGTTTTACTTCCGTGATCTTAGTAACCGCAGCCATGTTGGATGATTGTTGGGATTATCTCATATCTGATACAATTTTGAAACAATCTAGGAATTGTTCAGCTAAACTTTTATTCAAATTTGTCCAATGGTTTTAGAATATTTTTTTCAAATTTATTTTGCTACAATAGGCATATTTATATATTAAACAAAAAGATACCAATGTTAGTGCGCACGACGCTTTACTGGACTAATCTTCATCATGTACGCTCAACGACAAAAGATTGGAAAGCCAAATAATTATATGCCTGGGGGAGGAGTAACTTAGTTTTTATAATAATTAAATAATTAAGTAACTGTAAATGTCGACCATAAATATATCTAATAAACCATGTCCGTGCTGAAGCACTGACTATTGATCGGATGATATCCTCGAAGACTTATAGTTGCAAGGTTTATTGTTGAAATATTGATTTTAAACAACTATCTATTAACCAATCACACATACTCTTTGTCAGGCTTTAAAGGTTCATGATTCACACATTCTCCAAATCATCCCCACATCCACCCCTCCATGCATAAAGAACGAAATCCGAGAATGACGTTCAATCAGCCATTAAGTCCAATTCATGATATATAAACAACAGAATGTCTATCAATCAGCCACAAAATTGTTTACCATTTTTATTCACTAGCGTTTATAAGCCATCCTGCGAATGACGTTCTTCCATATGCATCGCTGAAGACGTTGCCATCAATCGATGAGTAATCTGGGCGTGTCCGGATATAGATCTTGTCCCCTAGATTAACGTGTATAATTACAGTTCCGGTCACGGTCACTTGATTAGTGCATCCTTGCTCATAAATAATAACGACTCCTTCTGCAACGTCATTTCTCACAATTTCGAAATGACCAGCTGCTGTACTAGTATGGCACCCCATTCTGACATTATATGTAAAACCATATATACCTCCCACCGGGACGGTGAACACACCCGTAAACCTGCTGTAAGCCGAATTCATATTTGTTATTACGGTGTCGAAAATCAGTGTGTGGTGCTTACCAATTCCAAGCTCATGATGACTAAGGTATGCATAGAACGCTGTTGGCTGAATCATCGAAGCAACAGTTGCCGGTCCTATCAGAAGACGTCGTACTACAAGTATAAAAGTTGAATTAATTAATCTGTACAGAGACGAAATCCAGAAAAATGTTTACAAGTATAAGTGATAAAATGGTTCGCGTGCTCACCTAAGGTGTAGTATATCATTCTTTTGATCCCCGGTCCCTTCACACCAATGACTATGAAGATGTTGTATGTTGCTTTTACGCTATAAACACGCATCAGTAAGGAGTAAGATTGGATACTAGTTGGCCTGGAGTCAGGATAACGTGTCTGAGTGTAGTGAAATATCTACCCACCGATGGTTGGTTTAGTCGTCTAGCACTATAAAAGCTTAAAAACTAACCATGCTGGTCTGATACAAAGCTCAGACATCATCTTATGTAATGTAACTTGTTCTTGCTATGACATAGATGAACAATTACTCATTGTGTGCTAAGACACTCTACTAAATACCATATTGTTTCATAAGTGAATTATCATTGCACAGATACATATAATTGTTTTATTGGTTTTTTCCGGGTACTCTGGTTTCATCGACCAATAAAACTTACCACCACGATATAACTAAAATATTGTTGAGAGTGGCGTTAAACACCATAACTATAATTGTTTTATTTGTATCTGTTTCACTGTCAACTACAGAATTAACACATTATATGTTTTCTACAACGATGTCAAAATAAAAACACAAACCTTTACTATCCATCCTAGAAAGTGGTAACGGAGGTTTTCTACCATCTTCAGTCATCTGTACCTCTGAATCACGTGTTTCAATATTCAGGTGATAATCAGGTTTGTTTAGCCCTGTCTTTTCTTTTATCGTGGTTTTTTCCAGAACTGATATTCTAGTATCATCAGCCATTTGTTTTAGTTTTACTGTAGATAACTGATCCGTCAATGCATTTATTTGAATTGTTTGGTTATCAATGGTATTCTGTAGAGATCGAACTTGGTTCGATCGGTTCTCCAACATATTCGTGAGACTATTTATTTCATCCCTTTGCTTCTCCACTTGTTTGTTTTGACTTCGAATCTCTGTCTTCTGATTGTCAACAACACTTTCAAGGTTTTTAATTCGTTTTCCAAGTTCTTTTAATTGTTCCGCTTGATGGCGTAGAACGGTATTCATCTCCTTGAATCGTGTACTCACTAATGCTTGATATTCCAGTGGATCGAAAACTGCTGATGCATCACTGTTCACGGTGATGAATAAAAATACGGTTATGACTACAACTGTCTGGTGCATGTCTACACTTAAGTTAACGCATCGGAAAGTAGTTACTATTAAATTGTAATATCTGCTGTTAGTTTCATAAATAAAGATAAAGAAAATCTTAAGCTTAAACCGTGTTCTATCTTACTGTTGTATGTGTCAGTGATTGTACTAGTTTCCAACATAGATATTTGATCATAGACTACATTAGAACCGATATTGTTTTTGTGTTTTTGTTTCTTGACAAAGAATAATATATTCTTCATTAAGGTCAAAATTATGATTGGGTATAATTTACAACAAAACGCAGTTCATCCAGCTAAATGTTAGAGTCGCTAATTTACATATGCAGAACACTTACATGACCGACTCATTTCACTAAAAGGGAAGATAATGACGCATAAGACTAATTTAATACCACCACTTTTCATCTACGTGCCTGTACCAATGAGAGTGAGTTGTAATGTGTGTGTGTAAGGGGTAATTAGATTGAGTTTCTAATTCTACGAATTTGCTATTGTGTGGAGTGACACATATTTTTTTTTTATTTTTCATTTTATTACGTGAAGAATACTAATGGCCCAAACATATGTCATTTACATGCCTCGGGGAGTACATTTTGTCCATTTGTGTAATGTTTCCGGCATAAATGCAACGATGGTTCTCTTAGTTAGATGTGTCGTAGTTAGAAATGGGACCCCAAAGGACCTTAGCCAGTAAGGGTAGTATTTTATTTTAATGAACTGATTGGTAAAAACTTTTAAATGCTATTTTTGCGAAAATCAGCATAATTCTCAAGAATCGGCAAATAAAAAACAACAGCATATGACATAGGAATGTTTATCGTGTACCTACAGATTACATTTCAGACACTTAAAATAAAACGACATTCGGCTATTAGAAGTGTTTTTTCCCTATATCCTATCCTTACAGTTCCTAAATAATGTTATTAATATCAAAGCTAAGGTTTTCCTCCCTCAGACATAGGTGATGTTCGCTGGGTATCCTTTTACGCTCTTTGTTTTTATTGTTCCGAAACACATTTAGATTATTTGGATTTTTAATCTTTCGATTTTGGGTGTATATATCTGATTATTCCAGAAAATGTCTCATCACCGGGCTTGCAACAAGAGTAACAGGATGGGTGACACGTGTGGAGCAGGAACCACTAATCTTTCCGAGACACCCGTGTTAACACCTGGTTTTAAGTGAGGTTCATGTTGCTCGTTCTTTAGTCTTCTGTGTAATGTTTTGTAGATCGCTTTTTGTCCTTTTTCGCTTGGCGACTGTATTTTCTGTCCTTCGATTTACGGCTTCTGATTACCATTTCGGTATCTTGAAACTTTTATTTCATTCAAATTGTCCCAATGGTTTCAGAGAAGATTTTTAAATCAATTTTCGTTACTTTGCCTTATTGCATATTTGACAAAATACAAAACAATGTATTTTTTTTTTTTTTTTAATATTTGAAATTTGTATTTATAAAACTCTTGAACATAAAGATACAATTCAAATGTATTGGTGGCCATATTAAATGGAGGGCAGGGATGTCAGATATTTTATTTAAGATTGAAAGATACATGTAATGACTATATCCCAGTATAGCTTAAATTAAATTTGGGCAGTAGTTTTATAGATTTTCAAATAAAGCTTTCTCCAAATCGGCCTAATTTACATATGTTTCGCACAAAATAGGAAAAACGCATTATGTTTCTTGAAAATCCAAATCATACCTTTCACAGCCTGTATTACTCGGGATTGTGTTGCTCGATTTTCAGTTTTCTGTGTAATGTTTTATATATCACTGTTTGTCGTTTTGTCCTTTTTCTTTTGACCATTGCATTGTATGTTCTTCTTCGATGTACGGCTTCTGGTTACCCCTTTGGTATCTTCAAACTTTTCTCTCAATAACAAGGAATTACTGTTCTAATTTAAACTCATTTTATGATACAAAATGTGGGTTTAATGGGTCTGAAGTCGTGCCCTACCCCTTTGATCTATCTATGTTAGCACCAATCATGTTAGATGATTAGCAATGTCATTGGATAAGATTTTTAAAGTCGACACCCTTAGGATGACTCAGACAACTTTGTTTGAAATTGGCCCAGAGTTTTCAGAGAATTAATTTTTGAAATAATGTGCGCGGAAGTCAACGGACACCAAGTGAGGACAAGAGCTCACATGACCATTCGAGTGAGCAAATGATCTTGCAATAAGTTATTTTTACAACGCCCTTTTATGCAGACGATCAATTATATTTCGATCAATGTAATTAAGAAATGGTGGCATTTCAAAGACCAATCTTTGATTGTTTCTTCTGTATTATTTTCTTCATTTTGTTGATTTTGTTGTTCTTTTATGTGGTTTTTTAGCCATTTATTTCTGTTGAAAGAAGAAAATAAAACGCTGTATTAATGTGATGCACATATGCTTCTGTATCTATGAATATTTCCATGGCATTACCAGCATACTCCTGCATTCATTTTTATTATATATTTATACATCAATATTTACAGATTACTTGAAGTCCTATCATATAAATGAAGAGCCTCCATTTGTAACTCCATTTGAAGATATTTTGGGAAAATATTATGCGAGATACAAAACAATATTTCTACCAAATGATGCTTTAGAAATCAAAATGACATATTTTTGCGAAGGAGTACAATTATCTCCCACTTTACTGGTGGGTAATAAGAAGAGTTTGTAGATACCTTACCTAAGCAATCAGAATCCGTAAATCGAAGGACAGAAAACACAATGACCACATGAAAAAGGACAAAAGGACAAACAGCGATCTGCAAAAAATACACATAAAACTAAAGATCGAGTAACACAAACCCCACTAAATACAGAGTGTGAACTCAGGTGCTTCGGAATCATCAGCAGTTCCTGGTCCACTAGTGGCACCCGTCGTGTTAATCTAGTTATAAACCCGATGATAAGTCATGAATGAGGAAAAGGAGGAAAGGACGCAGAAATGTTTACAAGTGGAACATACCCGTGGTCATTTGTGGCACAGATATTCCATAACAGTTAACCAAGTCATGGTGACGACCGTAAAACTTTCGTAGTGATGACTTCAACTTTATTCGTCCATTATTAGGCATAGTATGAGATATTGGTCACATGACTTTAAACAAAAATCTATTAACCATTCACACATATTCTTGTCCGGCTTTAAAGATTCATGATTCACACATTGTCCAAATCACCCCCACGTCCACCCCTCCATGCATAAAGAACGAAATCTGAGAATGACGTTCAATCAGCCATTAAGTCCAATTCATGATATATAAACAACAAAATTGTTTACCATTTTTATTCACTCCCGGTTATAAGCCATCCTGCGAATGATGTTCTTCCACTCATATCGCTGTAGACGTTGCCATCAATCAATGAGTAATCTGGGTTTGTCCGAATATAGACCTTGTCCCCTGGATTAGCATGTATAATTACAGTTCCGGTCACGGTCACTTGATTAGTGCAATCATGGTCATCAATAAAAATGACTCCTTCTACAACGTCATTTTTCACAATTTCGAAATGACCAATGGCTTTACTAGTATGGCACCCCATTCTAATATTATATGTACAACCATATATTCCTCTCACCGGGACGGTGAACACACCCGTAAACTTGCTGTAAGCCGAATTCATATTTGTTATTACGGTGTCAAAAACAAGTGTGTGATGGTTACTAATTCCAAGCTCATGATGACTAAGATATGCATAGAACGCTGTTGGCTGAATCATCGAAGCAACAGTTGCCGGTCCTATCAGAAGACGTCGTGCTACAAGTATAAAAGTGGAATGAATTAATCTGTACAGAGATGAAATCCAGGCAAATGTTTACAAATATAAATGATACAATGATTCGCGTGCTCACCTATGGTGTGGTATGTCGTTCTTTCGACCCCCGGTCCGTCCACACTAAAGACTATGAAGATGATATATGTCTCTTCTACGCTACAAGCACGCATCATTAAGGAGTAAGATCGGATACTGGTTGGCCTGGAGTCAGGATAATGTGTCTGACTGTAGTGAAATATCTGCCCGCCAATGGTTGGTTTAATCCTCTAGCACTATAAAAGCTTAAAAACTAACCGTCCTGGTCTAATACAAAGCTCAGACATCATCTTATCGTAATGTAACTTGTTCTTGCTATGATATAGATGAACAATTACTCACTGTGTGTTAAAACACTCAACTAAATACCATATTGTTTCATAAGTGAATTATCATTGCACAGATACATATAATTATTTTATTGGTTTTCTCTGGGTACTCTGGTTTCCTCTACCAATAAAACTTACCACCATGATATAACTGAAATATTGTTGAGAGTGGCGTTAAACACCATAACTATAATTGTTTTATGTGTATCTGTTTCACTGTCAACTACAGAATTAACACATTATATGTTTTCTACAACGATGTCAAAATAAAAATACAAACCTTTACTATCCATCTCAGAAAGTGGTAACGGAGGTTTTCTATCATCTTCAATCATCTGTACCTCTGAATCACTGGTTTCAATATTCATGTGATAATCAGGTTTGTGTAATCTTGTCTTTTCTTTCATCAGTGCTTTTTCCAGTCCTGATATTCTAGTATCNTCAATTATATTTCGATCAATGTAATTAAGAAATGGTGGCATTTCAAAGACCAATCTTTGATTGTTTCTTCTGTATTATTTTCTTCATTTTGTTGATTTTGTTGTTCTTTTATGTGGTTTTTTAGCCATTTATTTCTGTTGAAAGAAGAAAATAAAACGCTGTATTAATGTGATGCAGATATGCTTCTGTATCTATGAATATTTCCATGGCATTACCAGCATACTCCTGCATTCATTTTTATTATATATTTATACATCAATATTTACAGATTACTTGAAGTCCTATCATATAAATGAAGAGCCTCCATTTGTAACTCCATTTGAAGATATTTTGGGAAATTATTATGCGATATACAAAACAATATTTCTACCAAATGTTGCTTTAGAAATCAAAATAACCTATTTTTGCGAAGGAGTACAATTATCTCCCACTTTACTGATGGATAATAAGAAGAGTTTGGAGATACCTAAGGGGTAATCAGAATCCGTACATCTAAGGACAGAAAACACAATGACCAAATGAAAAAGGAAAAAAACACAAACAACGATCTGCAAAGCATACACATAAAACTAAAGATCGAGTAACACAAACCCCACTAAACACCGAGTGTGAACTCAGGTGCTTCGGAATGATCAGCAGTTCCTGGTCCACTTGTGGCACCCGTCGTGTTAATCTAGTTATAAACCCGGTGATAAGTCATGAATGAGGAAAGGACGCGGAAATGTTTACAAGTGGAGCATATCCGTGGTCATTTGTGGCACATTTATTCCATAACCGTCAACCAAGTCATGGTGACGACCGTAAAACTTTGGTAATGATGACTTTAACTTTAATCGTCCATTATTAGGCATAGTATGAGATATTGATCACATGACTTTAAACAACAATCTATTAACCATTCACACATACTCTTGTCAGGCTTTAAAGGTTCATGATTCACACATTGTCCAAATCACCCACACGCCCACCCCTCCATCCACAAAGAACAAAATCCGAGAATGACGATTAATAAGCCACAAAGCCAATTCATTATGCATAAACAACAAAACTGTTTACCATTTTTATTCACTACCGGTTATAAGCCATCCTGCGAATGATGTTCTTCCATTTATATCGCTGTAGACGTTGCCATCAATCGGTGAGTAAGTTGGGTGTGTCCGGATATAGATCTTGTCTCCAGGATTAGCGTGTATAATTATATTTCCGGTCACGGTCACTTGATTAGTGCAATCATGGTCGTAAATAAAAACGACTCCTTCTGCAACGTCATTTTTTATAATTTCGAAAGGACCATGCATTGTACTAGTATGGCACCCCATTCTGACATTATATGTGAATCCATATATACCTCCCACCGGGACGGTGAACACACCCGTAAACTTGCTGTAGGCCGAATTCATATTTGTTATTACGGTGTCAAAAATCAGTGTGTGATGGTTATTAATTCCAAGCTCGTGATGACTAAGATATGCATAGAATGCTGTTGGTTGAATCATCGAAGCAACGGTTGTCGGTCCTATCAGAAGACGTCGTACTACAAGTATAAAAGTTGAATGAATTAATCTGTACAGAAGTGAAATCCAAGCAAATGTTTACAAGTCTAAATGGTGTAATGGTTCGTGTGCTCACCAAGGATGTGGTAGATCGTTCTTTCGAACCAAAGTTCGTTCAAACCAAAGACTATGAAGATTGTTATTTGTTGCTTCTCCGCTATAAGAACACAGCAGTAAAGAGTAAGATCGCATGATGGTTGATCCGAAGTCCGAGAGTTACGAGATATTTACCCGCTGTTGGTCGTTTCAGTCATCTAGCACTATAAAAGCTTACAAACTAACCGGGTTGGTCTGGTACAAAGCTCAAACATCATCTTATCGCAATGAAACTTTCCATCGCTTATGATATACATGTAGCTGACAAATTGCTCTTTAGTATCGTAACACTGAATCAAACACCATAATGTTTCATAAGTTAGTTATCATGTTACAGAGACATATAATTGTTTTGTGTGTATCTGTTTTGCATCACAGTCAACTACAGAACCAACACGCTACATTTTTATATGCTTTCTATTACGATGTCAAAATAAAATACAAACCTTTACTATCCATCCCAGAAAGTGGTAACTGAGGTTTTGTACCACTGTCAATCATCTGTACCTCTGAATCACGTGTTTCAATATTCATGTGATAATCGGATTCGTTTAGTCCTGTCTTTTCTTTCATCATTGCTTTTTCCAGTCCTGATATTCTAGTACCATCAGCCATTTGTTTTAGTTTTACTGTAGATAACTGATCCGTCAATGTATTTATTTGAATTGTTTGGTTATCAATGGTATTCTGTAGGAATCGAACTTGGTTCAATCGGTTCTCCAACATATTCGTGAGACTATTTATTTCATCCCTTTGCTTCTCCACTTGTTTGTTTTGACTTCGAATCTCTGTCTTCTGATTGTCAACAACACCTTCAAGGTTTCTAATTCGTTCACCAAGTTCTTTTAATTGTTCCGCTTGATGGCGTAGAACGGTATCCATCTCCTTGAATCGTGTACTCACTAATGCTTGATATTCCAGTGGATCGAAAACTGCTGATGCATCGGTGTTCACGGTGATGAATAAAAATACGGCTATGATTACAACTGTCTGGTGCATGTCTACACTTAAGTTACTATTAAATTGTAATATCTGTTGTTAGTTTCATAAATAAAGATAAAGAAAATCTTAAGCTTAAACCGTGTTCTATCTTACTTTTGTATGTGTCAGTGATTGTACTAGTTTCCAACATAGATATTTCATTATAGAGTACATTAGAATCAATATTGTTTTTGTGTTTTTGTTGCTTGACAAAGAATAATATATTCTGCATTCAGGTCAAAATTATGATTGGGTATAATTTACAACAAAACGCAGTTCATCCAGTTAAATGTTAGAGTCGCTAATTTACATATGCAGAACACTTACATGACCGACTCATTTCACTAAAAGGGAAGATAATGACGCATAAAACTAAGTTGATACCGCCCCTTTTCATTTACGTGCCTGTACCAATGAGAGTGAGTTGTAATGCGTGTGTGTAAGGGGTAATTAGATTGAGTTTCTAATTCTACGAATTTGCTATTGTGTGGAGTGACACATTTTTTTTTTCATTTTATTACGTGAAGAATACTAATGGCCCAAACATATGTCATTTACATGCCTCGTGGAGTACATTTTGTCCATTTGTGTAATGTTTCCGGCATAAATGCAACGATGATTCTCTTAGTTAAAAGATGTGTCGTAGTTAGAAATGGGACCCCAAAGGACCTTAGCCAGTAAGGGTAGTATATTATTTTAATGAACCGATTGGTAAAAACTTTTTAAATACTATCTTTCCAAAATCAACATAATTCTCGAAAAATCGGCAAATAAAAAACAACAGCATATGACATAGGAATGTTTATCGTGTACCTACAGATTACATTTCAGACATTTAAAATAAAACGACATTCGGCTATTAGAAGTGTTTTCTTCCTATATCCTATCTTTACAATTCCTAAATAATGTTATTAATATCAAAGCTAAGGCATAAATGATGTTCGCTGGGTATCTTTTTATGGCCTTTGTTTTTATTGCTCCGAAACACTTTTAGATTATTTAGCTTTTTAATCTTTTGATTTTGGGCGTATAGATCTCATTATTCCAGAAAATGACATTTCATCGGGTTTGTAACAAGAGTAACAAGACGGGTGACACGTGTGGAGCAGGAATCACTAAACTTTTAGGAGCATCTGTGTTCACCTCCGGTTTTAAGTGAGGTTCGTGATGCTCGATCTTTAGTCTTCTGTGTAATGTTTTGTAGATCGTTGTTTGTCCTTTTTCGCTTGGCGACTGTATTTACTGTCCTTCGATTTACGGCTTCTGATTACCCTTTTGGTACCTTGAATCTTTTGTTTAATTTCAATTTGTCCCAATGGTTTCAGAGAACATTTTTAAATCAATTTTCGTTACTTTGCCTTATTTCCATGTTTGACGAAATACAAAACAATGCAATATTTTTTTTTAAAGTACTTGAAATTTGTATTTATAAAACCCTTGAACATAAAGATACGATTGAAATGTATTGGTGGCCATATTAAATGGAGGGTAGGGATTCAGATATCTTATTTAAGATTGAAAGATACATCTAATGACTATATCCCAGTAAAGCTTAAATTAAATTTGGGCAGTAGTTTTATAGATGTTCAAATAAAGCTTTCACCAAATCGGCCTAATTTACATATGTTTCGCACAAAATAGGAAAAACGCGTTATGTTTCTTGAAAATTCAGGTCATACCTTTCACCGCCTGTATTAGTCAGGTTTGTGTTGCTCGATTTTCGGTTTTCTGTGTAATGTTTTGTAGATCACTGTTTTGACGTTTTGTTCTTTTTCTTTTGACCATTGCATTGTATGTTCTTCTTCGATGTACGGCTTCTGGTTACCCCTTTGGTATCTTCAAACTTTTCTCTCAATAACATGGAATTACTGTTCTAATTTAATCTCATTTTATGATACAAAATGTGGGTTTAATGGGTCTGAAGTCGTGCCTTACCTCTATGATATATCTATATTAGCAACAGCCATGTTAGATGATTAGCAATATCATTGGATAAGATTTTTAAAGTCGACACCCTTACGATGACTCAGACCAACTTTGTTTGAAATTGGCCCAGAGTTTTCAGAGAATGAGATTTTGAAATAATGTGCGCGGAAGTCAACGGACACCAAGTGAGGACAAGAGCTCACATGACCATTAGAGTCACGTGAGCAAATGATCTTGCAATAAGTTATTTTTACAACGCCCTTTTATGCAGACGATCAATTATATTTCGATCAATGTAATTAAGAAATGGTGGCATTTCAAAGACCAATCTTTGATTGTTTCTTCTGTATTATTTTCTTCATTTTGTTGATTTTGTTGTTCT
Organism: Gigantidas platifrons; assembly: GCA_002080005.1. NCBI lineage: Eukaryota > Metazoa > Mollusca > Bivalvia > Mytilida > Modiolidae > Gigantidas > Gigantidas platifrons. The sequence goes on from MJUT01061204.1 coordinate 234,333, forward strand.
TTTATGTGGTTTTTTAGCCATTTATTTCTGTTGAAAGAAGAAAATAAAACGCTGTATTAATGTGATGCAGATACAATGTATGCTTCTGTATCTATGAATATTTCCATGGCATTACCAGCATACTCCTGCATTCATTTTTATTATATATTTATACATCAATATTTACAGATTACTTGAAGTCCTATCATATAAATGAAGAGCCTCCATTTGTAACTCCATTTGAAGATATTTTGGGAAATTATTATGTGATATACAAAACAATATTTCTACCAAATGTTGCTTTAGAAATCAAAATGACATATTTTTGCGAAGGAGTACAATTATCTCCCACTTTACTGATGGGTAATAAGAAGAGTTTGAAGATACCTAAGCGGCAATCAGAATCCGTAAATCGAAGGACAGAAAACACAATGACCACATGAAAAAGGACAAAAGGACAAACAACGATCTGCAAAGCATACACATAAAACTAAAGATCGAGTAACACAAACCCCACTAAATACCGAGTGTGAACTCAGGTGCTTCTGAATCATCAGCAGTTCCTGGTCCACTAGTGGCACCCGTCGTGTTAATCTAGTTATAAACCCGATGATAAGTCATGAATGAGGAAAGGACGCGGAAATGTTTACAAGTGGAACATACCCGTGGTCATTTGTGGCACAGATATTCCATAACCGTCAACCAAGTCATGGTGACGACCGTAAAACTTTCGTAGTGATGACTTCAACTTTATTCGTCCAATATTAGGCATAGTATGAGATATTGGTCACATGACTTTAAACAAAAATCTATTAACCATTCACACATATTCTTGTCAGGCTTTAAAGGTTCATGATTCACACATTGTCCAAATCACCCCCACGTCCACCCCTCCATGCATAAAGAACGAAATCCGAGAATGACGTTCAATCAGCCATTAAGTCCAATTCATGATATATAAACAACAAAATTGTTTACCATTTTTATTCACTCCCGGTTATAAGCCATCCTGCGAATGACGTTCTTCCACTCATATCGCTGTAGACGTTGCCATCAATCAATGAGTAATCTGGGTTTGTCCGAATATAGACCTTGTCCCCTGGATTAGCATGTATAATTACAGTTCCGGTCACGGTCACTTGATTAGTGCTATCATGGTCACTAATAAAAATGACTCCTTCTACAACGTCATTTTTCACAATTTCGAAATGACCAACGGCTTTACTAGTATGGCACCCCATTCTAATATTATATGTAAAACCATATATTCCTCTCACCGGGACGGTGAACACACCCGTAAACTTGCTGTAAGCCGAATTCATATTTGTTATTACGGTGTCAAAAACAAGTGTGTGATGGTTACTAATTCCAAGCTCATGATGACTAAGATATGCATAGAACGCTGTTGGCTGAATCATCGAAGCAACAGTTGCCGGTCCTATCAGAAGACGTCGTGCTACAAGTATAAAAGTGGAATGAATTAATCTGTACAGAGATGAAATCCAGGCAAATGTTTACAAATATAAATGATACAATGATTCGCGTGCTCACCTATGGTGTGGTATGTTGTTCTTTCGATCCCCGGTCCGTCCACACTAAAGACTATGAAGATGATATGTTTCTTCTACGCTACAAGCACGCATCATTAAGGAGTAAGATCGGATACTGGTTGGCCTGGAGTCAGGATAATGTGTCCGACTGTAGTGAAATATCTGCCCGCCAATGGTTGGTTTAATCCTCTAGCACTATAAAAGCTTAAAAACTAACCGTCCTGGTCTAATACAAAGCTCAGACATCATCTTATCGTAATGTAACTTGTTCTTGCTATGATATAGATGAACAATTACTCATTTTGTGTTAAAACACTCTACTAAATACCATATTGTTTCACAAGTGAATTATCATTGCACAGATACATATAATTGTTTTATTGGTTTTCTCCGGGTACTCTGGTTTCCTCTACCAATAAAACTTACCACAGAGATATAACTGAAATATTGTTGAGAGTGGCGTTAAACCCTATAATTGTTTTATATGTATCTGCTTTTCATTAGTCGACTACAGAATTAACACATTATGTTTTCTACAACGATGTCAAAATAAAAATACAAACCTTTACTATCCATCCCAGAAAGTGGTAACAGAGGTTTTCTATCATCTTCAATCATCTGTACCTCTGAATCACTGGTTTCAATATTCAGGTGATAATCAGGTTTGTTTAGTCCAGTCTTTTCTTTCATCAGTGCTTTTTCCAGTCCTGATATTCTAGTATCCTCAGCCATTTGTTTTAGTTTTACTGTAGATAACTGGTCCGTCAATGTATTTATTTGAATTGTTTGGTTATCAATGGTATTCTGTAGGAATCGAACTTGGTTCAATCGGTTCTCCAACATATTCGTCAGACTATTTATTTCATCCCTTTGGTTCTCAACCTGTTTGTTTTGATTTTGGATCTCTGTCTTTTGATTATCAACAACACCTTCAAGGCTTCTAATTCGTTCACCAAGTTCTTTCAATTGTTCAGCTTGATGGCGTAGAACGGTATCCATCTCCTGAAATCGTGTACTCACTAATGCTTGGTATTTCAATGGATCGAAAACTGCTGATGCATCGGTGTTCACGGTGATGAATAAAAATACGGATATGATTACAACTGTCTGGTGCATATCTACACTTAAGTTAACGCTTCGGTATATAAACAATTTGCAATATTTGTTGATAAGAGTTAGTTTTAAATAAAGATAAGAAAAGCTTGTCTGCACTTGAAATAATGCTTTTGAAAGTAAGCAAATTGTAATATTTGTTGATAAGAGTTGACAATTTAGTTTTAAACAAGCATTCTGAGAGTATTGCATGGCAATACATAGTCCCCTGCCGGCTGAGTAATACGAGAATAGAATGCTTAATTTCCTTCCAAATTTGGTATAAATACCCCTAAGTCCAAATATATCCTGGTGCACTTACACTAAAAACTAAACTAAAAAATGTGTCTTTGAGACACGAGATGCGCTGATCCTTATTAAAATTTACCTAAATGCAAAACTTAACCAGAGCCATTCATGCATAAAATGTAGGTCAAATTGACCTAATTAACATTGAACCCTGTAGTACTATCTAAGATCTATCTACTGGCCAGGTATCATTGCTGTACCATGTCTAGTTGTTGAGAAAAAGATCTAAACGCAATAGCAAAAGTTGTTAAAAGCCTTTAAAATCATCGTACCGGAAGAAAATTCGAACTTGACCTGTAACCTATCATGGTAAAACTATATACCAAATATCATATCAATATCTGCAAGCAGGACCAAAAAAAGTGTGGAAAATTAATTATTTGCGTGAATTTCAAAGTCCAAGGGCCATAACTCAGCAAAAAATCAACGGACCAGAACAAAATTCGAACATGATCTGTAACTTATCATGGTAAAGCAATAAGCCAAATATCAAATCAATATCTGCAAGTACCACAAAAAAGTGTGGAAAACTAATTATTTGTGTGAATTTTCTAAGTCCAAGGGCCATAACTCAGCAAAAAATCAACAGACCAAAACAAAATTCGAACTTGATCTGTAATTTGTCATGGTTAAGCTATATACCAAATATCAAATCAATATCTGCAAGCACGACGAAAAAAAAGTGCAGAAAACTGATCTGCCGGACAGATGGACGGATTGCAAACCTAAAGTCCCCTTCGACTTCGCCGGTAGGGGACTAATAAAGATAATAAAAGCTTAACCTTAAGGTCATATTCTATCTTACTTTTCTATATCTCCAAGATTGTACTAGTTTCCAAAATAAATGTGTCATGATTGTCAGTTGCCACCATGTTTTTATTTGTTGCATTACTTTCGTCACGAAGAATATTTGTTATGCATTACATTCAATACTATGGCTCAGAATTCTTCACAACAACGCTATTCTATTAGCTTTATGTTGGAGTCGCCATTTTACTTACATGTGTAAAACACTTACTTGACCGAATAATTTCACCAAGAAGGGACTGTAAGATTAATCTAACCCAGCCTCCGTTTGTTCATTTTTTCAATATTTGTAATAAAAAAAGTTTGAAGATACCAAAGGGGTAATCAGAATCCATATATTGAAGAAGAACATACAACATAATGGCCAAAAGAAAACGGAAAAGGACAAACAACGATTTACAAAACATACACATAAAACTAATGATTGAGTAACACGAACCCCATTAAAAATCCGAGGATGAATTCCTGTGCTCCGAAAGGTTAAGCAGTTCCTGTTCCACTAGTGGCACCTGACATTAATGTAACGGTGGCCATCTCAGTTGCAAGATGAGGTAGATGGTTCCAGTTTAGAAATAGTACACCGACTGTCCTTCCCAGAAAGGTTTGTTTAAATTTGAACAATTGGTTCAGACTTTTATATAATCGGCATAATATTCGACTATTTGAGGTGTTTTGACACTAGGTCCTATCTGTACTTGCATCAGCAGGATACAATTTAAACTACAATCCCATGGATACAAGTTTGGTTTAAATTGGCCTAGTGGTTTCAGAAGAAGAATTTTTATATATTTGTTTGCTAAAACAGGCAAAACAAACATCAAAATTACACATACCACAGAAAAGCTTGAAACATATTAAACAACTCATTAGCATAAAGCTGCCGTTTAAATTTGAACTACTTTTAACTGAAAATGTAGCAGCTTGACCATTTGAAGAAATTTCTATTTCTATTAACAGAGGTCATCTCAGATTGGAGGTCTAGTTTGTATTAAATGTGTTAAAATGTTGCAGTTTTTGGCCATTTAAAGACATTTCTATTGTTAGTATTGGTGGCCATATATGATGGAAAGCTAGATATCCGATACGATGTTGAAATGAGGCCAGGCCATCCAATGACTATCCCATCTTCGCCAGCCAAGGGTTATTATTCATCTTCCCTTCTCCTCTTCCTTTGTCGTGTTACATGGATTTTCATGGTCATGGATGCAGAGATAACTTCAACTAATCAGAATGCATGGTACAATAACGTGTTTTGTAGGAAAAATGGATATAAAACCGTCACGTGTAGCTAATATAGGCTTTGCCATAAAAAAGCACAGAATAACTTTGGGGTCATATTTAGTGTTTTAGTTAACTGTGTAGATATTTTAAAAGGAGGTGAAATTAATGCCTTTTGCTGAAAATTATATATCATTATAACACAAAATCCAGCACATGGCAGATCGTTGGAATCACAAAATTACACGACCAATGACATACCGGTATATGGAAGATGGATCGTAACCCTTGGATAGCGAAAATGAAAATCTCTCGGCATGGTTGGGATTATATTGGTACAGTGGTTTCAGAGATTTTCAAATAAATTCTTCTCAAAATCATTCCAAATTGCATAGTTTTGGCATAAATTGATAAATTGTAAAACCCAAAACAAATGTCATACCTTTCAATAAAATGAAACTACTACTCAAATTTCAACTCGTTTGATGATAAAATGTGGCATTATTGGGTCTGAACTGATGTTTGACCACATAATCTATTTATAATTACAACAGCCAATTTGGATGATCAGTAGCATCATCAAATATAACTTTGAAATGATTGGGGTCACCTTTGTTTGAAATTAGCCCCATGTTTTCAGAGGAAAAGATGTTGTAAAAGTGTACGCCACAATGCAGACGAGATGAGGATGACAGACCCCACATTATGTGCCATTTTCAGCCCCCTTTGCGCTTTCTAGCTCAGAAACAGCAAAAGCTACACAAAATATATTAATAGTGTATTTTTTGCAAACTTCTCAATGATCAACTCACAAATTAATTAATGATAAAACATGTGAAACAATCATAAAATAATCGTATTAAGCAGAATAGTTTTACAATTTTAACTCCAATTTTGTAAACCTTAAAGGAAACACATTACTGTACATTAAAAACTTCATTTCAGGCTTTTTACTTAAAAAGAAATATTCTTTCTATACTCCATCCATCCAAAATATCACAATTGGTAATAGATTTTTTTCCGTCATAGTCAGATTTTTTCCAGTTTTATGCAGGGGCCGTTGTCGTGATCTTATGGTAGTTGGATTTACAACTACCTGTACAATCAGTGCCTATCACATCAAAAGCTGTGAGTTTGAACCCCTTAAATTGTGAGGAGTACTCGATACAACATTATGTGATAAAGTTCGTCAGTTACTTGCGACTGGTCGGTGGTTTTCTCCAGGTACTCCGGTCTCCCCCAACAATAAAACTTTGGTTTACTTGCTTTACACGACTTTTAAATTACAGTGAAGATTGCCTAAATTGATCCTTCTTGGGATTAGCTTTATACAGGTTAAATCAACTAAGATTTTCAACTTTGGGACTTTATTTAATGATTAGTTTATACTGGATCCTCGATTATTCAGGGTACGGTATAAACAGGTTCACTGTATTTCATTTGGATTTTGATTTGATTTTTTGTGCATTAATGCCACTTTCAGCAATATCATGGTGACGAGTTTTAGTGGTGGAAGAAGCCGGAGAATCACCGACCATGAGAAAGCAACTGGTAAACTTTATCACTTGCGGCTGCGAGTCAAGTGCACCTTTTTTTGTTATTTACAAAGCCGAGCGCGAACCCACGCCATATTGGTGATAGGCTTGCATGAGCTGTTAGGTAATCCAACTACCTAACTCATTGAGCCACCCGGGCCCTGTATTTCATTTGACTTTCCAATCTTTTGACTATGAGTGTACCTGATGAAGGTTATTCCAGTAACGTACCTGATGAAGGTTATTCCAGAACGGTGTTGTGCACACTAAATTAGATATCTACGTTTGTACTACTGTAAAAAAAAAATCACACAGAACGGACTACCATGATTTTATTTGATAACATACATCAGATGTAGAACAATATGACATATTCAAATCTTTACAATAAAACACTAATGTCACTATGATGATTCTGGAGGCTTAGATGGTGGAGGGGGAGGAGGTGGAGCAATTGGTCCTGTACTTCCCATCTGTGATGATGGAGGCGGTACTGGGGGTGGTACTGGAGGAGGTGGCGGTGCTGGCATACCAAGTGGAGGACCTGGCGGGTGCATTCCTCCTGGGGGACCATGATGCATACCTCCTGGAGGACCCATGAATGCTCCTGGTGGAGGAGGCATAGGGGGTGGGGGTCCTGGTCTCATCATCATTCCAGGAGGAGGTGGTGGTCTTGGAGGAAGAGGCATCCTATGTTGCCGTGGCGGCAGAGGCAATTGAGGAACGTTTGGAGGAGGAGGGGGTGGCTGTTGCTGTTGTCCCATGGGTGGAGCTGGTGCTGGTATTTTTACATCTCCTTTAAATGCAAACTGCAGGAAAAACTGAAAATACAAACAACCAATGTATCAATAAAGTACATAGCTTCATAAATTAAACAGATACTACAGATGTATTAAGGGCTAATCCATAAAAACCTTCAAATCATTATGTGATGAAGTTTGTCAGTGACAATAAAACTAACCACCACAATACAACTGAAATATTGAAAGTGGCATTAAACACGATAAACCTGAACCCTTCAAATCACCCAATATTGCAGTTTAATAGCGAAATCTGTTAAAAAAATGTATATATTATTGTCTGACAAGCACATTGCCGACAATTGTATTTGTAAGATTAAGTCTGTGAAGTTAAAGTATGTGCATGGTGTTTCTTATACACTACAAGTAGAGAGTATTGTTAGGGACCATCAAAATCACTGTATGGTATAATAGTGACTGTGAAATGAACAGATCAATGAAAGCTTTGTTCCTTCATTTTTTATTTTTACCCAAATTTCAGAGGAATTTTCCTTATATGTTCATTTTACCTCTATATTGGAGATTTCATATCATTGTATAATATGCAGGGGTCGTTGTGGTCGTGATCGTATGGTAGTTGGATTTACAACTTGTTATGCAATCAGTGCCTATCATCACTTAAGTTGTGATTTCAAACCCAGTTCATGGTGAGGTGTACTCGATACTGCAACATGTGACACAAAGTTTGTCAGTGACTTGCGACAGGTCGGTGGTTTTCACCGGGTATGCCGGTTTTCTCCACACAAAAAAAATGAATGCCCCAATATAACTGAATATTGTTGACAGTGGCATTAAACACCATAAATCTAAATATATACATACGATAAAAGCATTGTTCCTGTTTTAACTAACTTTTAATAAAATACTGTAAATTCAGAAATTATTGCATGCATTTATTATTGCGATTCCTCAACCGCTGGCAAAAATGTGAGGTTTAATTATTGTGACGCGCCACGATAGAGAAGAAAAAAAAATTATGTAAATTTTTATCTCAATGTGCGTTTTCGTTTTCGTATTTGTATGTCGTTAATCCCCTGTAAGCCACGTGTCATGTTTACCTTTAATTAAAGTGAATACACATATCCCTTTGTACACACATTTTTCACGTGATTGAGAATCTAGAAAGCTTTCCACATGTTGGAAATGTATTATTGATCAAAGCGTGCGTGTGGAGATCTAGAAACTTTTGAAACAGGTGAACTTTAGTCAAGTGCCGAGTCGACAGTAATTGAACATCCGAAGGCTTGGGGATTGGCTTGGGTGATATAAAGGTTAATGAAATTTCAAAGAAAGATCATTTGAAGTGTACAAAATAAATAAGTAAACAAAAACGGCAGTTTAAAAGAATTGTGGCTTGTATGAATCTTTTATCGGAACAAGCTCAGTTAAACAAACAAATGTTAGTCGGCTTTTTTTCAAAGTGATATTTTAAAATAAAATATTGCTAATTAACTAGTCGAACCTCGATGTGTCGAACTCGGTTGACTCGAAATCTCGGATGTGTCGAGGTAATTTTCCAGTCCCAGCAAATTTCCCGTTAGTCCTATGCATTTTTACCTCTGATGACTCGAACTCGGATGATTCGAAATCTCGGACAACTCGAGTATGTTTAGAGGTCCCTAGAAAAGGAAAACAATGTAATTTTACTTCGATGTGTCGAAGTTCGAAGTGATTTTTTTCCAGAGAATTTCGAACTTACAATATTTGTCTTAATGTGTCAAAATAAAAAAAAACGGAAGTTAAAACCATAAATGAAAATAATGTTTTGACACTTTTTAACTTTCCATTCATACATCCTTTTTTAATACACAAATAATAATTGTTTGTAAAACGGTTAGCGTCGCCTATTCACCTTTAAAACATGTCAGATTATTGATCACTTTGTGTACACACGTGCCAAGCGGACTGTGTCGGTAATCTATTTTATCAGGGATTATTTTTGAAACGAATTTGATGACCCAAGCCAAGGTAATTGTAAACCGTAGGAATATAAATTCCTTTAAAGTGATAATCAAAGATTGAATAAATTATCGGTTCCTTTTAAGTCTTGTTGAAATTGATTAATATTAATTACCGGCCCTTTTAAGTTTCATTAAAAATATAAGTTTACATGCCAGACGCATTTATTCAATAAGAGTTAAAAAATAAAATGATTGTTAATTTTTGTGATGAATTCTAATCAAATGTTGTATGAAAAGCATCGTGTAGTCTACGGTGATCATTCTTACAGTTCGCGATGTTACCTGAACAATCTAGTTTTTGTGTCGTTTCGTTAGTAATATTCTATAATTTATTTTGACACATTGTAAATATTTGTGTATTGATTTTTTATTTGTTGTGTATTGCTTGATGAATGTAGTGCTTTAATAGATCTAATGCTGAGATCGTTTTTATCAAATATTTCTTTGTTTCTGATGTGGATTATTCATGTACAATGTATACAATATTGTAATACCGGTAATAAAATATAAATTGTCTGATTTTATAATTTTATTTAGTTCATCAACTGTCAACAGTAACGTCTTTGTCAAGAAAATACCACAAATCACATGCATACACAAAACAAACAACCGTCCTGTCAAACAATGTGTTACAAAAATTAATGTCATGACGTCACACTCGACCTCTGATGACTCGAAGCTCGGATAACTCGAACAATATCTGGCAGTCCCTTCAACTTCGACTTATCGAGGTTCGACTGTATACGGTAATTAGAAATTTAAAAAATGCCATAAATAGATGAATTTTTGGGGAGCAATCATTAACGTTTCAACATGTCTATGTGGAAATTTGTCACTAAGAAACGCGCTCCAGATGACATTGTCTTATGTCTACCAGACCCTGCAAAAGCTACAAGCAACGAAACTACTGATAAAATGAAAGCTGCTAATACCGAGATCGTCAACGCCCTTGCCACCGACAAAACGACCATGACCACCAAACGTGGGGTTAAAAGAAAAGCCACCAATAACCACTACACACCTGAGGTCCATGCCAAAATAAAATAAAATAAAATAAAAATCGGACATTTATTAACACAGTTTTAAAATAATTAGATCGATGAGAAACTAAAACATCGAATGAAACTGACAAGTCATTATTTTGAAAAACATTGAAACACAGATGTTTAAATACACACTTTATTTGTGTCCCTAGACATATCTACACAGGAAATTGTAATCAAAACAATCAATAAACATGTACACGCTTCACCGCTTCCTAGGTGTCAGTAATCTATAACATGTACCTGTCGATATTGCTTGTGTAAGGAAAGGGAGATAAATCAAACAGAAACTGGTCAAGAGAATGAACATTAATTAAAAAATGTGAGGTTTAATTATTGCGATCGCTGACCAGTCGCATTTTTCGCATTAATTTCTGAATTTACAGTAGCTAAAATAAGATCCACAATATATCATACAACAATCAATCATTTAAAGCTTATCGCCCACACTCCTCAGTGTGACCCCCTCAAAAAGACACTCCACAGTGTGACCTATCACCACTAATGTTGCGAGTTCGAATCTCGATCAGGGCGGGTTGTACAACATTATGTGATAAAGTTTGTCAGCGACTTGCGACATCTCTGTGGTATTCTCTGGGGCCTCCGGTTTCCTCCATCAATAAAACTGAACGCCACGATATAACTGAAATATTGTTGAAAATGGCGTTAAACACCATAGAACCAAACTAAACCACTCGTGAACATACGACCCTTAATGGAGTTTCCTCAAATCTACCATGCCGTGACATATCAGTAAAAGGAAGCAAGTGAGAGATCTGATTTTAATCATACTGTTTTTAATCTTACCTGCTTTGTTTCTTTGTTCCAATGAGTCCATAATTTCTTTGAATCCTTATCAACTTCTCTACTAGGAACCTACAGTAAAATGTTACATTAACTATATCATGAATCTTCAAATACACCATGTTCTAATACATGAACTGATGATTTGTTGGTCCGGTATTAAATAAAATTGATGTTTAGGCCATGCAAAGTTAATTACTTGGTTCTCAGGCCCTTTTTTGTCAAAATTGATGAGGGAGGGCGGCATTTTTTTTTATCCTTTTACTGCTGTAAAAAGTGATGCGGGAGGCATTTTTTCTTCTTTTTTTTGTGAAAAATATGGCAATGTATAAATCTTTTGTCTAAATGTCAAACGGAAACATGTTTTTTATTTATACATTGTCATAACGATGCTTTAAATCTCATTTAAGCATGATGCGTTTTAAAGCGTTTCACCGACCACGCGATATAAGAGAAAAACGGATGCAGTTGTTTTTTCCGTACGGACAGCGCTACCGCATTTAAATTTTTTTTTTTACTATTGTTGCAAAAAAATCGGTAATGCGGCGACGAATTTCCACATGCGGGCGGGCCTGAGAACCAAGAAATTAACTTTGCATGGCCTTAGTGCTAAATTATTATATTTCTATTATGATAGTAAACAGATTATTTTGGTTGATGTTTTATTTTCACTTCAATAAAGATATTTACTCACACTCATAAGGCCCTGATGTTTAGTACCCACCCTAAAGGTTTTATTTACTTTTTTCCACAAGTCAGACCCTTGTCCTGTATAACCTATGTAAAAATTAAAAAAAATTAAAATAAAAAGTTTTGACCTACCCTATTTTTTTCAAGAACATTTGCAGAAAGACAACCATTTTTTTTCTTTAGGCCCAAGGAGAAAAAGTTAGAAACCACCTACTAGTATATACTCACTTGTCAAAGGCTTCTATGTCCACTTTGTGTGCACAAATAAAAGTATTAACAAGAATAGTGGAAATGAAAGGTGAAGCATTATAGTTATATTATTATGGTTTTATGGTGTTTAACGCCACTTTAAACAATATTTCAGTTATATCGTGGCGGTCAGTTTTATTGGTGGAGGAAGCTGGAGTACCCGGAGAAAACCATTGACCTGTTGCAAGTCACTGACAAACTATAATGAGGACGGAATGAATGTAAAAGGAATAACTATATACAATTGTTTTTGTTGTATATCTAGAGACAGCATGAATGATAAACCTTTCAAAGACAAAACCTGGAAAAATGTGTCCATAGAACACAGATGCTCCCACTGCCAGCTAATGTAAACAGGGGCATAGGTCCAGAACAGAAAAAGTTGTAAATAGCTAAAAGGCACAAGTCCAGAACAGAAAAAGTTGTAAATAGCAAAAGAGCACAAGTCCAGAACAGAAAAAGTTGTAAATAGCAAAAGAGCACAAGTCCAGAACAGAAAAAATTGTAAATAGCAAAAGAGCACAAGTCCAGAACAGAAAAAGTTGTAAATAGCAAAAGAGCACAAGTCCAGAACAGAAAAAGTTGTGTAAATAGCAAAAGGGCATAGGTACAAAACAGAAAAAGTTGTAAATAGCAAAAAGGCACAAGTCCAGACCAGAAACAGTTGTAAATAGCAAAAGGGGCATAATTTAACTTCACAATAGAGTACCTTGAAAGCAATAGTTTCATAAGGTTCTGCGGCAAACAGTAAATATTGCCACTTCCTGTCTGGAGGCTCCACCTTCTGTTCATAAGCTGCCATAAATCTGTGACGTGGCATAATGCCTTCTACAATTTCTGGGTAGTCAATCTGTAAATAAATGACAAACTTAATGAGTTAATAAGTGACATTTCTAAGCCATGCCTTCTACAGTTTCTGGGTAATCAATCTATAAATAAATGACAAGCTAAATGAATTTTAGTGACATTTTTAAGTCATGCTCTTAGTAATTTCTGTTCAGCATGATCAATAAACTTCCAATGATTCTTGATAACTGCTATCTGTGTATATAGATCTGTCCTAATATCACACAGCCTACACAGGGCCCGGGTGGCTCAATGAGTTAGGTCGTTGGATTACTTAACAACTCATACAAGCCTCTCACCAATACGACGTGGGTTCGCGCCCGGCTTTGTAAATTACAAAAAAGGGTACAGTCACAACTCTCAGCCGCAACTGATAAAGTTTACCAGTTGCTTGCCTATGGTCGGTGGTTCTCTCCAGGTCCTCCGGCTTCTTCCACCACTAAAACTGGTCACCATGATATAGCTGAAATATTGCTGAAAGTGGCATTAAACACAATAAAATCAAATCAAATCTAATCATACAGCCTACATGTTTTAAGTATTATATATCCACACATTATACAGTAGTCTCTGTCTTCTAAAGCCACTTCCACCAACAGCCACCCCTTTTCTGAGGCAGAAATTCAGATGCATTGAGATGGTAAAATACTAGTCAACTGTACCCTTCAAGAGAGACCACCCCTCTTATAATGCCACTTTCTGATTGCATAATGGGTTGTCACCATGTAAGAGTGGGACTACTGGTTGGATGGTTGGTTTATGGTGTTTAATGCCACTTTCAATAAAATTTCAGTTATATCGTGGCGGTCCGTTTTATTGGTGGAGGAAACTGGAGGTCCCGGAGAAAACTACCGACCTGTCGCAAGTCACCGACAAAGCTTATCACATAATGTTGCACACCTCGCCCTGATCGAGATTCGAACTCACAAGATCAGTGGTGATAGGAACTGATTGCATTGGTAGTTGTAAATCCAACAACCATACGATCACGGCCATGACAGCACCTTACACGATTTAAGTATTATATATCTACACATTATACATAAGTCTCCATCTTGTAAAGCCACTTCCACCAACAGCCCCTCCTCTTCTGAGGCCGAAATTCAGATGCATTGAGATGGTGAGATACTAGTAAACTGTACCCCTTAAGAGAGACCACCCCTCTTATAAGGCCACTTTCTGATTACATAAGGAGTTGTCACCATGTAAGAGTGAGACTACTGGTTGGATGGTTGGTTTATGGAGTTTAATGCCACTTTCAACAATATTTCAGTTATATTGTGGAAATCAGTTTTATTGGTGGAGGAAACTGGAGTACACGGAGAAAACCACCGACCTGTCGCAGTTCACTAACAAACTTTATCACATACTGTTGTATCGAGTACACCTTGTCTGTGCGGGATTCGAACTCACAACTTTAGTGATATTAGTCACCGATTCCATAGGTAGTTGTAAATCCAACTACATATACGATCAAGACCACAACAATCCCGAGGGACTACTGCATACCTATTTATAAATAATATTATCATATACACATTCGAGCTTGTTAATTTAACCATCAACATAAGAGAGGTGTCATTTTGACAAAGAAAAACTGGCAATTATGTTATTAATGCAATTGTATCCAAAATGCACTGATATCTGATTAAATCTTGGGTTTTTTTTTCAATTGTAATTTATTTATTTTTCAAACACACACACAAATTTATTTTGGGGGCCAATGTGGCAGAAACCTGTTTTACAACTACCTATGTAATCAGTGCCCATCACCTCTGATGTTGTGAGTACGAATCTCAATCAGGGTGAGGTGTATAACATTATGTGATCAAGTTTGTCAATGACTTGAGACAGGTCGGTGGTTTTCTCCGGTTTTCTCCACCAATAAACTGACTGCCATGATATAACTGAAATATTGTTGAAAGTGGCGTTAAACACCATCAATCACACACCAAGTTACGAAAAGTTTGAAGAAACTAAAAGAAATACCCTTTTGTAAATATATGAATGTCAAAAGATAATTCAATTGTTTGAATTTATTTGGGTAGATTATTCATAATTTTTTAACATACCCCCAATTAACAAATATTATAAACAACTTGGTTTTAAAAAAATCTATAACACATGTTAAGTAAGTTAAAGAAAGACAACTCTGTTTCTGAATGTTCAGAGTAAATTAGGACTCGTATTCATTTAGATACATAATCTAGGGCTCACAAAATAGGTGAAATGGG
>MJUT01061204.1:258859-289324 GCA_002080005.1 Gigantidas platifrons
ACGTTTATTTCATTTATTCATTCAGTGTGATCATGCGACCTACATTTGTAGCTATTTCCATTTCGTTGTGAGATTAAGATGATGGTAGGTCTGACGTCTTTCAAATGGGCTGTGACGTTGTTGATAGACAGCTGAGATAGGTGTGTGTATACATGCTTTTGTAGATAAATCAATGTAGATAAAGGCTATGTATGTCCCAAAACCGAAGCGTTGTAGACCGATCGAAAAAATAGCAATATTGATGAGCCGGTTGAAATTAGTTTTCTGTAAACATAAGAACCTTGTGTTATGTAAAGGAATAGGGGGGTATTTTTTTTTTTGAGACAAGTGCCTGTGGGACTGAGGGTTGCGTTATCAATTTACTCACAGGAATCTGAAATTTTATCAATGTGATGAGAAATACGTCATATGGGTAGTGAAGTTTCACAAACGTAGTGAGTGAAACGAATAGGAATGCAACACCGTTTTGGAGAAATCGGCTCTGGCTCTTTAAACCTCCGAAAAATTAATAAAAATTGTCAACACTCTAGCCAAATAACATTTTCCTGCAATTATATGTCATTGTTCTCTTCTCTAATCCTGTCATTACCCAATTTATCGTCTCAGTTGACAGTTCCACTTTACCGAGAAGCCATTGTGTGACGTCACATTGACTACAGAACAAACTCGATAAAACCAAAAAGTATATACTGTTTAAGACAGAGCTCCAGATAAGGTTTCTTAAATTGGGTTTTTAACTCACCTGTTTAGCATTTCCATTGGGTGATCTACTTTTAACTGTTTTACTTCAAATTTTTCACCCACCAGAATAAGATTCAATTGGGTTTTTTTTTACCCACCATGAATAAATTGAATTGGGTATTTTACTCTCTGTACATGACATGCATTGCTTTTTTGTTGCAGGTATATCAGGCATTGAAAATGTATACATCCAGTTTTATTCTCCTGATGTACATTATACTGTATTCTTTAAATATTGCTGCTGGTTACTGCATTGATTGTATGTTCGCCATTGGAGTATTATATTTTCATAGTTCACAAAAACTGAACATTCACTGTTTAAGACTTGGTCTGTACAGTCATACCTGTATATATAAGTGTGAATCCAATTGCCTTAAAATCTTTCAAATCATGAACTCTTAAAGTTCTTAATGAAAAGATATGGGGAAGATATCGTCAATGATTTCTGTTGCAACAATTTTGCTATGATTTACAGCATTTTCAATCAGTGTATCTAAAATTCGTGTAACCATGGCTTTTGAATCTGTCTATTAGCGATAGAATAATTCGCCCGTAAATGAGCTTTCTTCCTCCCTAGACGATTCATAATAGACTGAAACCGCTACAAAATTAATTTCAAGGCAAACAAGACTAAATTCTAGCAGGGAACCAAAATTTATTTCGTTCGGCAAACCTCAGGAGATTTGTAATCTTACGAGTGTTGACGAGTGAAAGAGAAAGTAAAATGTCACGTAACAGAAATCATACGATATATGCTTTAATTACGCAACTACCTAAAAATGAACGAGTGAAGTAAGCACTCATTAAACGAAGAATAGTGTTATATCTGGATGGAATTGGGTTCAACAACGCAAAGGAAATAGAAAAATTGGGTTTTTGTTAATTTTATTTGCGTAATCACGCAAAAACGCAGCTTATCTGGAGCTCTGTTAAGACATCAAAAAATTAAAAATGTTCCAGTTTTGTGGTGTATTTATCTATTTTCATCAACTGAGGAGGTCAACGATACCTATAATTACCATTAACTATTTTCAACGGTAAATTTTCGTAACAATAAAGGGAGAGAATGTGACGTCACACAATGGCTTCTCGGTAAAGTGGAACTGTCAACTGAGACGATAAAATGACAGGATTAGAGAAGAGAACTATGACATATAATTGCAGGAAAATGTTATTTGGTTAGAGTGTTGACAATTTTTATTAAATTTTCGGAGGTTTAAAGAGCCAGAGCCGATTTCTCCAAAACGGCATTGCATTCCTGTTCGTTTCACTNACTTTAAACAGTCGTAACTTTTTAACCCCTAGTCCGATCTTCAAAATTTTTGCTGCAAAAGATTTCTTTCATTGAGCTCTATCAAATGAACATAAAATATAACACATTCCCAATACTTCATATTTTGGCTGACCTCCCTATCGTTTCACTACCCATATGACGTATTTCTCATCATATTGATAAAATTTCCGATTCCTGTGGTTCGTGAAACTTCACTACCCATATGACGTATTTCTCATCATATTGATAACATTTCAGATTCCTGTGATTTACTGAAGCCAATGTGGACGTCGCACAGAAAAGCAAATGATCCAGTAATTGAGTGTCTGTGAGATTGTGCCAGCTCTCAAACTTTTCACGAAAGGGTGCATATATGGATTCTAACTGATTGGAGTTTGCGTGGTCTGGTATATTTACCAAATTTTGTTTTCACATGCCGTGACGTTCTTCAGACGCTTCGCCTGCTATTTACTGGTATCCAATGTTTTCCTACATGGAAGTAATAAAACATGCAAATCATAATTGGAAACCAGTGCTCTATCAATTAAACGCTTGTCATTGGTCTGTGTAAAATGCGGACACACAAATAATACCAGGATTTCAGATAAAGCTGAAAACAGAGTCACACGTTGTAAAATTGAACAATGCGACGAACTGTGAATTTTAAAGTTTCTTTTTTTTCTTCTCCATTTTTGTCTCAGTTATAAAATGGAAAAGTTACTGACATTATATTAAAAATACATTATGAAACAAAAAAATTCTAATCGACTGGCCTCAGATTTAAAATTGAAAAAGTTTAGAAATTTCTCTGTTTTGCTTTATTTATTTTAAAAATGTTTGGTTTTCAGATTTATTGCTAGATCCGGTATTTGATCTGTGTCAGCTAAATTTGTCTCCCAAACATTGCAAAGACAATGAATGCGATTGCTAATCTCTATTCAGAAAAGAAACACGTTCTCAGAAACTTTGACTAAAAAATTCTTTACTATAACTTAATTAAAATTTTAGATGCATAAATAAATTAATATCGTAGTCTGTGCTTCTTCATTTATATAATACTTTTATTTCCTGATTGTTTACTAAGAAACAAGATGGCGGACAAAACATGACAGATTTCTCATTTGGTCATTTTCGAGATAATGGAAACATAGAAATATATAGTTGTATGTAATAACTTCATGTCATAGTTATTTAATTATGTATATAGTTTCAACCCGAATTTTCAACATAAAATGATATTTTGAATGCATTAGGGATAAACAATGCTCAGTTATGTGTACTTTTTAACTAGATTATAGATACGATAACCCACAGGAATCGGAAATTTTATCAATATGATGAGAAATGCGACATATGGGTAGTGAAGTTTCACGAACGTAGTGAGTGAAACGAACAGGAATGCAACGCCGTTTTGGAGAAATCGGCTCTGGCTCTTTAAATCTCCGAAAAATTAATAAAAATTGTCAACACTCTAACCAAATAACATTTTCCTGCAATTATATGTCATTGTTCTCTTCTCTAATCCTGTCATTACCCAATTTTATCGTCTCAGTTGACAGTTCCACTTTACCGAGTAGCCATTGCGTGACGTCACATTGACTACGGAACTAACTCGATAAAACCAAAAAGTATATACTGTTTAAGACATCAAAAAATTAAAATGTTCCAGTTTTGTGGCGTATTTATTTATTTTCATCAACTGAGGGGGTCAACGATAACTACAATTACCGTTAACTATTTTCAATGGTAAATTTTCGTAACAATAAAGGGAGAAAATGTGACGTCACGCAATGGCTACTCGGTAAAGTGGAACTGTCAACTGAGACGATAAAATTGGGTAATGACAGGATTAGAGAAGAGAACAATGATATATAATTGCAGGAAAATGTTATTTGGTTAGAGTGTTGACAATTTTTATTAATTTTTCGGAGATTTAAAGAGCCAGAGCCGATTTCTCCAAAACGGCGTTGCATTCCTGTTCGTTTCACTCACTACGTTCGTGAAACTTCACTACCCATATGACGCATTTCTCATCATATTGATAAAATTTCCGATTCCTGTGGATAACCTAACCCCGCTTGTGCTCCATTTAGGGTTACGAATCGATCCCATTCAACGTATGGGAGCAGCGCCCGGAGTGATTCACACCGGGAGGTTTTTTGTCCTAATTCCGTTGTAAGTGGTTGGAAAAATTAACGGGGGTGAAAGATAAATATATTTAGGTAAACCTTGAGGTGTTAAATAATCGCTGCAGCAATCCATGGTAGACTTATATCCATCTGAAAATTTGAATGCATAAAATCTTCTTTCTGTCCGACATTTTGTTTACCAGTAACTAGTTCACACGCACTTGCCTCGTTTTTGAGATATCCTTATTTGGATCAATTTTATAGTAAAACGTAGTAACAGTTTTCCATATTTGGCATATATGGATAGGCTCCGCCCATCGCGAGAGTCTACGTAAGGTGTTATGACGGACAAGTAACAATTTTCAAATACGAAACCGGTCTTGAAGATAGGAACAGGGATTGTAACACTTATATGGTATCACCATTACTTAAAAATTGTTGGGAATAATAAGATATGACCAGATATGCAAAAAGAAAGTTGAAATATTCACGGAACGAAAATTTTAATTTGCTCCCATACGTTGAATGAGATCGATTCGTAACCCTAAATGGAGCACAAGCGGAATGAGGGTTACGTTATCGTATCTACTTTTTAACAATTTCAGAATTTGACAGGTGCAACCTGAGCACAGGCACTTGTGTAGAGTCGACAATATGCTCGCTATGTACCTAAAATACCACAAGGCCGGACTCACTCCTACTACCCCTGTCACTTCAACCGCTATTTCCCCTGTCAAAATGTCGATAGGACACAAATCGCCGACTGATTTGAGTAGTGAAATGATTTTTCTTCAAGGAACATCCGTTTTTTATACCTTCCTACCATCTACATCCCCATACTGACAGATAATCCTCCGATTTTGTTGACACACAACATATCGTGGGCTGCAAAAGCGAAAGTGGGTCACCTGATGTCTTTCCGCCTTTCGGTCGTTTCAGCTTTTATCATTGGTTTACGAAACATGTCTGAGAAGTTTATATTTTGGCACCTTGTAATTTGAATTTGGAATGTTTCTATTGTATACTATTTATATATGATAAAAGCCGAGAACTACCGAATGGATCTAGCACGCTGTCGTCGGATGGCAGAGGAATCTTGGACTACCGTGACCTTGTATACATATGATATGATTTGATTTTTTGTGTTTAATGCCACTTTCAGCAATATTTCAGCTATATCATGGCGACCAGTTTTAGTGGTGGAAGAAGCCGGAGTACCCAGAGAGAACCAACGACCATGGGCAAGCAACTGGTAAACTTTATCACTTGCGGCTGCGAGTCAAGTGCACCCTTTTTTGTAATTTACAAAGCCGGGCGCGAACCCACGCCGTATTGGTGATAGGCTTGTATGAGTTGTAGGTAATCCAACTACCTAGCTCATTGAGCCACCCGGGCACTTGTATGCATATGAAAAAGAAAATACACAATATATTATATAGTCAAAATATATTCAATATCTAGAGTAACTGTATTCATTTTCTTATAGATTAGATGACAGTACGTGGTTATATGAAACAGAATCAGTATGGAGGAAGGAGGTTCTGAAAAATTAAGCCCAGAGGAAGTAAGACAACGACGTTTGGCATATTTCCAATCATTAACAAACAAAGACAAGCCACCTCCTGTCAAAAATGATAGTAATACATCAGTAAAACATGGCCAATTAAACAATAAAAATTTACCAGAAAATACTACCCCTACAGAAAACGAACAAGTGTCTGTTATTGTCCAAAAGGAAAGGCAACAAGAAAGATCTCAAAGAGAGGCTGATGATGGAGAGATTCCTGGTTTGAAATTAGAGACCAAACAAGAAGTTCAAGGTAGCAATGAGGATGGATATAATGAGGCTGTCGAACGTTTGATACAGCTGACAAAACAGGAAATGGCAGAGAAATACAGAGTCAGGAAAAATGAGGGTCTTTCAGGGGAACTAACGCCAGTACATAACTCTTCTTGGAATCCTAGCCAAGCAGTCGTTAGAGAACAATCTAATAATGAAATTCAACAAAAAAGAACAACAATGTCATCATTTCGGCAATTTCAGCCAGAGCCTTCAAATGATTTACATGTAGAAGACATATTCAGTGAACAGAATAACTCATCTAGACCAAAGCAAAATGTTACCATGGCAACTTCAATGAGAGAATCACAAGAAAATGATACACATTTAATGTTTCAAAAATCTGTTGATGTTAATCAGATTGATGAGCTGGGGTTATCTACCCATAGACCTGATGATATCCATAACAAAGAATTTCACTCTGGAAGATCGCCAAGAGCGCTAAATGAATCCATGTCTGAAGAGTTAAAATATGCACTCGGTGAGAAGAAATATCAGGCATTTTTGGAAAAATCAATGAAAGATATCGATGCCTTATATGGAGATAATATGAAAAATAAAAGCAAGGGGGATAAATTTGATAAAGGAGTAAGTAAAGATATTAATATTAGAAGAGAACAGTACGAAAAAGTGGCCAATTCTTTAATGGGACAGAGATATAGCGAAACTGATCTGAAATCACAAAATGATTCCGATAGGATTACCGACAGATTGAAAGGGGAAGATAATCCTATAGAAGGGCATCGACCCTTGCTAAATAGGCCAAAACACGAACCAACTAGTATATATCAAAATAAAAGAGGACCAGAGATCGAGGAAGGTGGGAATTCAATGATGAGAAGCAAAAGTATGGAAGACCCACATATTTTATCAAGTAGAAATTTTGCTTTCTCAGCAGATGAGATTTACAGCCAAGCCTATCAGTCTCATGTGAAGTCTACTCCAATACCAGTTTCTAGTAGTGGTGGAATAGGTCATGGTCACCCCAACCATCCACCAGGTTCCACAGGGATAAGTGGAGTTGGACATGGTCACATGATTCCTCAAGGATTTCAACCACATCCAGGATTGTACCATAGTCATTCTTACGAAGGACCTGTTGCGCAACATCCATACAATCAATATCCCGCTGAATATTTTATGCCTCAGAGTCCACAAGGATATTTTGTTCCACATCCATATAGTTCCACAGGTGGACATCCTGCTATGAGAACACCTCGGATGATGCCACAATCTCCAAGCCAAAAGGGAGACAACCCAATGCATCTTTATACATATATGCCTCAACAGCCTCATTATGACGATAGTCCAGGACGTCAAATGTCAGCAAGAAACATACATTCGATGGATCCGCAAGATGTATACCGTTTCAAGCAACAACATCCACAATTATTTCCCCATCCTCCAGAGGAACATTCTTTTGATCCAGAAATGAAACCTCATCCACCGTCTACTAAAATGAGTAAGAATCCACATCATTTTCATCCATCAATGGCAAGAATGCCACACCCGCCAGATTCAGCGAATTCTATGCCAGGTCCACATGGAGATATGGCAGCTTTTCAAGATTATCTCCATTTGATGCCAAAGGGGATTCCGTATCCACCTCCACCAAATGATATGGAACTTCAAGCTTACTTTCAGTACCTAGGAAGCCAGGGCTATCCTATTCCGTACCAATCTGTCATGCCTCCAGAATCTCCTAGAGAAGACCAAGGTATATATATATGTTATTTATTGTTCTGATTTGAAGGTGAAAAATAGATAGTCAAACATGTATGAAGAGATCACCTGTGGGACAGAGAAAAGGAGGCCTTATAAGACAGGTGACCTCTTGAAAGACGTTCAATTCATATGACATTTTCTATGCCTGTACATGAAAAGGGCTACCAGATTTAATACAGGTGACTGCTTAATAGAGGTGGCTGCCAGGGCAGATTTTACTGTACATGTATATAAAATCTCTAACTATCTAAGTGAATAACAATAAAAAATATTTCTTGTTCATTTTAAGCGTGAGACTTTTCGAGTGGTAAAAAAAAATTAATTTAATCATTGAAAGTTGAGAAATATGATATTTATAAAAGATAATGTAGAGATTTTATTTCTGTATTAATTTGAATGTAAAACACAAACAATTGTTATAAAATATTTTGGAAAACCGAGCGTGACACAACTGCATCGGTGGTGTAATGGTTAGCGTGCTCACTTCAAGTGCAGTAGATCGTTGGTATGAGCCCCAATCGGGTCAAGCCAAAGACTATAAAATTGGGATTTGTTGCTTCTTGGCCACGCACACAGTGTTAAGGAGAAAGAGCAAAGACTGGTTGGCTCGGAATCAGGATAATGTGTCTGAGTGGGGCAACATGTCTATCCGTGGACTGTTGTTTAGGTGAACTAACACTCTAAAAATCCAACTCAGCGTGTTGGTCGAGTACAAACTGGACCTCAACATCATCTCATGGAAAATGAACCTGTTCTCGCCATGATATAGCTGAAAAATTGCTGAGTTGGCACTAAACAACAGTCCCTTAATCACTCACTATTCTCATCGCACATTGTTTATCTGGTTGAATGTTGTGAAAGATATACAAGACATACAGAAATATGTAATAAAAATAACTTATAATGGGTTTGGCTTAGGTTTGGTTTATGGTGTTTAATGCCTCTTTCAACAATATTTCAGTTACATCATTGCTGTCAGTTTTATTAGTGGAGGAAACCGGAGTACCTGGAGGAAATCACCAACATGTCGCAAGTTACTGACAAAATTTATCACATAATGTTGTATCTAGTACACCTCGCCATGAACAGGGTTCGAACTCACAACTTTGGTGGTGATAGTAACTGATTGCACAGGTAGTTGTAAATCCAATTACGACATGATGATGATCACAACCACGACAGCCCCCAAGATTTACCTAACATACAGAAATATGTTATAATAATCTCTTATAATGGGTGATTTTGATAATATTCCTGTACAGCTTAGAAAAAAAATAGGGTGACATGACTTCTCTTTAAGTCTGTACCACACTACTCTGACTGGAAACATAGAAATCCTATAGAAATCTGAAAATACCACTACCTTAGTAAAATTGTAAATTGTTATTTGATTATATTTTGTTATTAGACAAGTAACATGAACTATATTTTTATGTATGTAAAAAAAAAATTCTTATTTGGATGTTATACATATTTTGAAAGTAAAATACATTCCTTTTCTTCTTCCTTACCAGGACTGATGATTCCTCACCCACCTGCTGAGAAAAAAGAAGGTAGGCCAGTACATAGCCACTTTAGGAGAAGAGACCGTGAACATAGCCACGACCGATCGGCCGTTAAAAGCAGTCAGCAAAAAGAACAAAGAGATGAGACTGTGAAAAGGTCAAGTGAGGAGAGATCTGATGAACTGAACAGTTCTCAAAGACATATAGATGGAATTAGACAATATCATGAACAGAAGTATGAAATTAGACATTACATCATCTTATAAAAATACTGGTTCCCTGTTTCCCATTCGGACAAGTTTTTGGTTTAATGGTGTTTAATGTCACTTTCAACTATATTTCAGTTATATCGTGGCCACCAGTTTTATTGGTGGAGGAAACCAGAGTTCCCGGAGGAAACCACAGATAAGTCACTAACAAACTTTATCACATAATGTTATATCGAGCACACTTCGCCCGAGCGGAGTTTGAACTGACAATGTTAGTGGTGATAGGCACTGACTGCACAGGTAGTTGTAAATCCAACTACCATGCGATCAATACCATGATGGCCCCCAATGTAATATGACCAGTGACCAATGATGCATTGATGGATCTCTTGAAGCCAACAGATGTTAAGGGCTAATCCACTTAAAGTTTTATGAGAAGTCGGAAGGTTTACTAAAAATAACATAGTCAAATGTAAAGAAATTCTGAATGAAAATTGTATGTGTAATTGGGTAAAACTGTAGAAAAATGGATTCAACCTCCTTCCCCCAATACAACATTTTGTGATTCCTGAAAAAACCATTAACATTTTATTAAAATTTATTTGATATTCTTATTTTAGGAGGCAGCAACAAGAAAATGAAATGTTAGAAAAACAAAGAATATTTGCCAAGGAATCAATTGATCGCTATTTTTCTTCTCTGGAACACCATTCTAGTAAACATCAATCAAACAAGGATTTTACTGACAAACCAATGGAAATATTACGGGAAAGTCTGACTGATGTTCAAACATTAGTGAATTCTGATGTTACTGGCGTAACGTTAAATGCCGGTGGAATTACAGAAAGAATGAATGAATTAGGAATTGATCTTAGTTATTTGAAAAATAAAGAAAATGAGAATTCAGAAAATGCTTATAAGACTAAGGGAGATAATCCAAAAACTCGAACTGTCATCGTTTGTCCAGAATGCGGTGAAGTAAATAAGCCTTATATGACCTGGTGCTCAGAATGTAGTGAAGTTTTGATCGGAATAGATCCCGTTAAAGTAAAACCTAAACGAAAAGGAGGACGTGGCAAAAAAGGGGGAGAAAATAATGATAAGAATTATGTTATTTATAAAAATGTAACATTTGACGACCCTAAAAATGTAGAAAAAGAGCAACATTTTAGTGATAATGAAGAAGAAGTACATGAAACAGAAAGATCACGTTCAAAATTATCCCCCAGTAAGTCAGAGGGTAGAGATAGTGGGAGACCATCGAGTGAAGATTTAGATTTTAATCGAACGGAGCACGAGATTGATGAAATATGTCAAAGTCTAAGTGACCCTGTAATAAAAGGATTCATTAAAGCTTATTTTAACAAAAAACGACAAGAATTAGTAAAAAAGAATGATAATATAGATACTATGGAAACCCGGTGGGAACATAAATCTGAGGAAGATATTGATAATAGTGCTGGTCAAAGCAAAAATTCATATGTAGATACTAGAGTGTTTGACAATTATCAGAATGACAGTCACCATAGTTTTCGTCATGTTGATCAGGGTATTAATGAAGTGCAATATGAAAATGGACAATATGATGATCAGGATAATAATGAACAGACAGAGAATCATTCTTTTATCCACCCCGACGACAATTATCAGTTTCGCCAAGACAAACGCTTGGAAAATAAGGAAGTTTGGCTACATGAAGACAGATCTCCTAGATTTGATCCTCCAATGAATAAAAAGCATATGCCAATTGACATTGAAGTGTTCACTTTAGAGGAAAGCAGGCAAGGAAAAATTTCTCAGGGAGAGCCGCTCGTTCCTTCATTGAATCTAGCCAATAGTAGTGATGAAGATGATAATGGCGTCAGAAAGGATAAAAAACCATTCATTCCTCTGAGTATGTCTGCTGAAAGTGAAGATTGGCAAGAATTTTTCAATAATAATAAAAATCTTGAAGTTCCACAAGAGGAACCTATTCCGGAAAGTCCAAACATGAATGAAGATGAAGAATCGAAACCATTTTTGGCACGATTGCTGGACCACCAACCCAAAGTGTCAAAAAGGCCTCCAAGCGCTAATGCCAAGAATAAGAAATCTAACCCTAATGTTAAGAGTATTGTACGAGAATCGATCGATGCCCCAGTAAGACAAAGGAAATGGGCAAGATCTAGCACGGCTTGGAATTCGTACAATCCAAGAGAGTTGAGCACAAAATCCAGTATCAATAAATCTAGACCTTCTAGTGCTGGCAATAAAAGGCCATCTAGTGGTGGAACAAGGGCAGTAACTAGCACTAGCACCACAAATCAAACCACTGATGTACCCAGAAGATCTGGTAGTTTACATAATTTATCAGTACCATCGACTAATGATGATGTTACTCCAGGCAGGAGAAAAGTATCTCAGAATCAAAGACCAGTTAGTGTTGACTTATCTACAAGGTATGGCTTCATGTAAAAATTTGATTTTCTCATATCTTTATTTCTATCTTTTTCTCATCTTGAGGATTGATAGAATATCAATTTTCTTTGTTGTAGTAAATTATAGAATAACGACAGTTATGAAAAGTTAAGACCTTCAAGTTCAAAGCTGACTTTTTTAGTTATTATTGGTAACGTCATAATGTGCTTGCCAGTAATTTATTTCTATGAATGTAAACAAACAAACTATAATTCTAATTTTGTCATCTCTATCCCACATCAATTTTTTTTTATTTTGTGAACACTATGGGGATAGATATACTCTAGATTCTTCTGCTACCTGTGGATTATGATATTTCTCCACTTGAGATAGTTAAAATTTAATTATCGAGAATGGAGAAATATCATAATCCACTCTACTACAGAATCTGTTTTATCTCTGACCAGTACATCAAAAACATTTTTAAGTTGTTAATTCCTTCGTTAATGACCATCAAAAGAAAATTGGTGGGAATTTTCTTATGCAGAACTTTAATCACTGTGGTAATTAAAAACATTACGAAAATTTAGCCAAATGGTTCAACACAAGAATAGAAGAAAGGGTTATGTTATGCACAATCTTATCTTATCCCTTCCCTTTCTCTGTGCTCCATAATAACCATTGTTGTTTCAAATCAGATTTCCTTCATACAGTATTAATAAGGTGTTTTTGTTAGAAAACACTGTCGTCTGACATCAGTGAATCACAGTGAAACTGTGATTGCTGGTCTTTTTTCAGACATGATACTTACATTTACAACCTTGTTAGTATATTTCATTATATTTGATTTATTATGTTTAATGTCATTTTCAGCTATAACATGGGGACCAGTTTTAGTGGTGGAAGAAGCCAGAGTAACCGGATAGAACCACCGACCATTGACAAGCAACTAGTAAGCTTTATCACTTGTGGCTGCGAGTTGAGTGCACCCTTTTTTGTAATTTGCAAAGCCGGGCGTGAACCCACGCTGTATTGGTGATAGGCTTGTATAAGTTGATAGGTAATCCAACTACCTAACTCATTGAGCTACCCGGCCCCTTATTTCATTAAAATATACAAGATTTAGTTTGCTGATGTTTCATACACATTCACAGTGGAACAATGGTGATTTTAAACAGAAAAATTTTGTTAGTACTGTAGAGTATGTTTGATTTATATTTAGGTCTGATGAATCTAGAGGAAATATAACATCAGACGTTCCTGCCAGACGACAGGAGGTCTCAAATACAGAGCCACCATTACCTGTCAGAGACACAGACTTGTACCTGCCATTAAATAAACCAGAGCCATCTTTACTAAATAAGAAACCAGAACCACCTTTACTAAACAAGAAACCAGAACCGTCTTTACCGAATAGGAAACTAGAGCCATCTTCAACAACGAAAAAACAGGATAGTCCTAAATCATTGCCATATGTTATAGACCATAGACTTCCAGCAGAAGAGATAGAACATGTTAAAGGTTAGTTTGGTACTTCATTGGTGGCTTTCTATGTTGTGGTATATGAACCATGATTTTTTTTGAAGTTCTTGAAAAGGTAGTGATAGAACGTTGTTTAAATTTTTGTATTCAATCTTGAAACCTTATTTTTGGTAGTCTTATTTTCTTTCAAAATAAATATACAGGAATGCTGCTTTTCCCCACCCCGTTTTTTTTATCTACCATTACTGATATATCCCATAGATAGCGACTAATGATATTAATTGTGTTGGTCAGGTTCCTAATTTTCCACTAAGTATGCAGATTTTCTGATCTTCATAACTCCAAGAATGTATATATAAATAGAAGCATTATAATGGAAGAATGGTGCATTTAGCTATATTTATTTTTTATTTGACAGATTTGGGAAAAGTACAAAATGCATATTCAATGTACCAAGAAATGGTAAGTCAAATAACTTTAAGATACAGTCTTTAAAAAATAAATAATTTCTTTTTTCAAAATTAAAAAAAAATCTTGTTTAAAACTACAGGGTCAGATTCTTAATTCTTTGCATTTTTTTCTATAAAATTTTGCAACAGAAAATTTGTTAACGAAAAAAAAAGTTCTTCCTCTAAATGGACATTCCCTAAACATACAGCATCATGTGATAAAGTTTGTGAGTTATTTAGTGTTGATTAGTGAATTTCTCTGGATACTAGAGTTTTCTCCACCAAAATGACTGACCATATACAATACATATTGAATAAAGGTTACTTTTGTTTAGATACTGACTTTATCAGATCAAATATCAAATAAGCTTAAATTTAGAAATTTTTTTACTTTTGTAGTGTTCTTTTTTTTAATCATCATTAATCATAAACTTATTTTTATAAAGATAAATACAGTTTGGTTACAAGACAAGCTAAAAGTTAAAACATTGCATGGTTTTCTATAATAACATAAATTGTTTAATGCCAGCAATTGTTTTTGATGAAATACCCAAATTTAGTATGGTGAAATATTATGTTATGCCTAATGTCATTTCATATACAGTTGAACCTGTATTAAGAGGTCACCTTTAGGACAAAGAAAAAGTGGCCATGTAAGACAAGTGATCTTTTATAGAGGGTCAATTGATATGAAATTTTCTATGACAGGACAAGAGAAGGTGACCTTTAAAAATTATTTATCTTGAAAATTTATTTTTGTACTTTAGACTCCAAGAATACAACAAGGAAAGTTCTCAGCATGGCTGTGTCTCCCAGACGAGATTATGCTACAGATTTTCTCGTTCCTGTCTCACTCAGATTTGATTAACATTGCTCTGACATGTAAACAGTATTACAGGGTAGCCTTAGATGAAACATTATGTAAGTACAAACTGTACCTTCACACTACCGATGTCCTCGTTCCTGTTTCACTCAGATTATAGTAAGTGATTGTTGTTTAATGAGCAATATTTTGGCTATATCATGGCAAGAACAAGTTACATTCGATGAGATGATAATGCTATCCTCTTTGTGCTAGACCAACAAGCTTAATTGGATCTTTATAGTGCTAGCTCACTGAAACAACAGTACGCGGATAAACATTTTGCTCCATCAGACACACTATTTTGATTCTAAGCCAATGATTCTTTGCTCTTTCTACTTAATGCTGGGGCTTAACGGAGAAGCAACAAATACCAATTTTATAGTCTTGGGTTTGACCTGATCAGGGCTTGAAGCCACAATCTACCACACTCGTGGCGAGCTGATTTTTACACCACTGATACTGTTTCACTCAGATTATAGTGGCTCTATCATGTAAACATTATTTCATAGTTGTTTTGGATGAAGCATTATGCACATAACCAGAAAACATGTGTGACTTTTATGACAATACCATAATTTTAAATATTGCATATTGTAAGTTAGGGACCGTCATATTCGTGATCGTAGTTGGATTTTCAACTACCTTTGCAATCAGTACCTATCACCTCTAAAGTTGTGAATTCGAACCCCATTAATGGCAAGGTGTTCTCAATGCAACATTATGTGATCAAGTTTGTCAGTGACTTGCAACATGTCAGTGGTTTTCTCAGTCTACTCCGGCTTCCTCCACCCATAAAACTGACCACCACGATATAATTATGTCCCCCAAACAAAGTTTGGGAGACATATTGTGTTTGCTCCGTTTCTTATTATTATTCTTATTCCTATTATTATTCTTCTTCCTCTTTCTTTCTTCCGCCAAATGTTTGTCGACACATTTCTCGGAGATGCCTTGATCAAACTTTATGAAACCTTGTAGGAATATCATATGCCATGTGAAGTTGTGCCTGTTAGGGTTGATTTTTTCAAAATGGCTGCCGTTGCCATGGAAACGGCCAAAATGCAAAAAAATTGAAAAACGCAAAAAGATCATAGCAGGTTACTCGCCAAACAGAAATTGATGAAACTTGATAGGAACAACATCCACATCTAGTGGAATGAGATAAGCTAAAAAAATCGGAATCGGTTGGACAAACTTTACTGCAGTTGCCATGGAAACAAAAAAGGGGGAATTTAAACAATTTTTGGATTCCTTTCATCAAACTTCATGAAACTTTGTAGGAATATCCACCGTAGTGTGTGGCAGCTTCTGAGAGGGTTGAAAAAATTAAAAATGGTGGCCGTTACCATGGTAACCAAGGTACAAAATGGCCACCAAATACAAAAATCCTCCGATTTGGGCGAAATTTTGTTTCCAAGTAGATTATGATGTTGCGAATTGTTATCCATCGTTGGTTTGCTATGGTGGCCATTTTGAATCCAAAATGGCCACCAAAATACAAAAATCCTCCCGATTTGGGCGAAATTTGGTTTCCAAGTAGATTTTGATGTTGGGAATTGATATCCATGGTTTGGGAGCCATATTATGATCATATCTTGTGTATTGTTCGTTTGGGGGACATTTGTAACGCTCTGCGGTACAGTAACTAATATTTGAAATATTGTTGAAAGTGGTGTATAAATCCAACTACCATATGATCACGACCAAGACAGCCTCTAATTTTCCAAATTTTAACACATTAAAAAAAAAATTCCCTACTTACCTTACCCATGTCCAACACTCATGGATCAGGTTTTGGACAAACTAACATTTTGTTAACGGTGGCTTATAAAGAAAAACCTACTTACCTAACCCATGTCCAGCGCCCATGGATTAGGTTTTAGACAAACTAACATTTTGTTAACAGTGGCTTATAAAGAAAAAACCTACCTACCTAACCCATGTCCAACACCCATGGATTAGGTTTTGGACAAACTAACATTTTGTTAACGGTGGCCTATAAAGAAAAAACCTACTTACCTAACCCATGTCCAATGCCCATGGATTAGGTTTTGGACAAACTAACATTTTGTTAACCGTGGTCTTACTATTGGTTTTTTTTCAGGGAGGTACATTACAGTAAAGAAGAAACATGACATGGAAGATGACACATTGGCACACATAGGTCATCGTCATCCAGTCAGTCTAGCATTGATACAGTGCCATGGCGATAACATTACAGCCAAAGGGTTACGAGAATTGTTTAAGGAGTGTTCAGATTCTCTCAGAGTAAGAAATTACAATTCTAATGCAATTTGTTTGTATCGTCGGATTTGATTGGCGTTGCTAGGTAGACTCAATTTGTGACCGTAAAACCGACGATTTACATCCGCAAAGCTTAAATTACGATAAAGTTATCTCCTAAGTATACAGTGATAAATAGGTACTGTTATTGATTTGTTTTTGCAAGAATGGATTTCTCAGAGTGATATCACATCAAAGGCAAAGTCTGAGATGCAAGATGCGATGAGAAGTCTAATTCAAGCAAAACGTAGTAAGTTCATCGAGGATTTGTTGATGTGACGTCAGAATAACGTCTCACAGTTACACATAGAAATCAATGATAATATGTTTGTATCATGCTTGTTTCTTGATAATAAATATTGTTGTATGTAAAGATCAAAGGGAAAATTACTGAAATATTGTTGAAAGTGGTGCTAAATATCATAACCCTAACTCTATAAAGTATGGGCGAATGTTAAACATAATTTTTTAAATAAATCTTAAAAGATATTTGTGCTTTTGAAAGCAACAAAAATATTGTTTACGGTAATTGCTCTTAATTTGAAGAACATTTCTTTTTCTTTAATAGTTATGTTTTCTTCTGAATTTAAGCATAAAATTTATCAAAGATATGCCATTTTGACTCATAATTGTACAAACTAAGCTTACATTATGCCATTTGTAGGAACTAAATTTATGTGGATGTAGTAGAGGTGCTTTAACAGGAGACTGTATTTTACTGCACGCCTCAGTTAGATGTCATAATTTGACACATATAGATGCCAGTTGGTGCATGGTCACAGATAGTGGTATTGGTGCTATATCTGGTTCTTGCAAAAGGTGAGATTATCATTGTGTGTAATAAAATGAAAATGAAAAACAAACAAAAAATACCACACTGTCGGAACAGTTCCAAAATCTAACAGAAAAACAAAAAATACCACACTGTCGGAACAGTTCCAAAATCTAACAGAAAAACAAAAAACACCACACTGTCGGAACAGTTTCAAAATCATAGAAAAAAGCAAAATTGATACAGTTAGCACCCAAATATATGACTGCTCACTCTCCTGGCTTTGATATTATATTCAAAATCAATTTGAGGTCGTTGTGGCCATGATCGTATGGTAGTTGGATTTATAACTACTTATGCAATCAGTGCCTATCACCACTAATGTTGTGAGTTTGAATTCCACTCCGGTAAGGTGTACTCAATACAACATTATGTGATAAAGTTTGTCAATGACTTGCAGTAGGTCGGTGGTATTCTCTGGGTACTCCGGTTTCCTCCACCAATAAAACTGACCTTCACTATATAGCTGAAATATTGTTGAAAGTGGCATTAAACACCATAAACCAACCAGCAAATCAATCAATTTATACAGGCTTCATTGTATCTTCCTAATGAAATGGTTAGAAAGAAAAAATTAGATGGAAAATAGCTGCATATTTGACACCGAAGCATTTGGTTACCAGTACATGTATTTAAATTTTTTCAGACTAGAAAGTTTATGTATAAATGGCTGCCAGAATGTCACAGATGAAGGCTTAGAAACAGTTATCAAGAAACATGGTGCAAGGTAAAATAAAAATGGATGAATTTATTCCAGATTTTATTTTTAGATTTCCAGGACTGTTATATCACAATAATTATTTAAGTAAAAATCTATTTAACTTACATTATTCTTTGAAAAGTTGTTACTTGGTTAAAATTTAAGAGCTATCTCAACTTGAAAAAATCACAAAAATGACAAAATCAAATGAAAGGCAGTGAACCATTTAATCTAGGCCACTATATTCATATCTGATGTTGGATTCTGTAGATCAATTGTGTATCATCCCTTGCAAAACTTTTCATGGAATTGGCTCACGTAATTTTATTGTGAAATATTGTGCATGTACATTTTAGAAATACAAACCATAACTTATTCAGTAAAAACTCAGATTTGTTGAAGGGGCAGATTATTAAATTTTTATTTTAATTTAGCAGAGACCATGTGGGTTAAAATCTAGAAGCTATCTCAGCTTGAAAAAAGCACAGAAAATGACAAAGCTAAATGAAAGGCAGTGAACCATTTAATGGTGATAGGCACTGATTACATAGGTTGTTGTAAATCCAACTACCATACGATCACTAACATGACGGCCCCCGGAGTACTGTTAGAACTTGTTTGATTTGATTTGTTCAATAGATCACAAGTAATGATGGTTGATCCAAATGTTCAGTCCTGTAGTAACTTTGGACAATATATTTTTTATTTATGGTATATAATTTTGAAATTTGTTTATGCTATTTTTTTTCAGTTTACGAGTATTAGAAATGTTTGGTTGTTTTAAGATAACACCAAAAGGGATGAGATATTTAGCTACACATTGTAGAAATCTGCTGACGTTAAACCTTGGCCAGTGCTACAAGGTATATTATTGAACTAGATCATTTTATATAATAATAATTTGCAGAATATTTTAAGGTTATTTATGCCCTAGCCGCTAGACTTCGTAAGAGTCAGATTTCCTTAACTAGAATTGGAAGGGTGGGGGGGGGGGGGGTCATCCATATCTTATGGACACATTCCTCCATTTTTAAATTTTATTACACATTGTCTTGTTGTAGTGTTTTTATGCAAATATTAAATTACTTCAGTGCTGCCATGACCTCAAAACCTAAAAAAAAATAATTTACTGGAAATAGAATAGTCTTGCTTTACCTTCAAAATGAAAAAGCAAAATCAATGAAGAAAATTTCATTTTCTCATGCAGTAAGGGTTGTTCTAACAAAATATTTCTTGAATTCCAAGGTTTGTTTATAACTAACACCTTTTCTTGACTTTTCCCTTATATTTAATTCCACTATGATGTATCACAACCGATATAATTAAAATTCTAACATGACGTCCGTCTTTCGCTTTGTAAAAAAAGGAACGATGTATCGATTGGGTATAATTTCATTAGCACATGTGCCGGTGCATGTGACTACCTTTCCCGTCGTAACTGTACATGTTGATGATTTATTGTCTGCTCGAATTTGCCAGCATAAATTGTGTGCAACATATTCCACAAATGTAAATATAAATAATCGTGTTCCAATCAAAGTATACTACTGTTTTGTACTGTTAGACATATCAGAATCAAAATAATTCATGGAACCCAGAATGTGTTTTGAGTTTTAACATGGGTTGGCGGATATTAGTAAATTTTATCCCTCGCCTCTGGCTTGGGATAAAATACAAATATCTGCCAACACATGTTAAAACTCAAAACACATTCTGGCTTCCATGATTTATTTCTTAATTAGATATGTTGTTTTATCTTTTTTCAATTTTTTTGGGGGTGATATACTAATATCTAAACAATAAAGATACCCATATATAACGTTTATTGGCAGAAGTTGAAAGAGTATTGCTCGTCAGCAGACTAGAGACCGTTTCACACTCATTGTAGGGTATGAATTATTCTCATTGTTGAAGACTGTACTGTGGCTGTGAATTGTAAAACAACAATAAAAACACTGTTTCTTTACTCTAATTTGTGTCCAAGTATAATGTTGGATAGTCTCTCATGTTCATTTACATCAATATCCTTTTTTACTTAAAAGCATAGTCTCACCACTATTTCCTGTTATGTTTGTGTATTTTTTTTATATCAAACAGCTTGTTGTCAAATCTGATTTTATTTTGTTATGTATTAAAGTAAAGTCAAAATTTTACATTGAAAATTTTATATTTCATTTCATATTTCAGTTGAAAGATTCATGTATTTCATAATTATCATCCAACTACCATACGATCACGACCATGACAACCCCCCTTGAATATGTAATTTTACATGGGTCTAAGACAAAGGCCCCCCGACAAAAAGCCCCCCATAATGAAACAATTATAGAATCTTATAACAATTTTTTTATCTTCACAATTATCATCCAACTACCATACGATCATGACCATGACAACCCCCCTTGATTTGTTATGTAATTTTCTATTTTATTTCATATTTCAGTTGAAAGATTCATGTATTTCACAATTATCATCTAGTCTTGGAAGAATTGAATGTTTAGATTTGAGGGGTGTTAAACATGTAAGTATATAAGAATAGTATACAGTATACTGAAGCAGAGATGCCAACAACACAGATGTCGGCAGCATTTCTCCGTATTTAATGGCCTTAATCTGAACTCCTATTTAATGTACTTGTACTGTTACATTACACTTGACATTTTCAAAATTCGGAATTTTTATCCGGTTTGATCCAGTATTTACTTAATTAAAATCGTGAGGATTCCGAAAGTAAACTTAATATTATGGCAGATACCCTCCCACTGCCAATGAAAAAAAGGAATATTGTCCATTCTCAAATGCTCCTACAGAAACAACATTATTTCAGTCCTTTATCAAGTCGGTTGATTGGTTGGTTGGTTGGTTCTGTGGTGCTTAACAGCACTTTCAACAATATTTCAGTTATATCGTTATTCAAGTCGGTAATTGGAAGTAGTTTTAGTTGCAAAATGTGCTATTAGCATGTAAATGGTGCCAAAAGAGATCTTGTGAAGGCCATGGTATGAAAATGCACGTTTATTAATTGGAAAGTAGAAAAATTTGGAAATTGATGTGAAAATTGAAAGCAATTTTCAACTGAGATCATGATTTAAGGTATGCAGCTGGGATGGTAAAATTAATTAAAATGAAATTATATGTAACCCATGAGTGCACCTAAATAATGACTTTCTAAAGTCAATTTAATATACTTCAGAATGGAGGATTTCACTTCTCCGTTTCCCAAATTTTCTTTGGGACCATGCTCCAAATTTCCATAGAAGTTTGCTTTGCAATAAACAATGCATACAGATACCCCTACCTTTATTTTCTAGGTACTTCTCTTTTTTCATTGCTGTGGGTTGGCATTTCTACTGAAGGGGGTTAAATATAATTCTGATGTAGTTGTTTAATATTCCTGGTTTGTGATTGGACAATGCTGTAATTTTCAAGGTATCAATTCCACAGTTGAAATATCGTGAGATATTTTTAGAATTTTAGCTGATTACCGCTTACGTCATCTTGTCAATAATGTGGCAATATGATTACATTAGAATGGAAATGTATTGTATTTGAAAATTTCACAGCATCAATTATCGATTTAATGGTTGCAAATATCCGTTTACTGGCTCCGCTATCATGTCGCCAGTAAACTCAATTTACCACCATCAAATCTCCAATTGATGCCGTGAAATTTTCAAATACAATACAGTTATCTCTTAATTTTCCGATTTGATATAGGAACTGTTCAGACAGGTGGTATTTATTTTTTCAATTTGATATTCATGTTGAACCTTGAGTGATGGAGGGTTAGGTGAAATTCTAGTTTAAGAGAGATTTGTAGGTTTTTATTATTTACTTAAGGAGAGGGGAATTTGCATCATTGTCCCTTTGTTTGTTTTCTTATCACATTTAAAGTTGATTTATA
The DNA here is from genome assembly GCA_002080005.1 of Gigantidas platifrons. Classification (NCBI taxonomy): domain Eukaryota; kingdom Metazoa; phylum Mollusca; class Bivalvia; order Mytilida; family Modiolidae; genus Gigantidas; species Gigantidas platifrons. The sequence continues at coordinate 281,194 of MJUT01061204.1, forward strand.
TTTTTTCAGATAAAAGACAACTGTATTAGATATGTTGTAAAGAATTGTCCTAGACTAAAGACCATAGTACTGGCAAATTGTCCTAACATTAGTGATGTCTCATTGTTAGAAATATCCACATATCTTAGTGATATCAGGTACATATGTACTATTGACATTATTTACACATGTCACAAGGTCATTTGTAATTTCAGTGAAACCTGAACCTTGAATAAACTGGAACCCTGTTTAAGCTGAACTTTTATTAAACAAGAAGTGTAGGAAATCTGTGTTAGTTTAACCTGTATAAATGGAATACCTGTTCATTCTAAATAAATAGGTCGGTCTCAAGGAGTTTTCTATGAAATAAAATAATATTAATAGACTAAATGAAAAAAATGTTACGGTTTCAAGTTGAAGAAAAAAGGTAAAAAGCAAGGTTTATGTATAATGTATGTTTGTCTGTGACATTGTTGTAATGGGGTTGTTGTACCAAGATTTGTTAGATATCATATATTCTGTAAAAATACTGAAAGACAGGAATCTCAAGTTTACTCAAGGTATGGTTTAGTCAGGTTGCAATATGTTTCTTAATTTTGTCGAAGAAAAAAAAAAAAAAAAAATGAAAAATGAGAAGTGAGAAATATTGCTATTCCCACAAGAAATAGTTTTAATACTCTGGAAAATTGTCATCTCAAAAATATATTGACCATTTCATTAGATACCTCAGCAAAAAATAATAGCGAGTTACAAAAATCATTTGGTCAGCATTCTCTAGATCTTTGTAGTAAAGAGTCATTATGAAATGTAAATATATACCATCTTTGATTTGTTTTGCGAGAATGAACTTCTCAGAGCAATATCACATTGAAGGCGATGCCCGAGATGCGAGATGCAATGAGAGGTCTATTTTGAGCCAAACATATCAATTCTAGTATGTTTATCGAGGATTTGTCAGTGACATCAATAAAATTTCATGTTAGAAATCAGTGATAATATGTTTGTATCACTCTAGAAGCTTGATAGCAGGTATGATCCTATGTAAAGATTAAAGGGAAAATTTACAAATCGTTGATAAGCTTATGTATCTTTTTACAGGGTAATAGATGTTTGTGGCTGTAGGAATATAACAGATAATAGTATCAGAGCTCTGTCAAATAATTGTCAAAATTTACGGAATATAGATATTAGCTCTACAGGATGTACAAGTCGCAGGTATGGTAATCAGAGCTCTGTCAAATAATTGTCAAAATTTACGGAATATAGATATTAGCTCCACAGGATGTACAAGTCGCAGGTATGGTAATCAGAGCTCTGTCAAATAATTGTCAGAATTTAAGGAATATAGATATTAGATCTACGGGATGTACAAGTCGCAGGTAAGGTAATCAGAGCTCTGTCAAATAATTGTCAAAATTTATGGAATATAGATATTAGATCTACAGGATGTACAAGTCGCAGGTAAGGTAATCAGAGCTCTGTCAAATAATTGTCAAAATTTACCGAATATAGATATTAGATCTACAGGATGTACAAGTCGCAGGTAAGGTAATCAGCTGAGCTCTGTCAAATAATTGTCAAAATTTACGGAATATAGATATTAGATCTACGGGATGTACAAGTCGCAGGTATGGTAATCAGAGCTCTGTCAAATAATTGTCAAAATTTATGGAATATAGATATTAGATCTACAGGATGTACAAGTCGCAGGTAAGGTAATCAGAGCTCTGTCAAATAATTGTAAAAATTTACGGAATATAGATATTAGATCTACAGGATGTACAAGTCGCAGGTAAGGTAATCAGAGCTCTGTCAAATGATTGTCAAAATTTACGGAATATAGATATTAGCTCCACTGGATGTACAAGTCGCAGGTAAGGTAATCAGAGCTCTGTCAAATAATTGTCAAAATTTACGGAATATAGATATTAGCTCCACAGGATGTACAAGTCGCAGGTAAGGTAATCCGAGCTCTGTCAAATAATTGTCAAAATTTACGGAATATAGATATTAGCTACACAGGATGTACAAGTCGCAGGTAAGGTAATCAGAGCTCTGTCTAATAATTGTCAAAATTTACGGAATATAGATATTAGCTCCACAGGATGTACAAGTCGCAGGTAAGGTAATCAGCTGAGCTCTGTCAAATAATTGTCAAAACTTACGGAATATAGATATTAGCTCTACAGGATGTACAAGCCGCAGGTAAGGTAATCAGCTGAGCTCTGTCAAATAATTGTAAAAATTTACGGAATATAGATATTAGATCTACGGGATGTACAAGTCGCAGGTAAGGTAATCAGAGCTCTGTCAAATGATTGTCAAAACTTACGGAATATAGATATTAGCTCTACAGGATGTACAAGTCGCAGGTAAGGTAATCAGAGCTTTGTCAAATGATTGTCAAAATTTACGGAATATAGATATTAGCTCCACAGGATGTACAAGTCACAGGTAAGGTAATCAGCTCAGCTCTGTCAAATAATTGTCAAAATTTATGGAATATAGATATTAGCTCTACAGGATGAACAAGTCGCAGGTAAGGTAATCAGAGCTCTGTCTAATAATTGTCAAAACTTACAGAATATAGATATTAGCTCTACAGGATGTACAAGTCGCAGGTAAGGTAATCAGAGCTCTGTCTAATAATTGTCAAAATTTACGGAATATAGATATTAGCTCTACAGGATGAACAAGTCGCAGGTAAGGTAATCAGAGCTCTGTCTAATAGTAAGAATTTACGGAATATAGATATTAGCTCTACAGGATGTACAAGTCGCAGGTAAGGGAGACAACCAACGTACAGTCAAGCCTAGATATCTCAAGCTCAGATAAATCCTTTCCCTGAATAACTCTTAAGTAAATTAAGGTCCTTTAATTCATTATGTCAGTGGTTTTCTCCATGTACTCCCGGTTTCCTCCTCCAATAAAACTGACGGCAACAATATATATAACTCAGATATTATTGAAAGTGGTGTTAAACACTCATAACCATAACCCTAACCCAGTGATATAACCTGCACTAGATGTACATTTAGAAAGTTACATAAGTACTGGTTATGTTGTAAAAATTGAACATTTATGACATAATGATATTTATTATACTGCTAAAAAAATATATAAATATAAAGTATTATTTTATTTTAATTTATACACATATTCCGCAAGGAGAAAAATATATTATTTTCAATATTGAATACTTAATGTCTTTTTTTACACTCTCAGAATGTACTTATTAACAGTAAATATAGGAAACATAACACATATCAGGGAATAAGTTAATGTTTGGTTTACATAACCTATTATTTTCATAAAAATGGTTTAATTTTCAGTGTTTCGATGCTGGCCAATTTTTGTAGCCAGAGACTAGAAGAAGCCAAGCTGAATTTCCTTGCAGATCTTACTGATAGTGTAGTTATTAAACTAGTCAAGCATTGTAAAAGGTTAGATTTAGATTTTCTATCAGTCATATGTACAGTGTTATTGAAACATAGCCAATACTTTTACCTATTATTCTGTGACACAAATGATATCTAATAAATTCTATGGTTTTGCCCAGGTGCCGTCATGGCCATGATCATATGGTAGTCGGAGTTCGAAACCTGCTCAGAGCGAGGTGTACAACATTGGTTTTCTCCACCAATAAAACTGACTGTCACGATATAACTGAATTATTGTTGAAAGTGGCATTAAACACCATAAAACCAACCAACTAAAACCAAATCCTTATCTGCCCTGTTATTATTCTGAGGTCTTGATATCTGCCAGAGGGTTTTAGCTATACTTCAAAGTCGCATTTACAGAATCATGAATTAAAGCCACCTCACACCATATATATAAGATATCGTGCCATCATATTATTTACAAATCTGGCGTCTTCCACCTATAAAACCGATGGCAACAATGATATAGTATTGGAAGTGGCATTAAACATACATAAAGGTTGGTTGACGAATTTGTGGACTGATAATTACCTAATTGTGACATTCGTCTTTTAATAGCTGCAGACCAACAAGTTTGGTGTACGATGTGAAACCTTAATAGCTCTAGTCTTGTTATAATTGGTGTTTAAAGAATTCAAATGTTCCAAATGATATTTAGATGATGTTTTCCTTTACAAATATATGTTTCTGAGCCGTCATGTTTGTGAGTGTATGGTAGTTGGATTTACAACTACCTATGCAATTGATGCCTATCACCACTGATATTGTGAGTTCAATTCCTGCTCAGGGCGAGGTATACAACATTATATGTTAAAAGTTTGTCAGTGACTTGCGACAGGTCAGTGGTTTTCTCCGGGCACTCTATAGTTTCCTCCGCTAATTAAACTGACCGCCATGATATAACTGAACTAATGTTGAAAGTGGTGTTAAACACCATAAAACCAAACCAAACCACAAATATGTTATTCTTTGTACTTTTTAGGTTAAAATTACTGCATTTGTACGGTTGTACGTGTATAAAAGATCTTAAGAAGATACAAGAACTGAACACAGACTTAAAGGTGGAAATGTAACATCAAAGATCATAGATACATCTTCATTCAAAAGACTATCTTCGTATAATCTTTCTACTTATGCTCTAGATATACAGTGTAGCACGTTATTATGATACAACTACTGAACAAATCAAGAAACATGTATTTCTTTTTCTGTATTAAACATTTAAAACTGTCATGCATCATGAGTTTGTACAACATTTTGAATTTTAGTCTTCTGGACTGGGTTGCACAAATGTCAATTAAATTAAAAAAAAGTGTTAATTAATTTCATGAAAATTTCAAATAATTTTATGTGTCAAGTAACTTTTAATTAACACTTAAATTTAAATATGGTTTGTGCAACCTAGTCCTGTTCACTTCTAGTGCATAATAGTGTAATGTAGTTAAGTTACTCTGACTGGTAGCTTAAGAGTGTGTTTAAACCAGAATCTGGTACCTTTTGTTTCCTTAGCTCATTATTGACACTGACAGGGGAACCAGACATTTTTTGTAGCTCAAGACTAATGAAACTGTGTGCAGGGAAACAGTCGGTGAATATTTTGATACCAGATCTTTTACGGACTGATAAAAGACCAAATCTATCAATGCAGATCCATTATATTTGTATAAAACAATGCTTGCTATTATATATGATGAAAGATTTTAAAATAGTTTCTTATTCAAATAATTTGTAATTATTAACATAAATATATATAGGCAGATTATTTCTATTTTGAGGGAAAAAACTTGACAGTATTATTTAGTGCTAAATCTATGCAGATCTGATGAATGGCATACTTTTTATGACCTTTTATTTGTAAAAATAGAACCGTTGTGGGCATTTCTTAAATTTTATTTATTAAAAAATTGTAATAAAATACTGTAAATTCAGAAATTATTGCATGCATTTATTATTGCGATTCCTCAACCGCTGGCAAAAATGCGAGGTTTAATTATTGTGACGCGCCAAGATAGAGAAGAAAAAAAATTGATGTAAATTTTTATCTCAACATGCGTTTTCGTTTTCGTATTTGTATGTCGTTAATCCCCTTGTAAGCCATGTGTTATGTTTACCTTTAATTAAAGTGAATACACATATCTCTTTGTACACACATTTTTCACGTGATTGAGAATCTAGAAAGCTTTCCACATGTTGGAAATGTATTATCGATCAAAGCGTGCGTGTGGGGATCTAGAAACTTTTGTAACAGGTGAACTTTAGTCACGTGCCGAGTCGACAGTAATTGAACATCTGAAGGCTTGGGGCTTGGCTTGGGTGATATAAAGGTTAATGAAATTTCAAAGAAAGATCAATTGAAGTGTACAAAATAAATAAGTAAACAAAAACGGCAGTTTAAAAGAATTATGGCTTGTATGAATCTTTTATCGGAACAAGCTCAGTTTAACAAACAAATTTTAGTTGGCTTTTTTTCAAAGTGATATTCTAAAATAAAATATTGCTCAATTAACTATACGGTAATTAGAAATTAAAAAAATGCCATAAATAAATGCATTTTTGGGGGAGCAATCATTAACGTTTCAACATGTCTATGTGGAAGTTTGTCACTAAGAAACGCGCTCCAGATGACATTGTCTTATGTCTACCAGACCCTGCAAAAGCTACAAGCAACGAAGCTGCTGATAAAATGAAAGCTTCTAATACCGAGATCGTCAATGCCCTTGCCACCGACAAAACGACCATGACCACCAAACGTGGGATTAAAAGAAAAGCCACCAATAACCACTACACACCTGAGGTCCGTGCCAAAATGAAATAAAATAAAATAAAAATCGGACATTTATTAACACAGTTTTAAAATAATTAGATCGATGAGAAACTAAAATATTTTTTATCTAACCTTACAACGAAAAAACATCGAATGAAACTGACAGTTCATTATTTTGAAAAAACATTGAAACACAGATGTGTAAATACACACTTTATTTGTGTCCCTAGACATATTTACACAGGAAATTGTAATCAAAACAATCAATAAACATGTACACGCTTCACCGCTTCGTAGGTGTCAGTAATCTATAACATGCACCTGTCGATCTTACCTGTGTAAGGAAAGGGAGATAAATCAAACAGAAACTGGTCAAGAGAATGAACATTAATTAAAAAATACGAGGTTTAATTATTGCGATCGCTGACCAGTCACATTTTTCGCATTAATAAAAACATCGCATTAATTTCTTAATTTACAGTATACAATTGTGTCTAGAATAGTGTATTTAACTTTTAAGTATGTAAATATTCAGGGTCAAGTTGTAGTTTCTATTAATAAGATGTCTTACAGGTGCATTCTGGGTAGATTTCATGGTATTCCAAACCCAGTCTTGCAGGTGCATTATGGGTAGATTTCATGCTAAGCAAAACCCATTCTTGAAGGTGCATTCTGGGTAGATTTCATTGTAAACAAAATGCATTCTTGCAGGTGCATTCTGGGTAAATTTCATGGTAAACAAAACCCAATGTTTCCTGACTTTTCATAGATTAATATAAAAGAAATTTTGTGCAGTAGTTCTTAGTATTAGCTGAAGAAGTCAAATATATAGTAGTTAATTTTAACAATAACCAGTATTATCTATATAATTATGCAAATTAGATTGACATGAAGTTAATTAGTGAATAGTTTAATTTGATATCTATTTATTTGTCAATTATTGTTAATTTATTCAAGACCAATTCAATTGCTCAATTGTTTATACGTATCTACCACATATCATAGATGATACAAATAGTGGCCAAAATGTTTGCACAATTCCAATTTTCTCTATGTATATCATATAAAACTACTGTGAAATCTGTATAAACCAAACCTCATTGAGACCAACTTTTATGTTTTGGAATAAACATGTTGCTTGGTTTATACAGGTTAAATTAATAAAAATTTTCCTACACTGAAACTTGATATAATGTTTGGTTTATATGGGATTCTAGTTTATTCAGGATCCAGTTTAGACAAGCTTCACTGTGTATTTTTTCAAAATATTATCTTGATGTCAAATTATGTCGTTATGTTTTAAAGACGATCTTAAATTATTTGTCTACAAATGTACTATCAGTGTATTAGGATCTGGACGAAATTAATTACACATGTTTTTTGTTGAATCTGTATATTTTCAAACTTTTGAGTTTATAAATTTACTCTTGAATGATAGAGAAAACTATATTTAGTTTTGATTTGTTGATAAAAAAAAATATATCAAAATCGGACATGAATTGACTTCAGGATAATATTATTTTGAAAAAAGAAAGTTTTATATGAAATATAGAGAAAATTTGAATTGTGTGCACAATTTGATCAGTTGTCAGTACTTTATATATAAAGTAGAAGTGTTTTACTTGTACCTTTTGTTTTCCCATGTTTAGCCAATGTACTTATATATTTATATCTGTGTTTTAAGGCCATATACAATGAATATTTAGTTTCTGAGGCTTTTTATTTTAAAAAAGAATAGTGTATGTCGGTATTATTCTTTTTTAATTATTTAGTATCGGTTTTCTTAGTCACAAAATTTGATATTATTTACAAAATTATGGGGATTATGTTCCGTCATTTGAATCTGTTTGCAATGCTTAGTAGCATTTCTATAATAAAGTGAAAATAGACATTAAGATTTATTAACAAGCTATCATGTTTATTTAGTAATATATAAGAATTTTAC
>MJUT01061204.1:289358-326091 GCA_002080005.1 Gigantidas platifrons
AATTTTTTTTTAATATTAGAACATTTGAAAAACATTATAAAAATATGAAATCTCTAGTTCTACATATATTAAGTGTAAATCTTTTTAATATTCATTTTGTGTAACATTTATTATTTCTTGTACAAGGGTATAAAAGGATGTTCTAACTGTGATAACAAAAATGTATTCTTATGGTTCTTAGCAATATCAGCAGCCATAAAACTTGTAAATGAAGTTAAATAGTAATGTTTTTTTGATGAAGCACCAAGCTTGAAACTCTCCTGTTGAGTGAGTGAGTGAGTGAGTGAGTGATTGTTGTTTAACGTCAACTCAGTAATTTTTCAGCTATATCATGGCGAGAACAAGTCAATTCACACATGCATATTTATTGTCAGACAAACTATAAACATCATTCCTAAGTAATTTCATGCATTTATACAGAACTGTGGTGCATACAAACCTGCAAACATTCAAATATACGTTTTCTTCTTTTACAATTGCTATTTCTTGGGATAATTTTTTTTACGAAAATAATGTTACCCATGTTAAAACTAAATACAAATTATGACTTCCATGTAAAATCTTTGAATGTGTATCCTTTTTGTCCGCCGCCTCTGCAAAAAGCGGAACGGAGGATATGGAAATGCCAGGCGTGCGTCCGTCTGTCCGTCCGGATATATTGTAAGTGCTCTCAGATTTTTATTTGTTGACCAATTGATTTCAAACTTACACACAAGCATTATATTAAGAATCTCTAGCTTAAGTTCAAAACTGGGCAAAATTCGAAAAAAAAATTCTTGTAAAATCATGGTTTTTTTTATAGAAAAAGTACATATTTTGAGAATTACACATTTCTCTGAAACTACAAAAGATAGAAGCTTAATATTTGGTATGGGTGGAGATGCCAATGTGAACTTGAGGATGCAACATTCCCCCCTCTCGCCCCCTTCGAAAAAAAAATTCTTGTAAAATCATGTTTTTTTTTATAGAAAAAGTACATATTTTGAGAATTACACATTTCTCTGAAACTACAAAAGATAGGAACTTAATATTTGGTATGGGTGGAGATGCCAATGTGAAGTTGAGGATGCAACATTTCCCCTCCCCCCCAGCTCAGCCCCACCCCTCTGGGGAATCTGTATAAAAAGATGTGACAGAGATCCCCACCCTAAGCCATATATATTTATGATCAGGGTGACTAGGCAAATTAAATGCCTTATAGCTCAGGCCCTGTGGGGGGTCATACCCCACCCCTACCTGAAGTGAACTTTTTAATGGTTGAGATCCCCACCCCTAAGCCATATATATTTATGATCAGGGTAAATAGACAAATTAAATGCCCCAAGATTTTGACTTGCAACTCGGCTGTTGCATCTCGGATGCTTTCTCGATTTTATAAATATATCACATGGATAACATTACACTCACATTACACCTCTTTCTATTGCGGTGGGGGACACATGGCTATGTGTTGCAATCTTGTCTTTCATATTTATGCATGAATATTTTCTTCTTTTTTTTAATACATTTTTTGGTTATTATATGGTATATTTTTTATTAATAACTGCCATTGACAGATAAAACTGTTTTGCATATTTAATTAGACTGTTTTGCATATTTAATTATTTATTTGTAAATAATACATTGTTATGTTTGCTACAATTTTCCTTTTTTGAAATATGTTGATAATTTATATATTTTTTGTGTTATTTCTAGCTGTGTGATGTTATAGATAGGGGAAAAGTTCTACAAATGTATTGGAATATTTATATAAAAAAAAAATTATGAAATTTAAATGACGTATTTATATACGTAATTGGGTTCTCATTGCAAAAATTTAGATTTAAATGTTATATCTTGACAAGATGACTCTCAAAAATAATTTTTAAAACATATGCAGTCAAACCTACACATGTGGTCACCTCTATTAAGCAGTCACCTGTATTAAAAGGTCACCGTTTTCTTGTCCTCATGGAATATTTAATATGAATTAAACCTTTTTTAAGATGTCACCTGTCTTAAAAGACCATGTTTCTTTTGTCTCAAAGTGACCTCTTAATACAGGTTGGACTTTAGTGACATTGAAGGCTCCTAAAATTATTTGTTCTGGCTTATTTTTGGTGGGAAGAAAATTATATTTTATTTAGTTTACAAGCACATTGATAGTGGCTCTAGGGTCTTACAAAGCTGTTGGCTTAATTTTTAATCACATGGGTATTAATTAGCTTTTTTCTAGTGCTGTAGTATGTAGTTGTATAATTTATACTTTATATTCCAATGATGAGTTCCCATAAAAGAGTTCCAAAATGGTGTTAAGCACCATAACCCTATTAACTTTTGTGGATCAACGGATAATGACATACTCGTTGACACTTGAATTTGTGTGGTAATTTGTTCATTGCATCATATTTTGTTTTTTGCACTAAAAATGGTGGCCATGAAGTTCATGACTTATGGTAGTCATGAACATGCTCTCCCCCCTCCCCCCCTCACCTTTCCCCGAAAAAAAAAAAAATCCTTGTAGAACTGTCTGAAAATTTTTAGCCTCCTGATGAACGGGTACATGTTTTTTTGTTTATTGAGATACCCTATACTTAGCAATATTTCTCATATTTTTCAGAGTGCTTTATTTTGTTAACCTTATCGAAACTTTTGTAAACCTCTACAAGAAAGTGTTCAATAAAGAATGAGAAAATACAGTTCTTTCTTTTCATTGGCTGACATAGTGATTATTATATTGATTGATTATTTATATTGATTGACAGATTATTGTTTAACATCTAGTGAGCAGTATTCCAGCTATATTCAGGAGAACAAGTTAAATAATATATAAAAACTACATTTATTGGTATATAGTAATGAGGCAAGGGATATAGTAACCGAGTCAACGACTTTTGACCACCACATGAAAAGTATGGACAGTTGGGTAGGGATGGAAAATTTTGTGTTTTGTAGTGGCTGCAATATGCCTACTCATTGTCGAAATTAACAAAAGAGATCTATAAAGTGTAAGAAGCATGGCACTCTCCAAGATGTCATCAACAGTTAGGCTTTCTGTATTATAACCTGACACCCCCCTCTCACCTATCGAGAGGGCACCCATTATCTGCCACATGGGGATGCACCAGTACCCAGAAGTGATTAATAGTAAGTACATATATATGTACATGTAATTTACACCCGTCACAAACGGAAATAGTCCTAGCTCACTGAGACAACGGTCTGTGGGTAGACATTTCACTCCACTTGGGATATATTACCGATTCTGAGCCTACCAATCTTTACTCTTACTCCTTAATGCTGTGTGCTTAGCAGAGAAGCAGCAAATACCAATTTGATAGTTATGCGTTTGATTCTACTGTGGTTCAAACCCACGATCTGTCACACTAGAGGAGAGCACACTAACCAGTACACCACCAATGAACCCACGATCTGTCACACTAGAGGAGAGTACACCACCAATGTACCCACGATCTGTCATACTAGTCGAGAGCACACTAACCAGTACACCACCAATGAACCCACAATCTGTCACACTAGAGGAGAGCACACTAACCAGTACACCACCAATGAACTCACGATCTGTCACACTAGAGGAGAGCACACTAACCAGTACACCACCAATGAACCCACGATCTGTCACACTAGAGGACAACGCACTAACCAGTACACCACCAATGAACTCACGATCTGTCACACTAGAGGAGAACGCACTAACCAGTACACCACCAATGAACCCACGATCTGTCACACTTGAGGAGAGCACACTAACCAGTACACCACCAATGAACTCACAATCTGTCACACTAGAGGAGAGCACACTAACCAGTACACCACCAATGAACCCACGATATGTCACTAGAGGAGAGTGCACTAACCAGTACACCACCAATGAACCCACGATCTGTCACACTAGAGGAGAGCACACTAACCAGTACACCACCAATGAACTCACGATCTGTCACACTAGAGGAGAGTTCACTAACCAGTACACCACCAATGAACCCATGATCTATCACACTAGAGGAGAGCACACTAACCATTACACCACCAATGAACCCACGATCTGTCACACTAGAGGAGAGCACACTAACCAGTACACCACCAATGAACCCCCGATCTGTCACACTAGAGGAGAATGCACCAACCAGTACACCACCAATGAACTCGCGATCTGCCACACTAGAGGAGCACACTAACCAGTACACCACCAATGAACCCACGATCTGTCACACTAGAGGAGAGCACACTAACCAGTACACCACCAATGAACCCACGATCTGTCACACTAGAGGAGAGCACACTAACCAGTACACCACCAATGAACCCACGATCTGTCACACTAGAGGAGAGCACACTAACCAGTACACCACCAATGAACCCACGATCTGTCACACTAGAGGAGAGCACACTAACCAGTACACCACCAATGCAGTCTAACAAAAATAAGTTTTCAGGTTATATAAATTGTATGGTCATAATCACTTGAATGCTTGGTCATAATTGGAAAATGGTAATAAATTATTATTTACTGGTTTAGGCAATGTTTTTCATAAATAAATCACTTATATTTTCACCAGTGAGGTATAGGTTTGTTTGTGCTCAGCTAACTAGGAAATTTGTACAACTTAAAATGTAGAAATTCTATTTTAAGAAATTTTGAATGGAAGGCAGACCTATGAAACACAATGTTGAAGGGACCACACCAACAAAGTATGGCTAAATTTGGTTACAGAAGAGATTATAATATGAACAGCTAAGAACAGAAAGGGTTATGGTGTTTAACACCACTTTCAATAATACTAGTTCAATCATGAAAGAAACCAGTGTACCCAGAGAAAACCACTGACCTGCCGCAAGTCACTACCAAACTTTATCGCATAAGTTGCATTGAGTACACCATGAGCGGGATTTGAACTAACATTTTAGTGGTTATAGGCACTGATTGCACAGGTAATTGTAAATCCAACTACCATATGATGAAAACCTCTATTTCAATGCTTCACTACAGATTGATTCACACAACCTCTAAAGCAAGAACCAATGCCAGTGGTGTAGTGCATGACCTTAGTCACTTGACCACTCCATGGCCTCTCAAAAACAAGAGAAAACACATCAAATTTTATATCTTGTTTATTTGTATTGTAATATAATACATCTATTTCTGCTTAAAATAACCATAAAATGTACCTATATTTACCTGTACTACACAATAGCATGCACTTATATCACCTTGATAAATTGTAACTATATTTTCTGGATTTGTACATTTCCCCTTTGAACTTTACAAGTGATTATATCTGTTATCCAGAAACAAGCATGATATTAACACAATATCGCTGTTTTCTAATATGACGTTACAATGAAGTCACCTTACCAATTCCTGGACAAACATACTATCATTAAAATAATGTTTTCCTCAAATGGTCCTATAATCTCTTTGACTTCGATTTTATCTAATTCATTTAATTGAACTAAATTGAATAACATAGAAATTGTTTTCTCTAAAATTTTGTCCATGGGAAATATTATGATTTTAAAACAATTTATTATAGCTTCATGTTCATCAAAATTCATAAACAAACAAGATTGACCAAAAAAAAATGTATATAAAATATGTAAAAAACAAATCTTGTTTTTGTGAAATTAGTTCGTTATCCTCCAAAAGCCACTAGCACTGTACTTAAAACATACTGCCTTTAGTTGAGGGTGTTAATACCACACAAAAGATAAAAATATCACACAATATAATTGAATATTACATATGGTGTAGTTTTTGTAAAATTTCATTGGCTAAATCAGTCACGTGATATACAGAATATTTAATGTATTTTTTCCCCTGTGAAGAAACCAGACATCTTGTTTCTATTTAAAAAAAAATATTGACGCTATGTTTCCATTTTTAAGTATATTGACGCTATGTTACTAAATTTAGATCCAGATATTGTCCGTTCCGGACCGCGTTTACACTCCACCTGTAGTAAACAATTTTCTAGTTTTACTGTGTTCTTAAACAATAAAATAATGATGTGTTAATATTTCATTTTTAATGACACGAGTAATTCATTCAATACATAGAATTCGTCTTCGGTCAATATAATCATAATAGGTCCATATATAACATATTGACCTCGTAAAAAGTTCATAATTGATAAATATTGTTGAAAGTGGCGTTAAAAACCATGGGTCCGTTGTTGAACTTGTGATTAAACTAATCATATGATTAGCCCGAATTACATTTTTGATTTTCTAATCATATACTTAGATAATGCAATGATTAAATTCTGATGCTGAACTGTTTTTAATCAATGTATTAACTAATCATATTTAATCATTGCATTAGCTAATTATATGATTAGGAATTAAAAATGTAATTAGTGCTAATTATATGATTAGCTTAATCATAACGGACCCCATAACCTTAACCCTCAAAAGTGAACAAAAATTCCAGTTAACTGAAAACTCATTTTGACAACCCAAAGCTTACATTATTTATTATTTCAGGTTTACAAGGTATAATAATTCATTAAGAACCTATAACACTATTGTATATAAATAAATACTGGAGCTTTTTAAGCTATATCTAGAAACCCATTGTATATAAATACATGCATTGGCTTTTTAAGCTATATTTATTACATTTGACTAGAAAATTACTACAATTTTTTACAAAACTGTATCTACATATACAAATAAAAATAAACAAAATTACAGATATGTTTCCATATACAATGTAAAAATACATACATTTGTGCAAAATAGAGGATAGTAAGTTTGAGATAATTTTCTTCATACTGTTAAATCTAATAGCAATGAGCTATTGTTCTCCGTGCTGCCATTTCGGCCGTTATCGTAAGCTGGCTAGATTTACATCTGCCTATGCAGTCAGCATCTATCACTATTAAAGTGGGGGTGTGATTTTTATCTGTGATGAGTCACAGTCAAACCTGCCCATGTGGTCTACTCTGTCAAGCAGACACCTGTATTAAAAGTGATCTGATATGACAGGTAACCTCTTAAAAGAGGTTCTGGGGAAGCTGTGGTCGTGATTGTTTGGTAGTTGGATTTACAACTACCTGTGCAATCAGTGCCTCTCACCACTAACGTTTTGACTTCAAATTCCACACAGGCCAAGTGTTCTCGATACAACATTATGTGATAAAGTTTGTCAGCGACTTGCGGCAGGTCTGTGGTTTTCTCCGGGTATTACGGTTTCCTCCACCAATAAAACTGACCGCCAAAATAGAACTGAAATATTTTGAAAGTGGTGTTAAACTCCATAACCCTAACCCTTAAAAGAGGTTCAATTCATATGAAATTTGCTATGACAAAACAAGAAAAATGTGACCTTTTAATACAGGTGACTGCTTGTTAGAGGTGACTCCCATGGGCAGGTCTGACTGTATGTAGGCTTTCAGTTAGAGTAAAACATGTCCTAACCAAACACACTCTTGACTCATCTTAACCAATTCTATTCTACTATATTTGCATAGATTTCATTTGATGTATTATGGCCATAGGTGTGTGAAGTTACTTTCAACAATGTTTCAGTTAAAACATGGCAGTCAATTTATTTGGTGGATGAAACAAGAGTGGCCGGAGAAAGCCACTGACCTTTTTCAAGTCAATGACAAACTTTATCAAGCTGACCAGCGGTTTATCGAGTTCACCTCTTCATAAGCAGGATTCAAACACACAACTTTATTGGTAATAGATACCAATTTCAGTTGATAATTGGCAACAATATGTATATACATGTACTATCCACATCATACAAGTGGATATCAAAACTAGTAAATTTAAAAAACTTAAATACATGTATATGATAAATTAGCAGTACATATACATGTAAGATAACTATTTGTTTTCAATTGATTTTAGCACTATTTTGTGCTTAATAAATCATGATGTCCTTCATTGACAAACAGTATATAAATAATGCCATAATAAAACTCCTGATATATTTTAATTCACACATGAGATTTGTCAAACAAATTATTAACATCATTCATAAGTAATTTCATGTATTTATACCAGACTGTGGTGCATCCAAACATAAAATGCTTGTTTTGTTTCTTTACATATTTGCTTCTTTTCTTTCCGAAAAAAAATCAATTAGGACAACTATCTTTGATTTTTGTAATTTGTGATCTTCCGGTGACATAGTTTACATGGAATGCTAGTGACACAAGCACAAGCGGGTTACTTATTTATTTAACGATTTTGTGAGTATTTTACTTGTTTAAAAGTTGCTAAAATCAAAATGCCATCAAACTGGAAAATATCAGTAACTTATTTGCAACATCATAACATGAAGGTTGGTGGATTTTGTTATGACATGCATTTCGATTACTGACTTCCACTTCAAAAATAAGTTAAATTTTTCCTACTAGAATCAAAATAATTCATGAAAACAATAGTTTGCATAACATTTTAACACTGGTAACAGTATTTTTGTTGCATTATACTATGGCTTCCATGAATTATTTCTTATATAAAAACAAGAGCACCGCCCACGGGTGCTGGACGCTCGACTTTTTCGCATCTGATATTAAACTGCAAGCAATTTACATAATTATTGAGAAATTGCATTTTTCAAAAAGGGGGAATAACTAAAAAAATAGAGAGAAGCATCAGAGATGCAACAGCCGAGTTGCAAGTCAAAATCTTGGGGCATTTAATTTGTCTATTCACTCTGATCATAAATATATATGGCTTAGGGGTGGGGATCTCAACCATTAAAAAGTTCCCTTCAGGTAGGTGGTGGGGTATGATCCCCAGGGCCTGAGTTATAAGGCATATAATTTGCCTAGTCACCCTGATCATAAATATATATGATTTAGGGGTGGGGATCTCAACCATTAAAAAGTTCACTTCAGGTAGAGGGTGGGGTATGACCCCCGGAGCCTGAGCTATAAGGCATTTAATTTGCCTAGTCACCCTGATCATAAATACATATGGCTTAGGGGTGGGGATCTCAACCATTAAAAAGTTCATTTCAGGTAGGGGTGGGGGTATGACCTCCCTGTGGCCTGAACTAAAAGGCATTTAATTTGCCTAGTCACCCTGATCATAAATATATATGGTTTAGGGGTGGGGATCTCAACCATTAAAAAGTTCACTTCAGGTAGGGGGTGGGGTATGAGCCTGGGGCCTGAGCTATAATGCATTTAATTTGCCTAGTCACCCTGATCATAAATATATATGGTTTATGGTGGGGATCTTGGTTACATTTTTTTATATAATTCCCCAGCGGGGTGGGGCTGAGCCCCGGGGATAAAAAATGTTGAATGCACAACTTCACACTGGCATCTCCACCCATACCAAATATTAAGTTTCTATCTTTTGTAGTTTCAAAGAAATGTGTAATTCTCAAAATATGTACTTTTTCTATAAAAAAAACATGATTTTACAAGAAAAAAACAACAGATTATTCTAAATTTCGAACTCCAGATTGGGGTCAACACTTTCTACAAGTGTATTGAGTTTCAAGTTAATAGCTTTGATAGTTATTGAGAAATTTTAATTATACAAAAAAAATATCCCTAATTTCTACGTACTATGTCAAAACAAGGGCAGGTAACTCTGGATATACAAACCACAGGGTTATCTGCCTTGTTGTAATTGGTTCCTCTTTTGATAGTGAACAAGTATTCCTAGTTTCAAATGGATACCTGTGATAGTTTTTGAGAAATGGACTCTGACAAAAACTTAACCGACCCAGACGCTGATGCTGACACCGGAGTGACGACAATAGCTCGACTTTTTTTCTTCGAAAAGTCGAGCTAATAATACAATTTTATTCTACGGTATTACTAATTTAAATTAAGTAATGTATGTAATATTTACAAACTCAGTGGACCATAAAAATAACAAAAGTCATGCGACATAATATTGATGATATGGATGCTAAAATACAACAATATACCAAATATGATGTTCTGAGTTCGAATCTCGATCAGGGCGAGGTGTACAACATCGTGTGATAAAGTTTGTCAGTGACTTGCGACTGGTCAGTGGTTTTCTCCAGGTCCTCTGGTTTCCTCCACCAATATAACTGACCGCCACGATATAATAACTGAAATATTGTTGAAAGTGGCATTAAACACCATCAAACAAACAACAAAATATGGCAGATGTAGGACAAAGATATTGATGAATTGGTCTAATTACAGAGTCAAACCTGCACATGTGGTCACCTCTATTAAGCAGTCACCTGTATTAAAAGGTCACCTTTTTCTTGTTCTGTCATAGAAAATTTTATATGAATTTAACCTCTATTAAAAGGTCACCTGTCTTAAAAGACCACTTTTTCTATGTCCCAAAGGTGACCTCTTAATACAGGTTTTCCTGTACTTGTACTAAATAGGGTAGACCTAGGACAGATATTGAGGAACTGACCTAATTACACTATCTATCATTTTCTATATGTATCATCTACAAAGTCAGTGGACCATTAAATTGGTTAAAGTCACATGATATAGATATATTATCGAGGCATGATATATGGTCACTAAAATACTTCATTATACTGAAGCATGCAGTCTTTGACTTAATTATTTTCACCTACTTGCCCGAAAGACAAATTTAGAAAAAAAAAAGTATTTATTCAAACAAATTCTTTCATAATTTTCACTTGTTCGAATCCAATTTTACTTGTCCCTGGCTTCGGGCAAGTGGGTTAGTGTGAAGACTGAGCATGGTGAACTTACACAAATATATTTGTTGTGAAACTGACATAATCCTCAAAACTTGATAATGCCAGAAATATAGAAATGTGTTAGAAACTGCAAATAAAATACCAGTGTAAATTCTCACAATTTTCATGTACATTTCATTTCCCTAAACCCATTGTAAATTAAATTGATTACCAAGTGTTCTGACCACAGGCCATGCTCCATTACCCAACAATTTATTCATATTCAAACTTTATAACTTTAACTATATCTATATTATTAACAACAAAAATATAATTCAAACTGTTTCCCAGATCAACGGATATGTTTCATTTCTCAATGGTAAAACTTCTAAAATATATAATGCCCCCTGAAGCCTTTTATTTTCCAAAATGAAAAACCTAAACCATCTCACATTGAGAAATATCCACTATTCATTGGTCAGTTAAAGAGTCGGTATCATATCTAACTACTTTAAGTTATAATAAATAATTAACATAATTTTTTCTTCTGTCCTAATAACATTTTTACACATATGATAATATCAAGACAATTTTCAATCTTTTTCTTTTACTGTAAAACCTTTCTAAACCTTTCTATTACAACCCAAAAAGATGGTTCCACAGGTATAGCTTTTTCATTGACAGGTTTTACTGTATTCTAATAATACTAGTCTCTAAAAGTCCACACCAGATATTACTAAATGCTGCATATTATTTCTTGCTACAAAGACAATATAGATGATAAGGTACAGTGTATTAGTACTGTCTTATTGGTATAATAATGTTATAATTAAGGTCTAACCAAGGAAACTACAGTGGAACCTGTCTAATCCAACACATCAAGGGACCAGGGAAAGTTTTGTCAGTTGTCACAATATGTCAGAAAACTCAAATGTTGGATTGCACAAGTTCCACTGTACATGTATCTAAAAAAATATACCTGTTTATTGAATTCAATTTTTTGTAATTTTATTGTCATGTACAAAGCATTGACCGAAGTATATTTTTGCGTGAAGCACAGTAGCTCTTTATATAAAAAAATACTTCTGTTTAATGCTTTTACAACTATCTAAAACTGCAAAAAAAAATAATTAAATTCTGAAAATTTCCTTTCCACTTTATCAAATACAATTGAAATTTGTATTACATTTTGTATTTGTTTTAAGGTTCCATATTTTAACTGTTGTTATGTGTGTAGTTATTAGTTTCCATGACATTCGAAAATAGTTCCCTGAAGTGGGTGTGTTTGAATGGATGTTTGCTTAATTGACTGATGATGTTTCAATTCCAAAGTCATGTGTCAATCTTATGACCAATCACATGGGGCTTTCTAAATGAAATGAACGTAAATGTATTTATATTAGCAAGAAAGATATGGATGTAAATGAACATGAAAGACTATCCAACATTACACTTAGACACAAATTAAAGTAAAGGAACAGCTTGTAGTAAGAAAGGATATGGATGTAAATGACCGTGAGAGACTATCCAACATTACACTTAGACACAAATTAAAGTAAAGGAACATGGTTTTTATTGCCGTTCTACATTTCGCAGTCACAGTAGGGTCTTCAACAAAGAGAATAACTCGTACTCTAAAATGAGTGTGACACAGCCACTAACCTACAGTTGAGCAGTAAATATGCTATGTAATTTACAAAATAGCGTACATATGTAAATAAATATGATATAAAATTCATCTAAAACAATTAAAGAATAACAGTGTTTTTATTGATGTTTTGTATCTGTCACCATTTACAACTACATTGTGAGTTTGAATCCTGCTCAGGTGCAGTGTACTCAATACATTATGTTAAAAAGCTTGTCAGTGACTTGCAGCAGGTCGATGGGTTGGTTTTTTTTGGCACTCCTGTTTCCTCCACCAATAAAACTGACCACCATGCTATAACTGAAATATTGTTGAAAATGGTGTTAAACACCATAACCTTAACCCTAACCCATTTACAGCTGCATTCAATTCATTCAAAATTGAATTGCTGCATGCTTAGAGGGAAAGCAACAAATACCATATTTTTATAGCCCTTGGTTTGACCCGATTGGAGAACAAACCCACAATCTACCACACAAAATAAAAATGCATTTCCTAAATCATATTACAAACCTTCAAAATATGTGGTGTCAGTTTCATCATCAGGTTGAGGTACAAATGGGGGTTCAAGGTCTAATAAATGATTCCAATCTAAACCCTTGAAGTAGTCCATTTTTTTAACCACTGAAAATAAAAATAATAAAATGTCAACTCAATCTCAGAGAAGCCATTTAACTATTGCATTGTGTACAACAAAAATTACAGTTTCTTTATCAACTAGTATTATAGAAGAAACTAATAGTCAAACCTGTATTAAGAGGTCATCTTTGGGACAAAGAAAAAGTGGCTGCATAAGACAGGTGACCTCTGTAAAGAGGTTCAATTCATATGAATTTTTTTATGACAAGACAAGAAAAAGGTGACTTTTAATAAAGGTGACCACATAGGCAGGTTTGACTGTATTTGGTTTTGTTGTAAAAGTAACTGGATGGTTTCCAGCAAGTCAAGTTTTTTTGTACATATTATACAATTAATTACTTTTAATGAGGTGGATACAAGGATTTATTAACCCAAGAATATTATATTTATCGAGGCCCCTTAGGGCTGAGGTAAATATATTATTCTTGGGTTAATAAATCCTGGTATCCACCAAATTATTTTGTTTTATTATATGACACATTTTATATGTTTCTTTCACCCTTAAAATAAGTTTTGATCACAATATTTTCTTCTGTTTACCTTGTTGGAATGTTATATTCACCTGGCGTGACATCACACCAGGTGATTATAACATTCCAACAAGGTAAACAAAGCCACGAGGGGATTATAATGTTTTATAAAGATCGTTACTTGGGATGTCAGCCAATCAGAAAAGACATTATCTGAAGTCCTAGATAAATGTCATTTATAGCTATGCTGGAATACTGATATCAAAGTATAGTTATCCAGGCAACTTTCATTTTTAAGGTTGGAATATTGCTGTTCTTAATATTGAGTAATTTTTTAGCTATATCATGAGAACTAGTTACACTTCAATGAGATGATGATGAAGCCTCGATGATGTGTACTAGACCAACCAACTCAGTTGGATATTTATAGTGCTAGATCACTTATACAACAGTCTACAGGTAGACATGTAGCTCCACTCGAACACATTATTCTGATTTAGAGTCAACTAGTCTTTGCTCTTACCCGTTAAAAGCCATATATGCAGAAAACCATCAATTTTAAAGTCTTTGGTTTGACCTGATTGGGGCTCGAATCCACGATCTACAGCACTTAAGTTGAGCACACAAACCATTACATCCACTGATGCAGTCTTAATATTTAAATTGGGAACAAAATTCTAAAGTTCGCAATTTACAACAGGATTTTTGAAGAACATTAATCGTAGATAATAAAAACGTAGATATCAAATTTAGTGCGGATGGCACATTTCTGGAATACCCTTCATCAGGTACGCTCAAAATCGAAAGATTGGAAAGCCAAATAATTTAAAGTTTTGGGAGCAATAAAACCAAAGGGCCTAAGCTGTTTTTTTCATATCAAATCAGTTTCTTTGTGTCAAATGTAATGTCCACTTCTGTCTCTTCTTGAGAATCTATGGTACATATCAGAACTTACCTTTAGCATTTGGCCTTTTGTTAGGGTCCATTGTTAACAAGGCTTCAATGGTTTCTTGAGCTTGTGGAGACATGGATTCTTCTCCATCAGGCCAAGGTATATCTAAAATTATTTACAAGTACAGTCAAACCTGTATTAAGAGGTCACCCTTGGGACAAAGAAAATGTGCTCTTCTAAGACAGGTCACCTCTTAAAAAGAGGTTCAATTCATATGAAATTTTCTATGACGGGACAAAAAAAAGATGACCTTTTAATACAGGTGACTGCTTAATAGAGGTGACCTCATGGACAGGTTTGACTGTATTATAATTATTGCTAACTGAAACCATTAATTTAACATATACAATGTAGCTCAATAACACATTTGATAAGTTTATCATGAAAATGAAAATACATATTTACATCCATATATAATCAAATGAGTGAGTGATTGCTGTTTAATGTTAAGTGATAAATTATTAAGCTATACCATGGTGAGAACAAGTTACATTTCAATGAGATGATGATGTCCACTTTAAACTTAGTTGGATTTTTATAGTGCTAGATCAATGAAACAACAGTCCACATGTCACTCCACTTGAGACACGTAATCCTGATTCCGAATCTATCCGTCTTTGCTCTTTCTCCTTAACAGAGCATGCTTACCATAGAAACAGCAAATACCAATTTTATAGTCTTTGCTTTGACCCGACCAGGGCTCAAACCCACGATCTACCACACTATAGGAGAGCACACTAACCATTATGCCACTGATGCAGTTTTGACAGATTTAATGTACTTACCTCTATTTAAAATATTTTTAAAGACAAGTTCTGGAGTTTCATCATTGAAGGGAGGAATTCCTGTCAAAAACTCAAAAAGGCACACACCTAGTGCCCACCAGTCTACAGGTATACCTATAAATAAAACCAAAATATCTTACAACCGAGGGCCGTCTTGGTCGTGATCATATGGTAGTTGGATTTATAACTACCTATGCAATCAGTGCCTATCACCACTAACGTTGTGAGTTCGAATCCTACTCATGGCGAGCTGTACTCGATACAACATTATGTGATAAAGTTTGTCAGTGACTTGCAGCAGGGTGGTTATTTTCTGTGGGTACTTCGCTTTCCTTCACCAATAAAACTGACCGCCACAATATAACTGAAATATTGTTGAAAGTGTTAAACACCATAATTTTAACTCTAACCTCATTTTTTTTTACATTTTAATCTAGCATTAGGAGATTTTATTTTTTGGTAAAAAGATATTGTATATGTTCCAGACCATACGCGTATTTGGACCGTATGTGTATTTTTTCAAAATACCTATACGGTCGGACCGTACGCGTACGGTCTGCCTAGTTTTAAGAGATCATCGAGGCTTCAAAAATATTTTACAGATCAACGTTATTCGAATCTAAAATATATCCAAAAAAAAAAAAAGTTAATTATCGCAGTTGTACAATGTAGAAATAAGTATAATTTAATCTATTACAAACTTACATGTCTTGAATTTAGCATGTTCGTAATAAGTGAATTCTGCTCATTCGCAGTTAACAAAATAGTTTGAAATTGAATAAAGTTTTTAAAGTAATCGCCAGTAAACAGAATGTGGGAAGAAACATTTGAAGCATATTTAGGTCGAATACATGTTTGACACAGACGGAGACTTACAGACTGGAACTGATACCGACTCACAGACAGAAATTGAGACAGACTCAGACAGAAACCGAGACTAACTCGCAGACAGAAATCGAGACGGATTCACATACCGATGAACAGACATGTTCACAGACACGAACTGTGACTGACGCACAAATTGAGACTAGCAGTGCCCGCGGGGATTCGATGGTCGACTTAAGCTGCTCAGACTACCGTGTTTTCCGTTATGGCTGATGTACATGTACAACAGACCCGAAAACGAAGACGAACTGAAACGACGGAAATATCTACTGAGACTTAAGATGTTACAGATTACAGACATATACAGGATGAACTCATGGCAGTTGATGACTTTATGGTACTGAACGACATTATAGTTGACCCTACTGACGACAGAAACTGTACCGTGAAAACAGACGACGGACAAATTACAACTCACGACAGGATAAGACAGATGTTGGACAGAAATTATAAAAAATCTGTTGAAAATACGATGAGAAAATATAAGAAAGTGTCAAAGTCTAATGCAAAAATTGAAAAAGATAGTTTTGTAACCGTAAGAATACTTATTGTTCATAGGGCATCTGGTGATCTACCACGATTATTGTGTAGGGTTCATGATATTATTGGTAAAGATGCAAGTTTGTACAAATTATCATGTGGATTTGATGTGTTAAATTCATGTTATGATATGGGTGATATAGAACTTTTGACACGTAAGGTTGAAACTTCACATTGGAAAAAAGAAGACATTTCTCTGCATGCTGCTGCAAAACAAGCAAGTTTTTCTCTTGCAAGAAAAAGATGTAAGTGCAAGGGAACATTAATGAACAAAGAAAGTCCGGCGTTCCTTGTAGCAGCAAGTATCACTCTGGGCATGCATGCGAAAATGTGATTCAGGTAGACAATTAAAATTGCATTATAGTTCAAAAACTGTTTACTTTTCATGAGGTGATGGTGTTTTGTTTAAAGTAATAATAATTATGATAAATGTAATTTGTAAAACTCAATAAAAGTTTATGATTTAGTATTAAAAAAAAAACCCATATGGTCTAAATACCCGTATGGTCTAGCTCGTACTAGACCATATGAGTATACTCCTACGGTCGGACCGTACGAGTATACTCTTACGGTCCAAATACGCATATGGTCTGGAACATATACACCCCCTTTAGCAATATGAATAGGAACAGGGGGGTTTCTTCAACAATTATTTTTCCTGTAACATGATCATGAAATCATTTACTTTTTATATAACTGATTAATTCGAAATAAATGACATTGCAGGCATGGAAGAGATCCCTGTATGATAAAATTTGGACGAGTCCCAACCAAAAAGTCATGAGTCCCAATAAGACATTCTTTGTTATTTTTTGTACAAAATGGCGAGTCCCAGGACTCACCTAGATGAGTTGCTTGTATCTCTGCATGGTTAATGGGTAGCTATTTAAAAAAAATGCTCAGGTAAAATAATTTAAGTTCCAATAAATCCTTGCATGAAAATAATTCTACAATCTTTCATTGGGTATAAAAAGATGTATTATCATATTTCAATGTATACTACTATGGATATGTAAATACTGCTATTTCACAAAAAATAAGTAACAATGAAATCTTATTAATAAATCTTCATGAATGAGAGAGTGATTGTTGCTTTGCACCAAGTGACCAATTTTTCAGCCATATCGTGCAGAGAACAATTTTCATTTCGATGAGATGATGATGATGATGTCCGCTTTGCCCAATACCAACATGTTCAGTTTTATTTTTATCGTGCAAGCTCACTAATCATCATTCTATACGTAGATACATGTTGCTCCACTTTAACACATTTATCCTGATTTCAGTCTTTACTCTTACTATTCAGAGGACAAGCAACAAATACCAATTTTATAGTGTTTGGTTTCACCTGACCAGGGCTCTAACCCATGATCTACCACACTCAAGATAAGCACACATTATACCCCCAATACAGCTTAAATCCTCTTGTTCAAAAAAACAAAAATTGTAACACATGGCAATGTCAGAACTCAATATGAAATCTGTCAAAAACAAAAACTAAAATCAAATTCATATAAGGTAATTTATGAAGACCAATTTTGTTCTCTCCTTGCTGTAAATGGACCCCCCCCCCCTTTTTTTTTTTTACTTTGTCAAACTTTGAAGATGTCTCTTACCATGTGGCTCTTGTTTTAATATTTCAGGTGCCAAGTAGTCTGGAGTACCCAGAATTCTTTGTTCAATACCAGGCTGTCGCCCCCGTCTCACACTCTTTGGTGTTCGAAATGGTGTCTTCAACAGACCAGCTGAAGGTGTTCTCATATGACCAGGTGTCTTCATTGCTGGTGTCATCTTTACCCCGGGTGTGTTAAAACATTGACCAGGTGTCTTAAATAACAATGGAGTTTGGTCTACCTAAAATAATGAGATTAAACTATTTTCAGCACATACAATGTTTTATTTATTTTTGTTGATTTTAAGTTTTACTTTGTTATATATTTTATTTTCTGGAATGCATTTCTCTTTTTTTCAACAAAAGTCAGTAAATATAAAAAAATGTACATATGTCCTTAAAAATAAAGTACACTTTTTTAATTGATTGACTGATTATTGCTTAACATCATCGTGGTCGTGATCGTATGGTAGTTGAATATACAACTACCTGTGCAATCAGTATCTATTACCATTAAAGTTGTGAGTTCAGACCCTGTTCATGGCGAGGTGTACTTGATACATTATGTGATAAAGTTTGTCAGTGACTTGGTACAGGTCTGTGGTTTTCTCCGGGTACTACGGCTTCCTCCACCAATAAAACTAGCCACCATGATATAACTGAAATATTGTTGAAAGTGGCATTAAACACCATAAACTAAACCTAAACCTTAACATCTCGTGAGCAGTATTTCAGCTATATTCAGGAGGTGCACAAGTTCAATAATATACAAATGTATAAAAATTAGATAGAAATGAAGGAAGGGATGGGTCAGCCAAGTCAATGACTTTTGACAGTCACTAAAAAATATGGAGAGTTGGGTAAGGACAAAAACTTTAGTCTTTAATTTATAGTAGCTACAATGCGCATACACTTTTTCAGAGTCGAGAAAAAAGTTTTTAGCATGCAAGGAGCATAGCACTCTCCAAACATTCTACCCACTATGGTCCACGTTTAGGCTTTCCGTATTATGATCTGACCACCCTTATAGAGAGGGCACCTGCTATCCACCATCTGGGGATGCACTAAGTAGTTATGTGGGTTTAAGCCCTTTACCAGTACCCACCTTAAAAATAAAACAAGAAATGTGTGCATCACAAAATATGCCCGTCCATATATAAATTATCAAACGGTATAATGGTAATGACCTCAAAATAAATAGGGTTCTTCCCCTTCCACAGGGGAATCATGTGGCCAAGTTTGGTAAGGATCCAATATACAGAACTAAAGTTATCGTGCAGAAACGATCCTGTTATCAAAAATTCTATTCATAGTAACGGTGACCTTGACCTCTGACCTAATGACCCCAAAATAATAGGGTTCTTCCCCTTCCACAGGGAAATAATGTGGCCAAGTTTGGTAAAGATCCAATATACAGAACTAAAGTTATCGTGCAGAAACGATCCTGTTGTCAAAAATTCTATTTATAGTAACGGTGACCTTGACCTTTAACCTAATGACCCAAAAATAAATAGGGTTCTTCCCCTTTCACAGGGGAATCATGTGGCCAAGTTTGGTAAAGGTCCAATATACAGAACTAAAGTTATCATGCGGAAACGATCCTGTTGTCAACAATTATATTTATAGTAACGGTGACCTTGACCTTTGACCTAATGATCCCAAAATAAATAGGGTTCATCCCCTTCCACAGAGGAATCATGTGGCCAAGTTTGCTAAAGATCCAATATACAGAACTAAAGTTATCATGCGGAAACGACCCTGTTGTCAAAAATTCTATTCATAGTAGCGGTGACCTTGACCTTTGACCTAATGATCCTGAAATAAATAGGGTTCTTCCCCTTCCACAGGGAAATCATGTGGCCAAATTTGTTAAAGATCCAATATACAGAACTAAAGTTATCATGCGGAAACGACCCTGTGGTCAAACATTCTATTTATAAAAGCGGTGACCTTGACCTTTGACCTAATGACTCCAAAATAAATAGTGTTCTTCCCCTTCCACAGGGGAATCATATGGCCAAGTTTGGTAAAGATCCAATATACAGAACTAAAGTTATAGTGTGGAAACGACTCTGTTGTCAAAAATTCTATTTATAGTAACGGTGACCGTGACCTTTGACCTAATGACCCCAAAATAAATAGGGTTCTTCCCCTTCCACAGGGTAATCATGTGGCCAAGTTTGGGGTAAAGATTCAATATACAGAACTAAAGTTATTGTGCGGAAACCTGTGTGGACGCCCGCCTGCCATACCCAATCACATAATACGGCCCGTCTCGAGACGGGTGTATAAAAATTAAAAAAAGTTACGTCTGCATATGTAAGTATACTTATATCATGCCACCAGATTATGAAGTACGAAAAGTTAGTTATTGCTTACAGAACGAACTTTCCCTATTCATAGAAAATTGACAATATTCACCATTCATGTGGAAGAGGGTTGAGGCTACGGCTAGGGTTATGGTGTTTAACGCCACTTTCAACAATATTTCAGCTATATTGTGGCGATCAGTTTTATAGGTGGAGGAAACTGGAGTACCGGTGAAAACCACCGACCTGACGCATCGTGTTAAAGAACATAATGCCAAACAAAAAACAGGAAAAATGTATCACAGATGCCAAATTGGCAATGACTATTAGAAATATTCATGTTCGTTATTTACAATTCCTAAAAATGTAATTTATTAAAACTACAGTCAATTTCACTCAGGGACCTGTACCCCAAATCGATTTTGGCTGTTCTGTTTAGGCCCTTTGGTTTACTTGCTCCCAAAGACTATTAAATTATTTGGCTTTCCATTCTATTGACTATGTCCATACTTGATGCAGCTTATTCCAGAGATGTGTCATGCATAGCAAATTAGATGTCTACAATTTTATTGCTTGATATTATCAAAATTTAATTGAGATAT
Source organism: Gigantidas platifrons (assembly GCA_002080005.1). NCBI lineage: Eukaryota > Metazoa > Mollusca > Bivalvia > Mytilida > Modiolidae > Gigantidas > Gigantidas platifrons. The sequence continues at coordinate 310,419 of MJUT01061204.1, forward strand.
TCTTGATACAACACATAATAGTTTATGAATCAAATTGGGTTTGAATCTGCCACGCTCATTGCAGATCTCCGAGTGTTGAAAAAAGCTCTCTTAGCTTGTCCGTCTAGTCAGTAGACCATGACAATGATCTTTTCCATATTGCATATTTCACAATGTGTATCGGGAGTATCGTGGTAGTGTTGTATGGTAGTTGGATTCACAATTACCTATGCAACCTGTGCCTATCACCCCTAACGTTGGGAGTTCGAACCCCACTTATGACAAGGTGTACTCGATATAACATTATGTGATAAAGTTTGTCAGTGACTTGCGGCAGGTCTGTGGTTTTCTGTGGGTACTCCGGTTTTCTCCACCAATAAAACTTACCAACATAATATAATTGAAATATTGTTGAAAACGGAGTTAAATGCCATAACCCTAATTAACAATATGTATCAGTCGTAGTACAATGTAGGGGTAGAATCTACTTTGGCAGACCACAGAAGTCAGATATTGTAATAATCAACGTGCATGATTCATAACCTTTCCTTTCGTTACCATGCGGATATGATAACAAAATGGTTAGGGTCGGCTAAAGTAGAAGTACTCCCAATGTAGTACAAATCTTACCTTACGCTTACTAACAGGTTCTGGCGTACATGGGATACAACTACCGGTAGATTTTTCAGATGTAAATGATCGATCGTCTGATAAGAATTTGTTTATACTACTAAATCTTGTCATTTTTACTGGAGATGTCTTCTTTTCAACTGCTTCCATTTGCTCTTCATTCTAATAATAGAATTTTTTAATGATTCAAATAGAATGTCAAACCCATTATACTGTAAAACCTGTCTAAACCAAACCCTTTTGGGTCTGATAAATTTGTTCAGTTTAGCCAGGTACATTTTATTTGGTTTTAAACACAGGTTCAAATTACATAGACATTTAGTAGATGGGACAGTAAAATCTGTCTGGTTTAGGAAGGTTTTCGGTTTAACCAGGGTTCGGCTTAGACAGGTTTCCCTGTATTATAATGACAAGAAGTCTCCCATCCATACAATAACATTTATTAAATTTTCATCTCTACCTTTGAAAACAAGTGTAAGAATTCTTTCTCAATTGTAAAATATGAATACCGTAATGACCTATGTATAATGTGCTAGATTTTACAGAGATTCTTAATTTTGCAGGAGGGGGTACACATTATAAACAAGAACAATGTATATCACTCTTTCTTCAGACCGGGAAATCACATGTCTGCCATTTTTTTGTGTTTACTATTGTCAACATGCAGAGTTGTCATATGTTTTTCGTATTTTTTAAATTATTTGGACACTATTCCACAAAATAATCAAATGCATCTAATACGCTTAATACGATTGATATTTAATTCCTATATATAATTATATTTCAGACAACCATTTTTTTTTAAAGTTCATGTGCATTATAGACATGAACTAGCTTTTTTCTGGAGATTTTCAAGGCCAAGATGGAGTGCACATTATGCACGAATGTGCATTATGCAACCCTAATGACAGTAAGTTTATACAATGTACATTATCATGATTACCTACATATTTCCTTCTGATATGCTTTATCTATAAAAGGCATTGGAAAACTAAAAAAAAATATTTCAAGGGAAATAAAATACTGTAAACCAATACATATTTGTGGCTATTAATTTCAGTGTTTTGCTGCTTTAAGACCATTTCTAGAGATTGAGAGTTCACATTCTCCAGTCTTTTGAAAATATTTCCTCCAAAATATGTGTAAACTTTAGTCGCACTTGACTGGGATCTTAAGAAGAATGTGATGAAATTTGTTTAAATTCCATTAAATGGTGTTGCTGTTTAACAATAGTGTGACATTAATACAAGACATTGGTAAATGGATAATTTCCTGCTTAATGCAGACAACACAAAAAGTCAAACTGCAATTATGATTCTGAAACATAAACTGACCTCCGGTTGACATCTGTTTTATCAGTAATCTGAGTTGGCATTAAACATTAAACAATAATCACTAACCAGAATCATCCCTGAAGAAAGGATGATCTAGATGAAACTACATCCTAAATTGAGGTATTAATTCAAAGGTTGAGGTACACTCATTTTAATATCTGCTTTTTCTCTCACAACCACTTTGAAGTCTACAAGAAAAGCAAACATTGTAATTTTTCTAACTTCAAAGACAGTGCTAGAAAACCCTTAGTTTGCCAATGAGTACACTAATAACTAAGGCTGTCACGGTTAGCAAAATCACTATCCGTTTAACCGACCTTCATTAACCGAACCGATCCCGTTTAAACGGTAATTGAAAAGCCTTATGTGAAGCATGCAGCCATTGTGATTGTGAAAGAACGGTTTTACTGAAAAGTCTGTGTTTTTGGCTTTTTTGTGGAAGATCTCGAACTTTAAGACTTAAAATCACACCCATGAAATGACAAGAACAATTTTGGTATACTACACTTGTCTTTATACATGTGTACATGGAAGCAATTTTGTGTCCGATGGAAACTCCGACATTATTGAATTAACTTCCATTGACATGTAAAACGTGATAAGATCTACGAGTTACAGTGATGGGTTTGTCAAGAATATGAAATAAAAAATACTCTCAAACTCTGAGCTCTTCTCGTAAAACGACAGTGTGTTAAACGACCCAACGTCAGTACCCAACGTAGATATTTATTTTCCAAATTGTTTATTGGGATACACTGTTCACCTGATGACCTGATGTTTGTTAAACATTTGATTGAGTAATGAATAAAAGGGGCCGTCTCAATGTTGTTTTGACAAATATCTGCAACAGAAAGGTAGACAAAAAAATGATTGGTATGCAATATATCACAGAGAAAATAATTCTACGTGGGTAGGAGAATAAGACCACACAAAAAAAAAAACTGAAGCATTTACAGTATGAACATAAAAAAAAAAACCAGGTGACATTGACCATGCAGCTAGCTACGACCGTTTTGAACTTGCCATCATTCATTTGAAACTTTCAACTGAAAGACCCTGAAACAACAACTCTGTGACACTTATGTCACCAGCTACAAACAATGACAAAATTAACATTTATTGACAATGTAATTGATTTTAATCTCAATTCAGATTGTTATCAATTTTTTGTTTTACCGATGTTACTGTACTTTTACTTGACCGTATTTTACGCTTGATCTCGTATACACGTATACATTACGGTTAACCGTTTACTAATTCTTTAAACGGATAGTATTTGAAATCTAACCGCCGACGGTTACACGGATAACCGTGACAGCCTTACTAATAACCATTGGAGGAAATATTTTCAGTAATATGAGTTAACCTCACCTCAGAAGTACTATTGCTTGATTCTTCATCTGAATTCGTGTGCAGGTCACAGGTTGGCTTGTCTGACATATTCATTTGCATATTTTGATCCATAATATGCATATCTTCCAAGCCTCTGGTCGGACTGTCATGCCTATTTTTAAAACATTTTGTCTTATCACAGTTTTCTTCTTTATTAATAAAACTAGAGGACTGTAAATGTTCCCCGGTAAAACCAGCAAAGTCTCGGTAATTACTGCTGTCACTCTCACACTGTCTCATTTTAGAACACCCCAGAAAATCAGACGGCTCGGAATTGGACCTTTTCAGTCTGTGCTCGTCACCATATAAGGATAAAATATTGATTTCTTGAGTCAATTCAGACTTTTGTGACAAACGTCTTAAATATGGACTTTTCTCAACACAAACAAAAGATCGTTTTCTCCCACGATTCTTCTGTTCCTGAATTTGCATTCTTTCTATGTTCTCATTTTCGTCATCAGAATGGTAACTATAGAAGCTAGTTTCACTATTTGACCGCGCTGCATCCTCCTCAAGTTCTTGTTTTAATGATACCTCAGGAATAGAATGATCTTTCCTTGTTTCGGTAGAAGTCCTGTCAGAGCCTTTGTGACCATGACTGTCACTTTCATCGCTATCTTCAGAATATGACCCATATCTCATTGACCGTAGATTTCTAGCTGCATACGAGTTCCACACAGACTCATCTGACCTAAATATCAGTTCAAAATCGTTAATGATTATGAGCAATCACCAAATTCCAGACACAAATTATTCCTCACTTTCTCTGCCTACAAATAGTTTGTTTACCTAAATTGTTTTCTACTGTTTTTTTTTCTTTCTTACAAATAAGCATCTCTTATGCAATGGTGCAATGTAAATTAATAGAACACAGCTTGCAAAACTGAAAGAGGCTTATGTTTGCACATTAATTTTGTAAAACTTCATACGATGTCTATCATAAACTAGAACTGTGAGTGAACTCACTGAGTGATACACCCCCCCCACTTGCAGTTTAGTACGAGTTGCGCTTACAAGGTATATGCCCCCCCTTTTCGTGAAAGTACAACTTGAATTATCTCCCCTTTTAAAGTTTGGACAGCAACCATATTCCTTCATGTACATCTGCAGGTAGTGTACTACAAGTGTGTAAAGTTTCATAAAAATTCAATAAGCATTTTAGTAGGAGTTGCACTTACAAGGTAAATGCCCCCCCCCCCTCTTTTCATGAAAATATAAGTTGAATTATCTCCCTTTCTAAATTTTAGACAGCAACGGTATTCCTTCATGCACATCTGCAGGTAGTGTACCACAACAGTGTAAAGTTTCACAAAAATCCAATAAGCTGTTTAGGAAGAGTTGTGCTTAGAAGGTACATGCCACCCCCCCCCCTTTTCGTTAAAGTATAAGTTGAATTATCTCCCCTTCCAAATTTTGGACAGTGACCATATTTCTTCATGTACATCTGCAGGTAGTGTACTACAACTGTGTAAAGTTTCACAAAAATCCAATAAGCCGCTTAGGAGGAGTTGCGCTTACAAGGTACATGTACATGGACGGACGGACAGGGTGATTCCTATATACATGTACCCCCCCAAACTTTGTTTGCGGGGGGTATAATAAAATATGGTACTTCTGGAACAATTGGTATCTTGCAAACTTTATTTATTTACGTTTTTCTTTTCTTTTGAATATCTTTCAATGCCAGATAAAGCCAGTGTGGGGTTTGTAGCATATGTTATAAAGGGGTCTTAAATCCTAAATACACATATATATTAAATCTTAGATTATTCACTTGCATAGAAATGCAATACATTTTTTTTCAATTGCTATCCAGACAAATAATATGGCAAATATGTATGACACTTCAGCAATAGTCTCATGAAATAACAATTTTACCACACAGCTTGCAGGTACAGTCAAACCTGTATTAAGAGGTCACTTTTAGGACAAGGAAAACGTGGTCTTTTAAGACAGGTGACCTCTTAAAAGAGGTTCAATTTATATGAAATTTTCTGTGACAGAACAAGTAGAAGGTGACCTTTTAATACAGGTGACAGCTAAGGCAGGTTTGACTGTATTTAGTACAGATCCCTCGAAAATGCAGAGCATGTTCAACTTTTTCTACTAGGTAAATCCATCACTGAACATCCATACTGAATACTGATCAAATTAGTGATATGTAACTACCAAAGAAACAGTCTGATTGAGGCACAATGTCACATATATTACAAGTGTACCAGTACTTCACTATTTACAGCCAGTATTTTGTATTACAATTTGAACATTTTCATGTACATCTTAAACTGTACTCTATAAAAAATCAGGATGTACCATATACCATTTCAAGCGGGTAAAAGTACCTGGTACCATCCATAATTGAAAGCGCTGGAAATGTACAGAGACATACCGTGATAAATCACTGTGATAGACGTATCACTCTTCTTAGTGATACTGATATATCTTTTGGTCTGTTTAATATATTTACTTATTTTGATATGCCTTTTGGGAGATAGTAACTTAAGCAACACTCTAAATGTAAAAGAAATTTTGAAGATATATTTAATAGAACACAATATATATCCAAATCATCAAGATGAGTGATACATGTCTGTCACAGTGATTAAACAGGCTATGTCTCTGACTGACTGTACTGTAGAATACTCATGCACTAAAATAATATAAGAATATTTATGTTATTGTAGATTACCTATGCATTTGTGGTGTGTCATCCATTTCGCTTTCTTGTCGTGATGGAATTTTAAGATGGCTACCACATCCACAATCATTGCACGACTCGTCGTTTTCTTTCATACATGTATGAAACACTTCACTGGTACTATTACCACCAGTTAAATTTATACTAACGCTGGAGTTAAATACGCTGTCATCACTTGATTCAGCCAATGAGGAAGTAGTATTTAGAACATGTGACAGAGATAGTGGTTGACGAGACAACTTTTTGAGCGAACTTAATGATTTCCTCTCACTTTTCAAGCTAGAAAGTTGTGTTGATCTCGTCCTTTTGAAAGATAAATCTCCACTTCCTGGGGTTGACCAGTTTAGCGACTCCTGCAATGTTGGTGTAAGACTTTTGATAGGTGGTGTTAGTCCAGCTAGGGAGGAGGAACGAACTGAGTTGACAAGACTTGAATGAATTCTGTTTACCAATGGTGTGTTGTTTTGTACAATGTCTGTTAAAGGGTTTCTCTTCTTCTTATAAGAAGCTGGGGTATCGAGACTATTTATACTGGATCTTAATGGTGTTTCATGACAATTCTGAAATATAAAAAAAACAGTTAAACCTTTTAAATCTATTAAAACTTTGTTACCTGTTTAATTAAAAAAAAGCCTTCTTTGTTCATGTGGTACATGTATATTTGGTTCATACATATTTTCACAAGCCACCTTATAGCTGAAATTAATCAATCAAATCAAACAGATTTCAATGTAGAACTCAATATCTGAGATGTCCAGTACTAGAAAATACATTTTGCTAATATCCAGAAAATGGTGCAGTCGACTCCACTTACTGTGAATTCATTTTTATTTGTGGTATACCAATTTTCGTGGTTTTCGTGGGTGCCAGCAAACCACGAATTTAAATGTCCGACGAAAAATGACAATTTGATTTCCGTTTGGCGGTAAGCAAGGTTTTGACAGCACAAACGTTTGTAGCCATGTAGGTACTTCAACATTATTACATGATGTAATTGTAATGCATGTCTTGTGAATCTAAAATAAATGTACCTGTGTGTCATTTTGTGATTGATAAACATGTAAACTCTTGGAAAAAATTGTTTATTGTTGTGACATTTATGAAAACATTTTGCAGTAATAACTTCCGGCATTTTTGTATTGTTTAATGAAGTGTTGATACAAATAAATACAAAACATTTTTGGTAAAATTTCAATCGAAAATACTAACATTATTGTCACCTTTTATAATTTCTGTGTAAACATTTTGATTGACAATTATAAAGTATATTGGTGATAATAATCGGATTAACGGTTGGTATAATAATAATAATAATAATAATAAATTCTTTATTTATAGAGGGTTACACAGTTAGTTAATAACTAATCTTCCCTGAGGCCCTCACGCCCAGAGGTCAGGATTTTAATTTATTGACATGTGATGTTTAACTGCTGTGACATAAAAGTTCACACCTTTTTTCTTTACCGTTTAATACAACTTTTTTATATGTATCATTTATGGCATGTCATGTTCCCGTAGAGTACAAAGAATTATAATTTAAGTTTTGACTCCTAGTGTGAAGTTTAGCAAAAACATACCCTTTTTGTGAAATATTAATTAAGAAACAAATGTAAATGGTACTGTCAAAATTATGCAATCAAATAATTATCAAAATTGTAACAAGCTGATAATGTACAACAATGATCCATATTTGTTTGGAGTACTTGTAAATTTACTTAAAATGAACACAGTTTTCACTTTATCGTAGAAACGCGACACGCAAAATCTACGAATTTGAAATGAAAATCAACGAATTTAAGTATTTCAAAACCTTTTTTTAAATTTTTTGTAATCGGCAATCCACGAATTTAACTATCCCACGAAATGCCTTTTTTTCCCAATCCACGAAAATTGGTACCAACGAAATTAAATGAATTCACAGTAATCGTAAACCTGTTAATTGCAAAATATTGATTATTGCAAAAAAAACATTAACCACTGATTCATTTACAATTGAAATAATGTTAAATCAACCTATTAACTGCAAAGCAAAATTCAAGTCATGGCAAAAATAATTTGAGCAAAAAATGTGCAATCAATACATACAAAACCTAAATTACTTCTTAAAGACAAGATCTGTCCAGGTGTTCTGAAATAGTCCCTTCTACTCGTATAGCTAGATGGTAAAGGTGTCTTGGTCACATCAAGTCCTATTCTATCTGTAAGATATGAACAACATTTAAATTACGATACAAATGAATAGATGGTCACAGACGTTATACTGCCATATATCGCTCAAATTTGCATATTAAACTGAATAAATTTTCTACACTATATAAAATTGTCAAACCTCCCTTAAAGGACACCTCTATATAACAAATCACTGTATATAAAGGACAGTCTCATATTTTATGCTGTGAGTTCGAACCCCATTCAGGCGAGATGTACTCGATACAACATTATGTGATAAAGTTAGTCAGTGACTTATGACAGGTCGGTAGTTTTCTCCGGGTACCCCAATTTCCTCCACCAATAAAACTGACTGCCATGATATTATAACTGAAATATTGTTGAAAGTGGCATTAATAACAATAAACCCCCCCCCCCCGTTAATAGTGAAGTACCGGTTAACTTTAACAATATTGAAAGCCTTGGAACTCATCACTTTAGTTTGTGACTGATGATTATGTACAAAAAATAACCAAGAATACATTAGTACATAATCATACGTAAAACAGTAATAAACTTCAAACAAGATCTTGCTGATTGTGTTGTTATGACTTGTTATAATGATACACATGAAAAAAGTAGATGCAGTGACTTTCCTACTTATTTGTATCTGGGGCCCGGGTCCCTTATAATTGGGAAAATTAGCACGTAAATTATGTGAATTGGGAAAAGATGGGAAAAGTATTTTTTTTTAGTTTGGATGTCCAGTAATAGAATAGTGATCACACTGTACCAAGGTTAATGCCAACAGTAACAAATTATTGTGATTAAGAAGAATGACCACAAAACAGTTCACAAAACTTGCATGAAATAATAAACAAGCATGTCTTAGCTTATGTTTGTTACTATTCATTTTTTGATTTTTAATGAAATTCTTATTTTTTTCAAAGGTACAAATATTTTTAAGTGATATGTTACCATTTATGTCATACTTAATTTCAATCCATATAAAAAATATGTTTCATTCCTATTTCTAATTTATTTTACATGTATTCAGGCTTGTATTAATAACACTTATAAACTTCACTCAACTAATGTTTGGCTTTTTCTACAATATTTGATATAAAATACAGGTAAATGACGGGTAATAATTAATTAGATACTAATTGCAAAAACAGCAAATTAACTGTAACAATACCTATTGTTATTTGTAAGTGGGAATACCTGGAATATGTTTATTTAAGTGGGATTAGATAGTTCAAAGACACCACCGGTAGTGCCTAGCACTAGCAGTGGGTCAGACTCACTTCAAAGCACAAACAGTTGCACTAGCTTTATTAACGTCATCGACCTCATTACTCCCAGACAGTAAACACTTTTTTTTAAATCCAGATGAAAGGATTCAAGTTACCTGTACTTGCTTCCATCTTTACTGGTAATTTTTTTAGCATATTATTTAGAATTATACAACTTCGTGACATTTTTATTTTTAACTTTAAAACTCAATTGACAATAATTCGCGTATTCCGGTTCATCAACCGTTTTTCCCAATGAATTGACAAACTATCAAATAACGTAAATCAAAGGGCATATTTACTATTTTTATAGCCTATTCAATTTATTGAATATAAAATTTATTCCAAATACTATCATTTCCGTTTTCGTTTTTCTGACGTTTTACCGCATTCCGGTACACGCCACTTTCAACAAATCAAGTGACCCAATATACCGCACTGGTTCCCGGTATCTTGTGCGTAGTATTTCGCTTGCATAATCAAAGCAAACAGTAACCAGGTTATAAAATTGAAAATGTTCGACTTTTAATTTCATCTGTAAAAACTGTCTTTAACAATTCTTACGAATAATTTTATCACCACGCTATTGGGAATTTTCCCCCATGAAATTGGGAAAAAAATAGCCTTTTTCACATTGGGACTGGGGCCGATATTCTGCCCCAAAAACGCAGTCGGAAAATCACTGAGATGGCATCAGAAATGCACAAGACGAGTTTCTATTGCTGTCTTATGCTAGGCACAGAACCTCCACTAATGCATGGTGGCTTGAATCTAAATATAATGACAAATAAGGGGATGGGGGGAAGGGACACAACTCAGGAACAACAAACAACAGATATATCAAAATCGAACTTGTAATTTATCTGCTTAAAGCTAAGGCAAGATAAGGCAATCCAATATATATATATACTTCGCACAGATTTTGCATAATTAGAGAGTTTAACATGGATACAAAAAATGTCAGATTTTCCTAAATCAAACTAGGCCTCAATTTTAACATGTCTGAAGCTAGTTCTAAAATTGCAAGTCAATCTAATATATAGAGCTTGAAAGGATGCTCAGAAACCAATAAAAACATCATATTTTTTTCATTATTAAAGGGCATAACTCAGAATGAACAAAACGTTTTGGATATCTCAAATTCAAACTTGACCTGTATTTCACTCGCCTCAAGCTAGTTCTAAAAGTCAATCAGATAACTAAATCTTGACTTAATGTCAGATTTAAAAAAAATAGCCCAGTTTGATCTTTGTCGCAAACTGGCTAATAAAAATGCTCAGGGAACCGTATTCATAGCAGAAAAAAGGCAAGATAAATTTCTACCATATTTAAATAAAACTAATCTGAATCTACACATTACATACCAACATTTAAGTTGACCTTGGACAATCCAAAATCAGTCAACTTTATATGACCTTTAGTGTCTATCAATATATTGTCTGGCTTCAGATCTCTGAAATATCAAATAAAAGATAACATGCTGTTCAATTCTAAACAGACATGGTACCCAGTGAAGGCATGTTTAAAATAGTATGACCATCCATAATATCATTCTTAATTTTTCAGCAGTGGCAACAAAGTTTGAGACAAACACTCGTGGAGGTGATTTAAAAAATGTCTTTCCTGAGTGACATGTACATTTGCATGTTTAAATAGAACAGCAATAAATTATTTCATTCTGAGTGAGTGATTGTTGAGTGAGTGAATGTGCAAGTGATTGTTGTGTCATGCCAAGTGAGCAATTTGTCAGCTATATCATGGCGAGAACAAGTTATTACGTTTCGATGAGATGATGATTATGATGTCCGCTTTGTACAAGACCACCACACATAGTTGCATTTTTATAGGTCTAGCTCACTGAAACAATAGTCCATGGACAGGCATGTCTCTCCACATGAAAACATTATCATGATTATGAGACAACCCATTTTTGCTCAAACTCCTTAATGAATGCGATTTTTCCAATAAGTTTCCTTCAGGTAACAGTAATACACAAATCATTATGGACCCAAACTGACATTCAGAATCATCCAATCTTAAATAAGCGGCCAACTGTCTTATGCCGTCAGTTTTCCTTTGTCCCTAAAGGCAACTGTTGAATACAAGTTTGACTGTACATGTAGATACCTATGAACAATTCTACGGGAGTTTAGATATTCCAATGCTAAAGTCACTTCAGCAGCATACAGCATGGCCATGTCCTCGTCAAAGAACCCATAGATACCAAGTAAACTTTTTATATCTCCACCAATCAAATACTCCATTACCTGTAAAATAAAATGTAGATCATATCTAATTTAGTGTGCATGGCACTTTTCTGGAATAATTTTCATCAGGTACGCTCAAAGTCACAAGATTGGAAAGCTATCAAATTCAAGTCTTTGGGAAGAAGCTTAAGAAAACAAAAGGTCTAAACAGGATAGCCAAAATGGCCTAAAGTCAGCTATACCTAGGGTGGAGAACCCTAACTTTAACAATAATTACATTATGGTAAATAACAACAAAAACATAAAATTCTTAATTAAGATTAGAACTGCATTTTTTTTACACATTTAGAATGGCTAATAATACGTTTTTGTTTACTCAATTGACGGGAGAAAAAAAATTGCTGACATATCTGCATTTGAATATTTATAGTAACGGCAGTAAGGAAGGCAGAGACAGACATCCGATAGAACGAGTTGTGATACTAGTGATAATGCATGGTGATACCTTCAAAACTTATGTTATTGTTTCCATCGACTGACGTTGTATATGTATGTTGTGTATACTACTTGATACCAGTTGTACACTAGTTATCTTACCAAGTATATATTTTGTAAGGACTGTAACGAGTAAAACAAATGTACAATGAATGGACTGGACACCTGAGCCATGGCATCTCTTTCTGTTATCACTGAAAAAAATTATATCATTGTAAATATATTGTCAGTACTCACAAAAAGTTATAAAAAGAAAGTTTAAACAGTGGTGGTCAACAATTCCACCAATATCAACAAAATGAATAACTACTATATCTCACTTCAAATCATTGAACTCAAAAAGATCACAACATACGCCAATTCAAATGATAGGCCAAAAAAATGTGGCATGGTTAAACCAGTATGAATGAAAATCGTCAAAAATGAAAGGGATCCTCCTCTCTTCACTGGTACACTGCTGATAAAATTGCAAAACATTCTGAGAAACACTACTCAAGTTATCATACGACATAGGGTAAAAATCCTATTTTCTGTCATATCAAGTCCAATAACTCTTGAACGGCAAAAGTGAAAATCGTCAAAAATGAAAGGGATCCTCCTCTCTTCACCAGTAAACAGCTGATAAATTTTTTAAAGATTCTAAGAAACACAACTCAGTGAAAGGAAATAAATCTGGATTATAAAACATTTTTCTTACCACTTTTTTTAATGAGAAATGTGTCAGTTCCAGTCCATAATGATTCACGTATTACAAAGTATGTTAACTGAAGGTAATCATTTGGAAAATATGGCAGTCACTGTGTAATGCTGCAGTGTCTTAATAATGATTTAGACTTAATTAGAATTTAAATTTTGGTGTTTAACGCCACTTTCAGCAATATTTCAGCTATAACATGGCGACCAGTTTTAGTGGTGGAAGAAGCTGGAGTACTTGGAGAGATAAACCAACCCTGAGCAAGCAACTGGTAAACTTTATCACTTGCAGCTGCGAGTCGAATGTATCCTGTTTTTTGTCATTTACAAAGCTGGGCGCGAACCCACGCCGTATTGGTGATAGGCTTGTATGAGCTGTAAGATCCAAAAACCTAACTCATTGAGCCACTCGGGCCTCTGACTTAATTAGATAATGATTCAACAATCTGATAGCTTATTTAGTACAAATGTGTATTGATAAAACCTTGAAAGTTAATTACCTATGATTTTTTTAAAGTCTATAATGACATCTGACCAATAAATACAGGTAAATAAAACTGATATGATAGGACAAACTTTGAGTGACTGCTGACAGCATATCTGAGTTAAAATAACATGTAAATCAGGTCAGGTGGGTCTTAAACTGACCATTTACAGAAGGTGACCACTATTTCAAGGTGATTTTTTATGGCAAGTTTGACTGTATTGACAAAACTTCAAATATGGTTAATCTCAATGAGGCAGTAATTTCTTAAGATATTGTTTCCATATATATGTAAGACTCAGATCGACGTCCAGCCTCTAATCGACATTCAATCCTCAAATCCATGTCTGATTTCTATGTAACAGATATCAGTACCTCAGATCTACGTCCTTTTTTCAAATTCTCAAATCTATGGTCCTTTATCAAATTCTCAATTCGGCGTCCAATTCTCAAATCTTTGTCCTTTTTCAAATTCTCAAATCTATAGCCATTTATCACTTACTCAAATCAACGTCCAATGACGTCTACCCTTACCCTAACCAGTAAATCTGCCATAGATCTGAGAATTTGGAAAGAACGCCGATTTGAGAATACCCTTAAATCGGACCGTGATTTGAGATAATTACATCAGTGGATGGCAATAAGAGGAGTGGACACTGTTCTGAGTCTATCATATTTTACATTAAATTCTATATTTTACACTACCTTGATTTCCAAGATTTTTCTGCACCATGTCTGCTTTCTTCATAACTTTAATAGCATACAATTTGTTTTTGTTACTCTTTTTACATCCTAGAAAAACTTTTCTGTCAAAAAGAAATAATTATTAAAATTATATTTAGCAAGTGAATATGGCCATCTTGGACTACTAATGCACACTTAATGTAAGTGTTGTAAAGAGTGAGTGAGTGATTGTTGCTTACCACCAAGTGAACAATTTCTCATCCTTACTATGGCAAGAAAAAGCTACATTTCAATGAGATGATGATACTGTATATTAATAATCACATTGTAATAGAACGAACACCCATAGATTTCTATAGCGCTCGTTCAGGCCAGACTTAAAAATATCTTTGTTTGCTGTTGGCCTACCCATACTTAGAAGGGGAGGGTAGGTAGGTAGGCTTATTATTTTTTTTTTTTTTGAGAAAAAATATGGATATAATATACGAGTACTTCCGAGAATCTAGAACAAGTTCCGGTTACAATAAAATACGGATCAAACCGGAAAAGTACAAATCCGGATTTACCGCAAATGCAAAACGGAAAAAAACAACAACCAAAATTTTTTTTCTCACAACTGCAATAAAAAAATTTGGGTCGGCCCCAATTTTGGAGGGTCGGTCGGCCAACAGCAAACAAACCTATTTTTATTTTTGGCCTCACATTGTGCTAGACTCAACAACCTTAGTTGGTAAAAACATGGCAACATGATTTCTCCTTCAGTTGACTTTAGGGGTAGATGTACATGTAGTGTTAATTCATTGAAATTAGAACAAAAAAAGACACCCACTTTGACTGGTTTAATTGGTGAGCAGTTGTCTCATGTAAGAACTTCTAAATCTTTTCCCGAAAATACCTACAAAAGTACTAGTTTTAGACATTTAAAGCATTTGACATAATTATATTGAGTCATTTCATCCCATCATGTTCTTGTACAGGTCTTTTACATGTGATAAAACCTAGCAGATTTTACAGACTTTTACAAGAAAATGATTGTGGGAAGTTATGTTATGTTGTCACTTCATTGTTATATGGTTTTGTGAGGCTTGCAACAGGGATGCTTCACGTGTACATAAAAAAAGCAATGTAAACAATCAACTATATTTAAAACAATGTAAAAATTACCCAAATGCTCCTCTGCTAATTGGCTTAATGAAATCAAAATCTTCAATATCAGGTGCCTATAATAAAGAATAATAACAGTAACATGTTATACAATATGAACATGATAAAGAGTTCCCTCTAATTACACTTTAAACTTCTACCTAAATATTTATTCAAATTATTTTTATGTAAAATAGGAAATGGAAACCTGCAGGTGGCATGTTTGTACACTACAGGCAAGTACATGTATATTTAAGGTAAAATTGAAATGCACATTTATATTAATCATGCTGATTGCTCTCATTTTTCAAATACATTTCTGGTGCTGCCTCGATTGTATGGTAGTTGGATTAATAACTAGCTGTGCACTCAGTGTCTATCACCACTAACGTTGCAAGTTTTTTCAATCAAGGTGAACTCGATACAAAATTATGTGATAAAGTTTGTCAGTGACTTATGGCCGGTCTGTGATTTTCTCGGGGTACTCCGGT
>MJUT01061204.1:349648-368693 GCA_002080005.1 Gigantidas platifrons
GACTAATAGTCCAACAGCAGAGGTATCGACCCAGTGATAGTAACACTGACTACTGGGCGGATGATACCCTAGGAGACTAATAGTCCAACAGTAGAGGTATCGACCCAGTGATAGTAACACTGACTACTGGGCGGATGATACCCTAGGAGACTAATAGTCCAACAGCAGAGGTATCGACCCAGTGATAGTAACACTGACTACTGGGCGGATGATACCCTAGGAGACTAATAGTCCAACATCAGAGGTATCGACCCAGTGATAGTAATAAAATCGTAAATATCAAATTGAGTGCGCACGACGCGTATCTGGAATAACCTTTACGTTCATAATCGAAAGATTGCAAAGCCAAATAATTTAAAAGTCTTTGGGAAGAAGTAAGCCAAAGGGCATAAACAGAATAACCAAAGGGCCTAAACAGAATAGCCAAAGGGCCTAAACAGAATAGCCAAAGGGCCTAAACAGAATAGCCAAAGGGCCTAAACAGAATAGCCAAAGAACCTAAACAGAATAGCCAAAATCGGTTATGGTCGCCTATGTTTAAGGCTAGGGTAAACCTTAAATTCTATCTATTTCATTTAAACTCATATGTCTCGATTTCTAGGCTAGTGATGGATACCCCCATGTAACAATACGGCTAATTCAGACACCATTTTAGTTTATTATACCTGTAAATATTTGGCTTCTGTTTTAGTTTTCTTCAATTCGCTTGAAAGGTCTTTCTTCTGTTTATAAAGAAGTTTCAATCTAAAATGTTCATGGTCCATTACAGCAACGACCAGGCCTAAAATATAAATAAGCGAACATCATTTCTAAGAACAATAATTATTTTTCATTTTACTGAAAAACACTCCAATAATTGAAATAAAAAATTAATGTAAATGAAATTTCAATGACTTACTGTTCACGACTCTGATGACACGCCATGGTACTAGGAATGCCAGAATGATAACGAAGTCTTGTACAGTAAAGGCGCTGATCCCTTTCAGAAAATAAAAATCTACACACAGTGATGAGAACACTATCACACAATCAAAAACCTGAAATAAGAAGTGAAATAAATTGTAACAGGTAAAATTGAAAACATATCAATTATCCCAATGAAAAAGGGCAACATGCAATTTCCAATTTTTCAATAAAAAAAGCCATGCAATACAACCAATTAAAGGCAAATTCTTGCTCTCTAGAGAGTCGTAGTCGTGATCGTATAGTAGTTGGATTTACATCTACCTATACAATCAGTGTCTAGCACCACTAAAGTTGTGAGTTCGAATCCCGCTCGGTTGTAGTGTATTCGATAAAGCATTATGTGATAAAGTTTGTCAATGACTTACGACAGGTCGGTGGTTTTTCTCCGCGTACTCCGGTTTCCTCCTCCAATAAAACTGACCGCCACGTTATAGCTAAAATATCGTTGAAAGTGACGTTAAACACAGTACCTCTAACCCTAACCCTTATTCCCTCTGCACCACTAGTTTCTTTAATAAATGTTTGGTAAACGTTCACAGTCAACTCCTTTAGGAATATATTGCTTATTTGATTTTTCGTAACAATACGAGTTTTTACATATAGAATTTCTAAAAGAAATCCAAATGCCCTCTCTTATGGAAATTCACAAAAGCATTGCAAAGATATATATTTTTTTATAACTAATCGTAGAATTTGAATATCAAAAGAAGACCACGAGTGACCGAAGTACGCATAAGGATTAAACGGGTGGGCGAACAAGCTCCGCCCACCAGTTTAATCATTAATGTGTACTCGGTCACTCGTGGTCTTATTTTGATATTCAAAATCTACGATTAGTTATACTATATATACGAGCTTCAATTTGCGAGACTATTATATTAAAAACCGTTCAGATAATAAACACATAAATAGCTGTTTGGATATGTTAATGCGATAAGAATTGCACAAGTCAACAAGAACAACGTGCGTCAAACAAACGTTGGGGAAAACCGAAGGGGCAACCAATTAAGAAGGGACAACCCAGAGAAATGTTAAATATGTAAATAAAACAATACCTCTAGCTTTCTCTCAAAGAATGACTTTCCGTATGCCAATATTTTTAAGATGGTCTGTAAAATAAATAATAATCATAATAATTTTACTATTTCCAATATGCGATCGAGATTGTTCATCTGTCTTCTCATTTTCAAATCAATTAAAGATATGCAAATTGTACCTGATATGAAGGGGTCTCCGTGTTTATGATCGTATGGTAGTTAGATTTATACCTTCCTATGTAATCAGTGCCTATCACTATTTTGGTTGCGAGTACTCAATACAACATTATGTGATCAATTTGTCATTGACTAGCGACAGGTCGGTGGTTTTCTCCGGATACTCCGGTTTCCTCCACCAATAAAACTTAGTGATATAACTGAAAATATTGTTGAAAGTGGCATTAAACACCATACAACCTCAACTATTGTAACTTTACAAATACTGAAGAAAAAAAACTATGGGGCGTTCTAAGCACTTCATTTTCCTTTACCGTGTCAGTAACTCGAATGTGAGTAAATATAAAGTGTACTCTTCAACTCATCAACAGTTCATAATATAAATGTAAAATGTTTATTGAATTGAATCCACTTGTTCAGAGAGAATGATAATAATTAATTAGTAATAATAATAAAACAATTAGTAATAATAATAATAATAAAACAATTAGTAATAATGATAAAACAATTAGTAATAATAATAAAAGAATTAGTGATAATAATAAAACATTTAGTAATAATAATAAAACAATTAGTAATAATAATAAACAATTAGTAATAATGACAAAATTAGTAATAATAATAACACAATTAGTAATAATAATAAAACAATTAGTAATAATAATAAAACAATTAGTAATAATAGTAAAGAATTAGTAATAATAATAAATCGATTGGTAATAATAACAAAACAATTAGTAATAACTTAGATTTTGGTTACCCCCTTGGTTTTATTGCTCCCAACCACTTTTAAAATTATTTGACTTTCCAATCTTTTGATGTTGAGAGTACCTGATGGAGGTTATTCCAGAAACGCTTCGTGTACATTAAATTTGATGTCTACGTTTTTATTATTAAGGAATGACATGGCTGTAAATGAACATCGGAAACTATTCAGCTTTACACTTAGACACAAATTCAAGTAAAAGAACAGCGCTTTTATTATTGTCCTGCGATTCACAGTCACAGTAGAGTCTCCAACAAAGAGCGAAACTCACACTGCATGATGACTGAGCTACTTATTAATAGATAATGAGAATCTAAATTCAGTTTAAACACAATATCCGAGTGGCGGTCAGCTTTATTGGGGGAGGAATCTGAAGTACACCGACCTGTCACAAGTCACTGACAAACTTTATCACAGAATGTTGTATCGAGTACACATCGCCTCAGACGGATTTTAACTCACAGCGTTAGTGGCGATATGCACTGATTGTATAGGTAGTTGTAAATCCAACTACTATACGATCATGACCACGACGGAATTTTTTGAAAAAGATACATTGCTATATCTAAGTTTCACTTACACCTACCTATACAATAATAAAATATACGCAATTCAAAATGTTTTGACAGTTGTTCTAAAACCCAAGAATGTTGTGCACCGGATTGCCTGGGTTGATATAAACCACTCTCGTTGTCGATGTCGGTCACAATTGCAACAAAGCGTGGAAATGCACGACGTCTTGATTTACATTGTAATATTTTGTTTTGGACTAGTTTACTTGACAGTTAATTTCATACTTTTAATGTACATTTACCAAAACAAGAATCTTTATTCTCAAATAAACCATAGATTACAATGGTATAGATAAATTACAACAGAAAAATACAACACAACACATACATGGAAAACAAATAACAGATACACAAATACACAAATACACAAATACATATACACACAATATTTACATTAAAATAGGAGGAGTTAAGTATTAGCCAAGGGAATATCTGATCTGTTAATTTTTCTTATAAATCTACATAGCTATTCTAGTTTTGTTTTTTTAGAAGTACACGTAATTTGTTAAAATTTTAATATATTTGGACTTTGAGTAAGATTTCTACTTATTAATTGGATTCGATTTTCATTTTTTTAATTGACATTCAATAATATAGTGAAATTCGTCACCTACCTCGGCAGCAAGAATACACAGTATTGTTATGCTAGCTTTGTGGAACGCATGCGCAATCACTTCCTCTATAGGATGTTCATTATCATGATGGACGCCATCGTTAATGCCGGTATAATTTTCATTATTTAAAGCACTCGTAAAGCTTGTCTCATTTTTCAACAAATTGAACGCACTTTTCCGAATGGTGAGGTTTGAAGAAGCCCTATCAACATTATCCACAGAAAATGGCTGATGATTGGCTGGCACGTACCGCATATTTGTTGTATTGGACCAGTCTATCCGGGCCTCTAAAATGTGTTTATATAATGGTTCAATGTCTGTTTTTATTGCATGAAGTTGTGTTGGATACAATATTTTCATATCAAATATAAACGATGATGTAATATGTTCTGATGATTCTAACAGACCTGAAAAATGAAAAGCAATTTATAATTTATTTCAAAAGCATAATGTTATAGAATAATGTCTTAACCAAGAATGCCTTATATCAAATTGTAATAGTAAAATGAAAGAAACAAATATCACAATGTCGGAACAGTTCCAAAATCCAACAGAAAATTGTAGAAATAATCTAAAATCGATACCCCTAACACTCTTATACACGACGGTTCACCTCCCTGGCTTGGTACACGCACTTCAATTAAAAGTGGTGGAGTTCAACTAGTTTTATGGACACAAGCCATCCCCCTCTTATTTTAATGATGTGGTCATCAGGGGCGGATCCAGGATTTCAAGTTAGGAGGGGGGCACTTAAAATAATCGCGCCAAATTTTAGGGGGGGGGGCGCCGGGTGCACCCCCCTGGATCCGCCCCTGGTCATAGCTGTTATGATGGGTTAGTGTCGCGATGTAGGTGAAATATTACTAAATGTGTGCTAAACACGACCAATCAATAAATTTTTCCCCAACTGCAACCCTGGTGCACAAAGTTTGAAGATGCCGAAAGGGTAATTAGAAGCCTTCAATCGACAACGAACAGTCCAATGACCAAAATGACAAACAGTAATCTACAGACAACTACAACGAACAGTCAATACAATGACCAAAATGACAAACAATAATCTACAGAAAACTACAACGAACAGTCAATGACCAAAATGACAAACAATAATCTACAGACAACTACAACGAACAGTCAATGACCAAAATGATAAACAATAATCTACAGACAACTACAACGAACAGTCAATGACCAAAATGACAAACAATAATCTACAGACAACTACAACGAACAGTCAATACTATGACCAAAATGACAAACAATAATCTACAGACAACTACAACGAACAGTCAATGACCAAAATGACAAACAATAATCTACAGACCATTACAACGAACAGTCAATGACCAAAATGACAAACAGTAATCTACAGACCACTACAACGAACAGTCAATGATCAAAATGACAAACAATAATCTACAGACAACTACAACGAACAGTCAATAGAATGACCAAAATGACAAACAATAATCTACAGACTACTACAACGAGCAGTCAATGACCAAAATGACAAACAATAATCTACAGACCACTACAACGAACAGTCAATGACCAAAATGACAAACAATAATCTACAGACAACTACAACGAACAGTCAATAAAATGACCAAAATGACAAACAATAATCTACAGACAACTACAACGAACAGTCAATGACCAAAATGACAAACAATAATCTACAGACAACTACAACGAACAGTCAATAGAATGACCAAAATGACAAACAATAATCGACAGACCACTACAACGAACAGTCAATGACCAAAATGACAAACAATAATCTACAGACCACTACAACGAACAGTCAATGACCAAAATGACAAACAATAATCTACAGACAACTACAACGAACAGCCAATGACCAAAATGACAAACAATAATCTACAGACAACTACAACGAACAGTCAATGACCAAAATGACAAACAATAATCTACAGAAAACTACAATGTTAGCAACGACAATCCCACAAAGAATAGAATTGTCATGCCAGTAATAAATATTAATATAAATATTAAGGCACTGCATTTAGCTAAAATAAGTATTTCAATTATTATGCTGTGTGAAATAAACCCCCATAAAAAGTAAAATTCGTTGTGATACCATACCTTTAATAAAATACATGTCCAATATAAGTTCTCCTAACACGAGGATGCAATCGATGAAATTCAGTATGATGACACAGAAAAGCACGTGTTTACTATGGATTAACATCTCACCCTTCCGTCTTGCTCTGGAAACAATGCAAATTAAAAGGAATATATAATGTTATTAAAAGTACATTTTCATATTTGTTTTTCATTGTTTTAGTGTATGTGTACGAAGCAAAGCCGAGAGTCATTATGGCAAGTAGTAGATAGATGACATATATCACGGGGTCAAAATAAAAATAAACATCCATAGCGCCCACTTTAAGACAACTGAATAACAAGAATTGTACATTTTCATATTTGTTTTTCATTGTTTTAGTGTATTTGTACGAAGCAAAGCCGAGGGTCATTATGGCAGGTAGTAGATAGATGACATATATCACGGGGTCAAAATAAAAATAAACATCCATAACGCCCACTTTAAGACAACTGAATAGGAAAAATGTCATTATGAGAATAATCTTATCACTGCCTAACCTTTCTCCTATATGACCTTTTTGCCAGCTTTTGAGTAGTACAACCACTAAGCATTTCCAGTCCCAAAATGCGTCAATCTTGTTGGTGTAGCAAACGATTACATTATTATTTTTGTCTATTTTCCGTTAAATTACCGACTTGCGTGTTTTTTAGAAATATACCATGACATGGCAAATAATTAGATAAGTGTATTGTATTTTAAGGGTTCTTTGTGTCAATCTTGATTTTACTGTCGCAAATATGTATTTGCCGCTAGAGTATTTTAAATATTGTTCAGGTTAATTACTGATTTGACTGTTTGAAATTGAAATCACTTGACAAAGCGTGGCAAATTTTTACTTCCATATTTAAATCATGATGGTGACGTATTTCAAGACCCATCTTAGATTGATGCTTCATTAAACTATTGGAAATAAATGTCTTCAGAGATATAAAATTATCTTGTTCATTTTACCAATCGGCGATTCATGAAGTTGGATCTATGCGATTTATTGTTACCTATGCAGAGTGAGTGAGTGAGTGAGTGAGTGAGTGAGTGAGAGGGAGGGAGGGAATGAGTGAGCTTTTTAACGCCAATTGCAATTGAGCAATTTTTCAGCTCTATCATACATCTAAATCAAATAAACCATAAATATTGCAAAAATAATTGCTTCTTCCATTGTTTTCTATATGGCTTCGTTTCACAAGATATGTAATAAATAATGCTTTAAATGTTCAAGATATATTAAACGTTTGTCAGATTCTTTTCCGAAAGAAGAGTTTGAAGATACCAAAGTGGTAATCAGAATCCGTATTCGAAGGACAGACAACACAATGGCCAAAAGAAAAAGGACAAAAGTACAAACAACGATCTACAAAACATCACACATAAGCTTACCTTCCGATTAGGGTTTTAGGAGGTTCTCGATTTTCTCTCTCAATCTCGTGTTCCAACTGTTTCTCTGTGTTGTCCAGTATATTATGAATTCTGGCCACGGCCAAGGAACCAGAGGCAAGAGCCTACAAGACAGGAAATACTTGATTAAAAACGATGATGAATATATTTTGAATATTAAGTAAATATAAGTAATATTTATACCTCGCTTTTCCGAGTTAAACAATCGAACACGACCGAGTTAAACGTTAAACAATCGAACGCGAAACGTGAAATTGTTTAACAGTTTACCGCAGAAAGCCGTGGTTTAAATGATTTGTAACATGAAGCCATGCACTATCACATCTAGGTCGTAGCCTACTGCATGGCTCGCTGTGAGTAACAAATCTACAGCCCAGATTTAAAGTCTGCAATATCTTGTATAATGCGTGTATTATTTCATAGTTCTTACTTAGTTGTTGCTTACATTCTGGAATATAAATTATAAAAAGATCAAAGGAAAATAATGCATTCATGTTACAACTGTGTGAAAGATAAAATGTAAACTGTTTGTCATTACGATTAACCAAGTTACTCTGATGAATATAAAAAGTTAAAGCATGACAAAGAATATTTTAAAGGTATTGGAGCACGGGTAAATACAAGCAAGCTTTACATCTTAATTCTAAATGAAAGAGTATTTCGAAACAAGATTAATATATAAACATGGATATTAGTATCTTCAAAAATACAACCGAAATATACAACTTCATTTTTAATTTTCTAACTGAAAGCTATCAAATGACATTTTTATATAGAGCTGTAAATTCCAAGACATTTTTTATGAGTGTTTTTCAGTCTTTTAATTGCACTTTAGAATAAAACGCAAATTAGTTGTAAAAAAAAAATTACTATTTCATCCCCTTCCTTTCACAATTCAATATTTATTTAATTATTTATTACATGTTTTGTATATATATAACATTGATATAAGATTGTTTTATATATTTGTGCTATAGATACTGTTTTAATTATAGTCTCTTATAATTCTGTAAAGAATGGCTCTCTAATTTATTGTTGTATGATTGTTTTATTTGTGTATTATGACCTGTAATTGAGAGATGAGACTTGATAAAATATTGAATAGAATTATCTTTATTTTGTGTATATGTTCCAGACCATACGCGTATTTGGACCGTACGCGTACGGTCCGACCATACGAGCTGGACCATACGGGTATTTAGACCATATGGGTTTTTTTCAATACTAACATTATATCATATGATAATTTGTAAAAACTTGCATCTTTACCAATAATATCATCAACCCTGAACAATAATCGTGGTAGATCACCAGATACCCTATCAACAATAGGTATTCTTACGGTTACAAAACTACCTTTTTCAATTTTTGCATTAGACTTTGACACTTTCTTATATTTTCTCATCGTATTTTCAACAGATTTTTTTTTATAATTTCTGTCCAACATCTGTCTTATACTGTCGTGAGTTGTAATTTGTTCGTCGTCTGTTTTCACGGTACAGTTTCTGCCGTCAGTAGGGTCACCTATAATGTCGTTCAGTACCATAAAGTCATCAACTGCCATGAGTTCATCCTGTATATGTCTGTAATCTGTAACATCGTAAGTCTCAGTAGATATTTCGGTCGTTTCAGTTCGTCTTCGTTTTCGGGTCGGTTGTACATGTACGTCAGCCATAACGGAAAACATGTTAACTCTGTGAGCAGCTAAGTCGACCATCGAATCCCCACGGGCACTGCCAGGCTCAATGTGTGCGTCAGTTACAGTTCGTGTATGTGAACCTGTCTGTTCATCGGTATGTGAATCCGTCTCGATTTCTGTCTGCGAGTTAGTCTCGGTTTCTGTCTGTGAGTCGGTCTCAGTTTCTGTATGTGAGTCGGTCTCAGTTCCAGTCTGTAAGTCTCCGTCTGTGGCAAACATGTATTCGACCTAAATATGCGTCAAATGTTTCTTCCCACATTCTGTTTAAAGGCGATTACTTTAAAAACTTTATTCAATTTCAAACTATTTTGTTAACTGCGAGTGAGCAGAATTCACTTATTACGAACATGCTAAATTCAAGACATGTAAGTTTGTAATAGATTAAATTATACTTATTTCTAAATTGTACAACTGCGATAATTAACTTTTTTNAGTATATTTTAGATTCGAATAACGTTGATCTGTAAAATATTTTTGAAGCCTCGATAATCTCTTAAAACTAGGTAGACCGTACGCGTACGGTCCGACCGTATAGGTATTTTGAAAAAATACGCATACGGTCCGGACCGTACGCGTACGGTCCAAATACGCGTATGGTCTGGAACATATATATTGTGTAAATAGTGAGTTCTGTACCTCTGTAAATTTGTTATGAGAAATAAAGATATATATTACACTAATAGGTGTAAAACAAATTTGTTAATTATAATTAATTAATCAATAAAAGATTCAGGCCTGCTTGTCCTCGCATAGCTTTAGTCAGGACCATTGAGGTTTCCCAGTTTCCTGGTTGTTGACTGATCTTGTCTGTTTATTGATTTATGAGTTTTGAATTTCCCTTTGGAAGATTGCTCTGTGTTCGGTAATTTTGTTATTACCCTTATTCGCTGACTGAACAATTTGTACCTGTGGTGTCTAAGTAGCAACCATATCACTAAAATTTGTAAAAAAAAAAATTAATTTGAATTTTGGTGTTTAACGCCACTTTCAGCAATATTTCAGCTGATTTTTCATATATTTCATGGCGACCAGTTTTAGTGGTGGAGGAAGCCGGAGTACCCGGAAAGAACCACCGACCCTGGGCAAGCAACTGGTAAACTTTATCACTTGCGGCTGCGAGTCGAGTGAACTCTTTTTTTGTAATTCACAAAGCTGGGCGTGAACCCACGCCGTATTGGTGATAGGCTTGTATGAGTTGTTAGATCCAACGACCTAACTCATTGAGCCACCCGGGCCCCTAAAAATTTATAATCGAAGATTTATTAAAATATATAATGTCGATCAGATTCACGGTAAACGTTGGTATGTGGATTAACTTTATTCAATTTCTATAGCCTTAGACTTAGCCTTAGCAATGGAAATTACAAATCAAAATCCAGTAAAATAAGGAATTAACCTTTTTATAAGTTACTTTGCAGCTTGTTCTCCATTTTTAAAATTATGTAACCTCCTCTGTCATTATATTTGATATACATTGTATTTTAATTGTTGGTAATTAAAAAAACCAACTACCATCAACCAATATATTGATATATTATAGCGTACTGTGTACTATTAACATTCACTCCCGTGTTACAACATAGTACATGCAAACACGTTCAACAGTCAGACACAGTGAAAAAGAATAATAATAATAATAATAATAATAAAAATACATAAAATTACCTTTAAACCTCTCTCTGGCTTCTTTTTCATTTTATATTTTCGAACCAGCTCTCCTGAAATATATATATTACGCAAAGATTGATTCATTTTCCCCCGAAAACAACAATGTTTAAAAAAAAATACTATTTAGACAAAGCACAGTCAGATCTGGAAGTAGTTTTGTTGAAGAAATGGTGTAGAAATCAATAAAATCAATGATAAGTCACTTCAGTTTAAGTAGTTCAATCTTAATATTAGATTAATACTCGCTCAACATATTAATTATTTAGTAACCTCTTCTCGCTTGTTTTTTTTTCTAGATGGTATAATCTCGTTAAAATATCAGGGTTACGAAGGCAATAAAACTGGCTGAAAACAGAGGAGAATTATACGTAGGTACATAGTAAGTCTTAGCCCATAACTAATAGAAGTATATAGTGTGTTTTGTAGTGATTATTGAATTTAGTATATTTTGTAATATGATAATGTGGTTTATCTATACCATATGAAGAACATATGACATGCATTGTTGTAATATTCTGATAAATTTCCCCAGACTGAATATAATTGACGTTAATATGATATGAATGTACATGTATTTCTGGGTTTGTCTGCTAAATTGGATCGATATCAGATATAATTTTAGTGAAAACTCATTTATCTGGTAAACCTTTGTAAGTAAAATGGTATACAGACTATACAATAAATAAATAAATAAATAAATAAATAAATAAATAAATATGTACACTATTTACAATGTGTTGAAGTTATGCATACCAAAGTTAACCAGCTTTGTTGTTAATAAATCTAGATAGTTTAGTTTGAGTCATTAGTTCTCAAAATTTTTAAATTTTTAAATATTAGCATTTCTGAAAAATGTATTATTAATACAAAAGTTTGCAGTTAATGAAATCAAAATTTACCTCCTATATTCTAGCATGGGAATTTCAATTTTGTAGATGGTTTTGGTTTATGACATTTAACGTCACTTTCAACAATATTTCAGTTATATCATGGCGTCAGTTTTATTGGTGGAGAAAATCGGAGTACCCGGAAAAAAACCATCGACCTGTCGCAAGTCACTGTCAAACTTTATCACATAATATTGTAATGAGTACACCTCGCCATGAATGGGGTTCGAACTCACAACTTTAGCGTTGATATGCACTGATTGCACAGCTAGTTGTAAATCCAACTATCATATGATCACGACCACGACGGCCCCGTAAGTGACGATATTTAAACGATAAAAAAACTGAGTATATATAAACATATCTGAAGTACCGAAACCTTACATTTCCTTAATAGATGGACATGTGATTGTTATTCTGTGCCAGAAAAATGAGCGATCGTGTGTGTGTGTGTGTGTGTGTGTGTGTATGTTAGAGAATAGATTTTGATTCCGTTTCTACGATTTCTCGATTGGATTTTGGAATTGTTCCAACAGTGTTGTCGGGTTTCTTGTTTTTTTTTTATACACAACAAATTGCTGTATTTATCTACATATAGTGAACAACCATCCAACTTTCCTTTTTTTTTTTTAATTAATCTGTCATTAAATTTGAAAGAAAAAGTATAAATTGACCCGAAAGATTGAAAAAAAACCAAAACAGATAAAAAGAATAAAAATAAAATAATCGTACAGTTTACAGCGCGTTGCTTTGCTTTGTGTGTTTGTTTTATTTATTTTTTATTTTAGTGACGGTGTTAATTGAATTCTACAAATTGAAATCCATGTTTGTCCAATTAAAAAATAGAAATGAAAGGAACATAGCAATGTTTTTCAAGACCACCGTTAGTGATATTTTGGTCAAAGCCACTTAAAAGTGGACAAAAACAACTAAAAAAGGAAATAAATAAAAAGAAATTTTCCTTACCAATCAAAAACACTCTCGTCAAAGAATTTTCGTCACTAAATGATAATTCTACATTCTAATATTGAGCACTACAAAATCCCAAACGAATCCACCAAAATAATGAGTGATATTTTTTTGTAATTGGCTTAGATCAGCGCTTTAGCTACAGGGGACAATGATAACCATTGGACACCCTCTTTGATAGATTTTATGCGTAAGAGATAATCTCATCTTAGATTACAATTTCTATCCTTGTCATATTGTTGATTGATTTATACCCGTCAAGTTCTTTGAAGTATCTTTTTTGTTAATGAGAGCCTCTAGTGGGTATAGAATGCCACACTCCTTGTAAGTCAAAGACAAACTTCCGCAGCTTCTAATGAGCAGACGTCACCCGTGGAGTAATGGTTAGCGTACTCGCCTCGAATGTAGATGGTAGGTTCGAATTTCATTCGGGTTAAACCAAAGAGAATAACATTAGTACTGCCGTTTTTCTGCTAAGCTCACAGCGTAAAGGAGTATGAAAAAAAGACTAGCTGGGCTTGGAATCAGGATAATGTGTCCGAGTAGAGCTACATGTCTACCCGTGGACCGTTGTATCAATGAGCTAGCACTATAAAATCCAACTAAGTGTGTTGATTGAATACAAAACGGACATCATCCTCATCATCTCATCCTAATGTAACTTGTTCTCCCATGATGTAGCTGAAATATTGCTAATTTAAGCTTTGTATATATCACTCACTCACTCACCCCCTTATAAGCAACAGTTTGCTATAGGAGTGGTTGTTGTTGACCCTTTGCAAGGTACGACATGTTCTAGCCCCACCCATAATCTCTCACTTTCTTTGTGGAGATCATCTTTTATCGTAACGGTTCATTGCTTACAATCTTGTTATCATCATGTATATAGCTGAAATACTGACCACTCAGCGCTAAGGGACCGACCGTTCAACATATTATATGGGGTGTGTGAGTAGGGGGGGGGAGTGCTATGTTCCTCCCTCTATTTTTTTTTTTTTTTTTTTTTGCACACGAAACAAAAATCAGATTATTTCTGTTTGCACATGGAAAATCTACATTTTCCCCCTCAATTTCCTCCAAAATTTCTCGATGCAGAGTTAGATTAATTGTTTGCATCTTTCATGACAATTTATTTTTTCAATAAAATTTTCATCAGCGACAGATTTTTTGCAAATAAAACATAGCTCTCTATTTTTAATGGGTCGTTATGTAAGAGCGATTTAATCTATAAATCCAATTAGTAAACGGATTTTGATCATTTGATGTCTCCCCGTCCATGCTTGTTAATCCAATTACGCATGGCGTTCGAAATATTTGTAAACGATTAAAGGAAAATATTATCATATAAACATAGCATCGTTCAGCAGTGATCCACAAAATTAATTTTAATAGAGATAAAATGAAATAACCAAACAATAAATTGACCGTTTAGTTCGAATAGAGGTATTATTGGATGAGTTGGTAAGGTTCTGACCAAATACCGAACACCACTGACTTGGGTTCACGACCAAGTACCCATCATAAATATCAATGTTTCAACACACGTACCCATAGTCGGGGTTTTAAATGGTAAATTGGATATAACTGTTCGAGCCCGTTACCTCCTCCCACCAATAAGTTAGATTGATTGATTGATTGATTGATTGGTGTTTAACGTCCAGCGAGCAATTTTTCAGCTATATTCAGGACGAGAATAATTTAAACGCCACGAGACTCGAAACAAGGAAATGTGATGGGTAGGGACGGATAATTTAGCCAGTGCAACAGGTCTCTTATGGACCACTCATCATGAGCATAATGCTCATAGTGAGCTGTTACACTGGGTTCTTTAACGTGCGAAGAGGGTGTGAATCTCTCAACACGGGACCTCGGTTTTATTTACGTCTCATCCGAAGGACAGGTTGGCTGTGAATTTCTACATCTCGCACAACCGACGGACCCTCCTTCAAGCCGAAGAAGCTCTCGGTCCCATTTCTATACCCCGGGGTTCCCGCGGGGATGACCCCTTTTAGAGGACTAGTGCCTCTAGGACGGAGAAACCTGGTGCCTATTCTACCCCGGCACACCCTCTGGGAGGGGGTCCAATAAGTTAGAAGTTACTATTTAGCTTAAAATTGCCAAAATTGACAGGAAACAACCAAATAACCCATCCACTCGGGTATGGTAATGTGCGTGCAAATAAATTTAAAAAAAATTATTCATCCTTCTCTTCCTGTCGGGCAAATGTATATACATTGCATGAACAATGAATGGAAGAAATATATGTACATTAATTTAAGCTGGTACAACAAATGGTTGCTTTAATTGTCAGATATGAAGTCATATTATATGTTGTGAGGTACAACTCCACGAAAATGTGCATCCGCTAGTTGTGCTGGGGGTATCAATTACAGAACTCGTCCTTCGGACAGGCCATTCATGACGACCACGCTTCTCTCACATAAAATACAACTTACAGCGGTTCATATTGAGCAAATAAACGTTAGATAAAAACTGAAGAGGCAATCAAGCATGGGCAATTCAGAGACACTGGCAATATTTGACACACAACACACAGGACGACGACAAACAAAACACACACAAACACCCCCTCTAAAAAAACAAAACCAACAAAGCAAAGCAAAAAAAAACAAAAAACAAACAAACAAACACAACACGGAAAACTAAAAGTTTGTTATCAGTGATCGTTGGTGGCTCGTTTCAAGGCAAATTTATCCAACCTTTGCCATCATATCGTTTTTTCCTGGCAATCTAAACTTCCGCCAATTGACCAATCCAATTCGCAGTTTTATCTACACGAATATGCTCCATTGACGTTAAACATTAATCAATCATTTACATGAATAGTCCCTTGACGGTAATAAATAAACAATTACTATGCGCATCTGGTGCACACACACAAACAATATTTCTATGTTTATTATGGAAGGTAATGGTAAAAATGAACTACGTACACATATTTTGCTGCCCATATCTTGATATAATCCTAACCATTTTCAGAAAAGGGGGTTACAAAATATATCCTAGCAGACGTGACAATAAACACCAATGAAGAAGCAAATCTAACCTATAATGTCATGTCTTCAAACACCATGACAAGAGAGTTGATATATTTCGAGTTTCGATGATTAAACAAACTATGAACATGTTATCGATGCCGTACGTACGAGCCTGTATATTTTTTGTTGTTGCTGTACATGTATATATTGTGACATGGAAAATGCGAAATCAAAACACCATTGTGACGATGTATTGCTGCCAATATTGTTTTTTTTAGTCCAGTTAATGTTGTGTTGTTAACACATTGGTAATTTGTCTACATGGAACTGTTGTTTCAGTGAGTGTTTGTATGGTATAATTCGGCTAAACTTGTTCATTAGTACAAACATACATCATCAAATATTTTTTTTAGAACTTATTCATTAGATTTGATTTGATTTGATTTTTGGTGTTTAACGCCACTTTCAACAATATTTCAGCTATGTCATGGCGACCAGTTTTAGTGGTGGAGGAAGCCGGAGTACCCGGAGAGAACCACCGACCATGGGCAAGCAACTGGTAAACTTTATCACTTGCGGTTGCGAGTCGAGTGCATCCTTTTTTGTCATTTACAAAGCCGGGCGCGAACCCACGCCGTATTGGTGATAGGCTTGTATGAGTTGTTAGATCCAGCGACCTAACTCATTGAGCCACCCGGGCCCCCTTATTCATTAGTACAAACATGCCCCGTCAAAGATTTTTTTAGAACTTGTTCATTAGTACAAACATACACCGTCAAAGATTGTTTTTAGAACTTATTTATTAACTACAAATAACATCGTCAAAGATTTTTTTTTAAATTTTTATTTAAAAATCAGGCATCGAAATTGCACAATAAAATTAATTGCTATGTCATCATACTATTCATTTTAGGCACATGCAATCACACATTCAACATAATTATTTCGCTTGTATCTTGTACAATAGAATTGACGCGGCGAAAGTTCTTTTCCAATAAAAAAAAATGATCTTTTTATGTTATTTTTTTCAGATCTGCAACAAATATTCATATAATTTTCTTCATTCTTAACCGCATGTCGATTTCGGAATATACCAAAATCTTGGAATTTCATGGGGGGGGGGAGAAGAAAAATACTACATTTCACACATTTCATTTGATTATGCACAATACTACCACTAAAAAAAATAGACCGAGCCAATATCATTACAATTGTCTCTCTTTCCAAATACAATTTTCACATTTTCTTTACAAACATGTACATATCTTGAAGTCTCTTTCTTACATGTTATAAATGAATGTTGAATATCTTCAATCTCATTTTTACATAAATCAAATTATTCACAATGGGAGAAATTCATTTTTTTCAATTTATATCTTGTCAATATACAACGATTTACAACATTCACATCACAATAAAAATCAACCATTTAAAAAAGTTTCCAAACATTTTAAAGTTTAGCATGTACTACACAACTCAGTTTTACATATGCTAAATTTACCCCTCTATTTCATACAGTAACATGGTTTATCTATAACGTTAGTTTATAACACAACAAGACGAAATTGAGATGACATTTATGTAAAGCATAATAAATACATCAAATTACAATATAAAACAAATACTAATCTAAATATATGTAATCTAATCTAAATATATCTAATCTAATATACAACTTTTTGGCGTTTAGCTGTTTCCTTTGGATCACAGTATTCTCTGATTTTAAAAAGAAATCTTAGTAGCAATGAAAGACCATGCTCTCACATATATAATCTGCCGTGTTGAGATTCTGATGCGGCTGACCCAACCGAGCCGGTGTGTACCAGAAGTCGGTGTCAGTGACCAGTGACATGTAAAAGCAGTTAATCAGACCTTGATGCCAACATATCTGTCTGAGTGACCTGACCGAGCCGGTATGCACCAGAAGTCAGTGACATGTAGGGACCAAGACTGATAAAAATACTAGCAAGGACCTGCGTCTGAGTACGATATATTTACCCAGAAAGTTGGTTGTGTGAGACCCCTGCTAGAATAAGATAAGAATACTGTGATCATAAAAGCTCAATTATTCGAAATTTGGGATTTTAGTAAAAGACTAAAATATCCCCAATCAGATGTATACGATATACGAAAAAAAAAGAAGAGAATATCGGAGACAGCTGAACCCCAAATGAAGGATAAATTGGATCCATTGGTATATGAAGCTAAGCATAGCTATATGCAATGTACTAGAAGATCTGCAAAACATATCTACAAATTTGAACAAAATCAGATGCCAAACTTAGTATAACTCGAGTCGGCTATAAGTGCACTCGTATATAAGAATCATAGTTCAAAGTCCGACTAAATTTTTCGATAACAATAAAATAATGATTCTTAAAGTTTGTTTCAAGCTTACTTAGAGACTTTGTGTGCACTTTAATTAGATCGTAAGTTAGCATGTAATTAAACAATACTAAGTCTTTATCACTTGTAAAAATGCGCCTCAAGGTTTTCATCTATAATAGTCATCTAATACAGTGTCTTAGCGTCTGGATAAACACTTATATACTTATAGGACGAACGCCAGATTTTCATTTTGTGCCGACAATAATGATTTTACATATAATTGATAAGCTGTTAATTCAAGTGGTTATTATTTATTTTCTCAGTTGGAAATTTTATTGCATATGAATTTAACTGATTGATGTGTGACCACATGTAAAATAGCAACACCAGAATAAAAATAAGTTCAGAAATCTAATGAAAGATGAATATTTTGCAATCTGTAATATTTTAAAACTGAATTAGTCATTAAATCAAAAACCGTGTAATTTTATGACCGACATTATTTAAAAGAATAAGTCGGAAATATTTCAGTCTCCTGTTTCTCAGTTCCAGAGACAGTTCAATGTAGGAACCATGGGCCGTGTAAACAAAGGTATCTTAGAACTAAGACGTATCTTAGGATGGTCTTATGGCATATCTTTGTCCTAAGTCGGATTAATGAAAGTGTCCTAATTTGCGATATGTCCTTAAATTTATGGTAAAGGTAGGACACCAAAATATGTGTCCTAAGCAGGGTCGGATCCAGGCTTTCAAGTTAGGGGGCCGCACTTAAAATAATCGTGCCGGGCGTAGCGAGGCGCGAAAATTTTGGGCGTATTTCGTGTGAAAAATCACGATTATACG
>MJUT01061204.1:371851-384863 GCA_002080005.1 Gigantidas platifrons
GTGTAATTGTTGCTGAACTGATTGTAGTCGTCATTCGTCTGTGTTGTGTAATTATTGCTGAACTGATTGTAGTCGTCATTCGTCTGTGTGGTGTAATTGTTACTGAACTGATTGTAGTCGTCTTTCGTCTGTGTGGTGTAAATGTTACTGAACTGATTGCAGTCGTCATTCGTGTGTTGTGTAATTGTTGCTGAACTGATTGTAGTCGTCTTTCGTCTGTGTGGTGTAAATGTTACTGAACTGATTGTAGTCGTCTTTCGTCTGTGTGGTGTAAATGTTACTGAACTGATTGTAGTCGTCATTCGTCTGTGTTGTGTAATTGTTGCTGAACTGATTGTAGTCGTCATTCGTCTGTGTTGTGTAATTGTTGCTGAACTGATTGTAGTCGTCTTTCGTCTGTGTGGTGTAATTGTTACTGAACTGATTGTAGTCGTCATTCGTGTGTTGTGTAATTGTTGCTGAACTGATTGTAGTCGTCTTTCGTCTGTGTGGTGTAAATGTTATTGAACTGATTGTAGTCGTCTTTCGTCTGTGTGGTGTAAATGTTACTGAACTGATTGTAGTCGTCATTCGTCTGTGTGGTGTAATTGTTGCTGAACTGATTGTAGTCGTCATTCGTCTGTGGTGTAATTGTTGCTGAACTGATTGTAGTCGTCATTCATCTGTGTGGTGGAATTGTTGCTGAACTGATTGTAGTCGTAATTCGTCTATGTTGTGTAATTGTTGCTGAACTGATTGCTAACACGTTTCCCATATTTGTGAATCGTGTGTGATTTTCTAAAAGTTTGCATGTTTTTTTGCCTTCTTTTTGTATTGGGATCTCGTTCTGCTGTAGTTAAATATTCCTCATCTTGTGTACCTTTGTTTTAGCGGTCACCTTATATAAGGCTCAGGGGTGGCGTGGTGGTGATTGTATGGTAGATGGATTTACCACCACTAAAGTTGTGAATTCGAATCCCGCTCATGGAGATGCAACATAATGTAATAAAGTTTGTCAGTGACTTGCGAAAGGTCGGTGGTTTTCTCCGGTTACTCCGGTTTCCTCCACCAATAAAACTGACCGCCATAATATAACTGAAATATTGTTGTAAGTGGCGTTAAGCACCATAGCACTAACCCTCTGTAAGGCTCTTGGGTCTCGTTTATCACAGCATTATCTTACCAGACTTGATGATTATCCAGTTAATTATTCCCCCTTCGTCAGCACTTAGTTCAATATTTTGAACCCTAAATGGACATTGTTCAGTATATGACAAGAGGATATAAACATCGATGACATTGCCTCGTCCCATTCGAATATATTCATTTTCCCAACTAACTCAGTATTCTTGATAGCTATTGCAGTTCATCATGCCAGATTGATCAGTCTGGTCTACATAATCATATATGTCTCGTTCTCTTGCTAAAATTGATCTAGTGTTGTCCCAACCACCAATACCAATGTGGTACAAAGGTGGCTGCTTTATTATTGTAGGGCAAAATACCAGATGGGAATCATTGCATCCTTTCACTCTAAACTTGAGGAATTTCTGTGCAGTCGGAAATGCATCAAGATCAGTCAACAGTTTTCCGTCATCAACTCCATCAATTGTAGTAACTTGTATCTCTATCTGTGTAGCTGAAACAAATTGTTGTATATATTTTTGAGTAAAAAGAATTTGAAGATACCAAACGGGTAATCGGAATCCGAAAATCGAAGAAGTACAGACAATACAATGGCAAAACAAAAAGGATAAACAACGATGTACAAAACACTACACAGAAAACTAAGGATCGAGCAACACGAATCCCTCTAAAAACCGGGGGTGGACTCTGGTCCTCCGGAGGATTTAGTTGGTCCTACTTCTATAGTTACAGACCTGGTTATACGTCATGAATGAAGAAAAGACTGGCATATATACGACAAATGAAACATATGCTAATAAATCTTGATTGTGTTTGTAAACTGTAAAAGGTATCGGTTTTCTGCTAGTTATGCATCTCAATATTTACTCTATTGCTAAAATTACTGATCTTATCATTCGGTTTTCTATAACAGCT
Source organism: Gigantidas platifrons (assembly GCA_002080005.1). Classification (NCBI taxonomy): domain Eukaryota; kingdom Metazoa; phylum Mollusca; class Bivalvia; order Mytilida; family Modiolidae; genus Gigantidas; species Gigantidas platifrons. The sequence goes on from MJUT01061204.1 coordinate 373,892, forward strand.
TTGAGGTCGAACAGAATAAATATATTTGTGTACGGCTGGGAAGATAACTAAATAGGCAAGGGTACTTAAGGAAAACCATGCCACTGGATTATTGCAACGGACTTTTCATTTTGCATAGAATTTCTTATTATTTTGTAAATTTGGAATCCATTACGGTATATATTTTTTATTAAATAACACGAATATACAAAAAAATGTACTTAATTGCAACACGTTCGCAATTCGAATGTAGTATTCCATTTTCAATATATGATTATTATTATTTTTTTTTTTTGCGAAATCAAAGGGAAAAATGAACAATTGAAAATAACATTTACATTTCCTTTCGACTCTAAAAGTAGTATTGGGGCCGCACAGAAACAGGTAGAAACGCGAGTGAGAACAAATTATATATTTGACGACAATGTACGTACATTGTGTTTATCCTCGAATGTCAAAAAGTTTAAAACAATAACCAGACACAAGACTCGAACTATTCGTTTTTGATTATGTCCTCTATTACGTCCACGTTTATACTTTTACCGTTTCCTACCATCGCTCTAGATGATTTAGGTGACAGAAAAGCAATATCTTGGTCTGTGACTGTTTATACCAAAACATTATCAAGTCAATGCAGAACCAGTGTGGGATACAAATATATATGATAGGCGTACGTTTTATTACTATTACAACTGTACACGAGATATGATTATCCATCCTGGTCTATTAATAACACCTGTCCTGTAGTCAGTATGTTGTATATCACCAAATAGTATTCAATTATGAAGTCTGAGATTCGAGATGAGATTCATTTCTAGCAAAACATATCAAAGATAGTATATGTTACATTTATTGAAGAAAGAGGCGAGTGTATCATCAGATATTTTGCCGGTTAGGCCATGTGACGAGTTCGCAGAACGAGTCTGGCCTATCAAAATATCTGATGGTGCACGAGTAATTTTATTCAGTAAGGGACTTGTATCTTGCGACGTCAATCAAAGTTGCTGTTTGAGTGAGAGTATGTAAGCTTTATGATGATATCTTGTATATTTTGGTATCGAAGATATTGTATGATGTGACGTCATCTAGCTCCACCTCCTCTCTGGGTATCATGAGATATTGTACGGCTGTTGACAATAGAAAAGACGAGAAAGCATGATACAATTAACAGAATGACGTCAGTGACATCATTATTATGTTAATTATTAGACAAAGATATGTTTGTATCACGCTTGTTTCATCGACCTGAATGTATATATCGACTAAGGAACGTATTCTCTTTGGTTATCTTGTTCAGGTCTTTTGGTTTACATTTAAATGATTTGGTTTTCCAATCTTTTGATAATGAACGTATCTGATGAAGAATATTCCAGACACGCGTCGTTATGGCGGGTCTGATGTTTTTTTCTTCCACATTTCCTCCACCAATAAAACTGACCGCCATGAAATATCTGAAATAATAAAACTGACCGTCATGATATATCTGAAATAATAAAACTGACCGTCATGAAATATCTGAAATAATAAAACTGACCGTCATGAAATATCTGAAATAATAAAACTGACCGTCATGAAATATCTGAAATATTGTTGAAAGTGACGTTAAACACCCATAATACTAATAAGTGAAAACATAAATTTCATCACATTTGAAAAAACGCATAAAGCTAAACATTATGTGATAAAGTTTGTCAGTGACTTGCGACAGGTCTGTAGTGTTCTCTGGACACTCCAGTTTCCTCCACCAATAAAATTGACCGCCACGGTATAACTGAAATATTGTTGAAAGTGGCGTTAAACACCATAAACTATAAGCAAAACGCATACAGCTAAAATAAATCCTTACCAAAGCAGATTCTAATTCCGAAAATGACAAATACTACAAGCAACATACTTTTTAGCTTCATGCAATTAAGGCAACTTTTCTATATTGATTTATGGAATCATTTGTATTGCTAATTATTGATTCGCTGGTCTTTTACTTATTTTTTAGCATATAGGGTTCATTTGAGTCTTAAATACTTCCAGAATAATACTATGCATTGATCAATATCGTTATATTTAGCAAACAAACTTCAGACATTCCATTGTATCATAATTAATATTAGAGGTGTTGTTTTTTTTTCACTTTTGATAGCAACTTGTTGTGAAAGACATAAATGTATTCTAAAGACATTTAATACAATGCAATACTTAAACACCAATCAATCAATTAACACAATACAATACAATAAGGTTTATTTAGAGCCGGAAAGAATCAAAGATTTATAACGCAATATTTAGTGACCTTTTAAACTCGACATAAGAATATACATGTACAAAAAATAAACAAAGCATTTCAATTTAATTTTTATTACCATAAACCATTAAGTTTTTATCAGTATATAAACAGAACATACATTCACAAATTATTAATAAATAAATCATGGAAGCCAGAATGTGTTGGGAGTTTTAACATGGATTGGCGGATATTAGTATTTTATCCCGAGCCATACGAATACGAATGCGAAAACTTTATTTTGATTCGGCACATATATAATAAAAACATAAGCTCTAATGAGCTTTTTACCGAATATAATCATTACACATACACATAACATTAAAACACATATGACATGCAAACATATTGTCATAAATGGCAAGCAGAACTAAAATAAAATAAGAGCTATAAAGCACATATAAGCGAAGCACAATGTATAAGCTACATGAATAAAACAACATAAAATTGAAAACATAGTAGCAATAAGCAGATAAAAGCATGAATACAAACATAAAAATAAAAAATAAAGCAATTTTGGCTTATCTGCAAGCAGAACAGCGACACTATGTCCCATTCCATGACTGTATATATGATACTCTTAAACTGGGAAAACTGCTCTCAGTCCTGACATGGTCCGGGAGACTGTTCCACATTGCAGCAGCTGCATAGCGAAAGCTCTTCTTACCATAGTTTGTCGTTTTTACCTGAGGAATATCCACAATGTTGTTATACCTGAAGGAATATTTAGATTTTTTAACATTAACCATATTTTGTAAACATACTGGAGTAAGTTGATTAATAATTTTAAATGTTTCTAATGCCATTGTTCGCTGACGCCTTATCTGTAGGGAAGGCATCTTAGCATTTTCTAATAATTGTTCGTATGAGCTCAAATAATCCTCATACACAAAACGGAGTGCTCGTTCCTGCACTTTTTCATTTTTTTTTTAGAATTTCTCTCTGTGCAAAAATGCCATGCCAAAGGGCAAAAATTAAAATTACTAAGTATGAAAGATAGTCCAAGTAAGGTCCCAAACGTTTTAGAATATTCAGTTTCTGTGATGCCTTCCTACATATATTGCATAATCAATTTCTATACCCAACAAATTAACAGTTGACTCACAAGAGATACTTTAACCCTGAATATTAATACATGTATTTTTTTAGTAAGTTTTGTTTCCAACTGCTAGAACTTGAAATTTCTCTGGATTTGCCTGCATTTTATTAACCTTAATCCACTCTATAAGTTGAATATAATCTGTTTACAAGGTAGTAATCAAATTATCATAATCAGGACTACAACAAGATAAAGTATTATCATCAGCATAATTATAAAGAGATCCATGTTTAACAACTGAAAAAGTATCATTGATGAACACATTAAATAATAAAGGTCCCAATATAGATCTTTGGGGTCCTCCTTTATGGATGTCAGCCCAGCTGCTAAGGACATTGTTTATTTTAATTTGCTGTTTTCTGTTTGTGAGATAAGATTTGAGGAGGGAGACTGAATGTGGCAAAACACCATATGCTGACAATTTGTCAAGCAAAATTGCAAGGGGAAGGCAGTCAAATGCCTTAGATAAATTCACAAGGACTGCTGCAATATATTGATTTTTATCCAGAGCAGTACGCCAATCTTCAATTAGTCTTAACAGAGTGGTCTGGCATCCATGACTCTTTCGAAAAGCACATAAGTATGGATGAAAAATGCTATTAAAGTAATCTCCAAGTTGACTTTCTATAACCTTTTCAAGAGATCCGCCAATCAATGTTAAAACTCAAAACACATTCTGGCTTCCATGATTTATTCCGATTCTGATATGTCTAAGAGTACAAATACGGTAGTATACTTTGATTGGAAGATTTTATTTATATTTACGTTTCCGGAAAATGTCACACACATTTTATGCTGCCAATGGAAAAGTCAGTCACATTCACCGGCGCATGTGCTTATAAGATTATACCGAATGGATAACTCGCTCGTTTAACAACGCAAAAGAGGGAGGCCATGTTAGAATATAGCATAAATACGAATCATTATACGTCAGAAATAAATGTTAACATTGACATATTAAAAACAGACATTATATAGTATTATTTCTTGTCTTAAATGGGCAATTATTTTCCGACGTAGTCGTTTACGACCGCTTTTTGGCCTACTTTTGCAACTATGGACGCTTTTGCCTGACAATTTAAAGATGACAATATTTTCTAACATTTTGATTGGAGAATAATACAAATTTGGTAAGAGTTCGGAAAACGGATCTAAAGTACTTGCAGTGATTTTCCGACTGCGTTTTTGGGCCGAATATCGGCCCCAGTCCCAATATGAAAAAATATTTTTCCCCAATTTCATGGGGAAAATTCCCAATATTTTGGTGATAACATTATTCATAAAAATGGTTAATAAAAGCTTTTCCAAATGAAATTAAAAGTCGAACAATGATCTGGTTACTATTTGTTTTGATTAACCAGGCGAAATACTAGCTACACGTACACATTGAAGATATCGGGAACCAGTACCGTATAATTGGGTCGCTTGATTTGTTTACCGGACTGCGATAAAACCATGAAAAACCATGAAAAACGAAAGCAATAAATGTTTATTTAAATGAATTTAATATAAAATTTTAATAAAAAAAAATAGTGAATATGTCATATGATTTACGTTGCTTAATACTTTGTCAATTCATTTAGAATTAAAAACGGAAAGCAGTTGATGAAGCGGAATACATGTACGTGAAATATTGTTTTAAAGTTAAAAATAAATAATGTCACGATGTTGCATAATTCTAAATTATTTGTTAAGAAACTGACAAGTAATGATGGAAGCAGGTACATGTAACTTGAATCTTTTGGATAAAAAAAGTTTGTACTTCCCCCTAGGAGAAAAATGAGGTTGAATGAAGCTGTGTGTGCTTTGATTTACGTGAGTCTGACCCTCTACTGCGGCAGTACCGGTGATGTCTTCTATCTAATCCCATTAAAAAAATATATCTATTCCAGGTATTCCATTGATAGATGTTGCAATTTATATGCTTCTTTTTTTTTGTTGCAATTAGTATCTAATTAATTATTACATGTGATTTAGCTGTAAAATATTGCAGAAAAGGGGGAAATATTATTTGAGTGAAGTTACAAGTCTTATTAATAAAAATTAGAAATTGGAATGAAACATTTTTTTCATATGGAGTGAAATCAAGTATGACATAAATAGTAAAATATCTTTTAAAACATATTTGTACCTTTGAAAAAATACATGAATCATAAGAATTTCATTACAAAATGGATAGTAACAAACGTAAGCTAAGACATACTTGTTTATTATTTCATGTGCAAAAAAAAATGTAGTTTAAAAAATAAATAATAAGTTGTATGAATGTTGAAATATAAATGTATTAATAGAGATATCACTTATTCATGTTTGTATCTTTATGTTTTTCTTTTATTAGAATAAAAATGATAAATTATTATATATTAGTTCTCCATTCTCTAATCAAGATTTATCTGAAGTTAATGAGTTTTTGTTTATACACCCTAAGCCCCAATGTTTGCACATTATTTATGCAATAATTACAGCTATTCCCACTTGAATTTTAGATTTTTTAATGAATTTTTAAAAAAAAGTGGGATTAGGTGAAGTCAACCCTACAGGTTTTCAGTACTGATACACCATGCCCAGAAGCTGAACACCTTGTTACCACTGCCAGTGTCACTCCAAAAACAACAAATTCAAATTCTGTATTACCTAACACAGCTTCAAATGACACCCAACAACATGTAAATAGTGCAAGTAGTGGTCTGACTGTCACTCTGATTCGGACAGTTGTGCTTCAGAGGTCATGGTACCAGATGCCAGGGTGTTCAGTTCAATGAAAAATGAACACAAATACCCATGGCTATATGACAGTGTGTTACACCAAGGGTATGTATGTAAGTCTTGTAGAATGTTTTGTGGTCATTCTTCCTCATCACAAGATTTGTTGCTGTTGGCATTAACCTTGGTACAGTATGATTGTTATTCTATTACTGGACCTTCAAACTAATAAATGTATTGTTCTTCCCAACTTTTCCAAATTCACATAGGGGACCTGGTGGCTCAATGAGTTAGATCGCTGGATCTAACAACTCATACAAGCCTATCACCAGTATGGCGTGGGTTCGCACCCAGCTTTGTAAATTACAAAAAGGGTGCACTCGACTCGCAGCCGCAAGTGATAAAGTTTACCAGTTGCTTACCCATGGTCGGTGGTTCTCTCCGGCTTCCTCCACCACTAAAACTGGTCGCCATGATATAGCTGAAATATTGTTGAAAGTGGCGTTAAACATCAAAAATCAAATCAAATCAATTCACATAATTTACACAATAATTTTCGCTATAATAAGGGAACCGTGACCCAGATACAAATGAATAGGAAAATAACTGACTTGTAATAAGCACTTTATAATAAGCAAGTCGGATTTAAAGCACTTGTAATAAGCAAGTAATTTAGTAGTTTGCTGATTGGTTGCGTCCGTCGTCCTACGCCCCACACAGACAAAGGGAGTTCGGGTATAACTGATAATATGATTACTTTTAATGGTTTATCTGTATTAAACTTTAAATTTTAGGGATATTCTTTTAAATAACCAAAGTATCATATGTCGTAAAGTTTTATTTTCAATGTATTATGTAATCTTTAGGTGAGCGACTGGAGATATCAAATTTTAAATTAAATTAAAATCATCTATCATATATTAAGAAATTTTTGTTGAAGCCATAAATTCTTTGAGATTTTGTCATCACTTTGCGTCCTTCGTCCGTCTGTCCACTATTACTAAAAATATTATCCTCTCTCTGAAACCACTTGGCCACTTAAGACCAAACTTTGGTGAAATGGTGTGTGGGTGATCACCTTCCAAAATTGTGTCCAGCAGTCCCGACCTCCAGTCAACATGGTCGCTGTTACTAAAAATAAAAAAGGGGATGAAATTTTAAAACTCTTCATCTCTGATACTACTGGGCCAATTGGAATTAAACTTTGCTTAGATAGTCCTTAAATGACACCCTTTTAAAATTGTGTCTGGCAATTTAGACATCCAACCAACATGGCCACTGTTGCTAAAAATAGAAAAGGGGGATGAAATCTTATTTTTTTCCCTCTGAATCTACTGGGCCAATTGGATATAAGCTTTGCTAAATTAATCCATTAATAATCGATCCCCTTTAAAATTTTTGTCAGGTAGTCCTGGGACCAAAATGGACGCTGTTACTAAATATTAACGATTCTTGCACATTAATTAGGATGAAAGGTTTTACATGTCTTATCAAGTCCTATAAAACCAATATGTTTAAAAGGGTTATTTCAGTGAAATACTGTTCATAGAAGAATATAATATTTGTGTTACGTCGTGCATCTTTTTTTAAAAATAGTACTTGTTTTTAGTTAAAGTTTGATAGAATGAATATATAGTTAATTTGCCTCATTTGTTTAAATATTTTCCCATTCTTTTTAATGCATTAAGTTGCCGAGAAGCCCTACCACGGTGTATATTCATAATGACTCCTTTCCGATTAAATCGGCGTTCTTGCCTCCTTTCCGAATCAGGAAACGCTTCCATTTCTACTTTTGATTTATTTTCACAACAGACGGTGGGTACGTTTTGTTAATTTATCTTTTAATTGCCATATTTAGTGACTGAAAACATAGATGACGGAACACAATATACATACAAGAAATTGAAATAAGATCCTACGTGATCTCACTGGGCGATGATGATTTTATTTTCAGCGCACAAAAAATATTTGTTACCAATCTACGCAACACCAAGAAGGAAAATTTCAAAAACGTGATGTTTCTCGAGTTATATGTCGATCAAAACCAATTACACAACAATTTTAAGACAATAACAGTTCCATTGAAATATATAATAGGTTTATATCAAAGTTTGCATGTACATAAAGTGAGATTATTGTAAAACAAGCATAGAACGCCTCCTTTCAGAGCATGGAAACGATTCTTTTCAGATAACCATTCATTGTTTGACTTACATACGGTTTCATGGATTTATTTTACCACATTTCAGTGTGTGGATTTTTTATTTTTATTTTGTTTTATTTTTGGTGTTTTAACGCCACTTTCAACAATATTTCAGCTATATCATGGCGACCAGTTTTAGTGCTTGAGGAAGCCGGAGTATCCGGAGAGAACCACCGACCATGGGCAAGCAACTGGTAAACTTTATCACTTGCGACTGCGAGTCGAGTGCACCCTTTTTAGCTCACCTGGCCAAAGGCCATGTGAGCTTTTGTAATCACTTGGCGTCCATCGTCCGTCACATTTAAATCTTCTCAGAAACCACTGGGCCAATTGCAACCAGCACTACTCCATGGGCTATTGTAAATTGAAAATCTATGATTTGGGGGGTTCGCAGGAGTTATCGTTTGTGTATTTGTTGTTGTTGAATCTCTTGATTCTGTTGATTCATTCTGGTCTTTTGAAAATTTCACTCTTTTAGGAGGGTGTAACCAAAGTCCTTCATGTTTAATCAGTTCTAAAATGAGACAGAAATCATAAAGTATGATAAAGTTTTCTATCTATCATTGTATTACCGTTAATGACCGCCTCATTTGTAAAATAGAAGAATGTTTACTATTCATGAATACTAATATACAATGACTGGAGGTTGCCATCGGACGAAAATTAACATACATTTGACGGATATCCACCACAAGAAGAATAAACAAAATACAAAGGTTTAAAATATGTGTACAACAGCTGATATAAACGTCTTTCAAATCAGATCAGCAACTCGTGTACCGTACATGACGACCGTCATGTAACAAAACAATACTGTTCAAACTGCAACAGATAGTATAAGTATTTAAACAATGGCGAATGAATTGTTATTTCTAGATTGATCAATATTGCGGTTTAAGGAATATTAAAATTGTGTATCGTTGTTTCAATTCTTGGTATGTCTGTAGCAGCCTGTAATCTGTTGTTTGTGGTGGATGTAAGCATCATCTTTATATTTTTTCTGCATGTGGAGAGTTGGATACATGGCTTTGTCAGATGATGTTAGATAAATGGAACATTTTATCATAAACGCACACAAACGACTGGAATCAATCTCTCAAGTAGCAAGAGTTCACAGCGAGGTCACGGATATCTACTTGGAACTGTTGACGGTTTCCAGGGCTTAAATCCCGAAGGCTACTTAGCGCATTCCCATGTTATTTAGTGTATTCACAGGTGGTGTATAGGGTGTGTCCTCTCGATTAGGATTTTCGTGTTATAATACGGAAAATCTGACCGTGGACCATAGTGGGTAAAGTGTGTGAATAGTGCTATGCTCCCTGCACATAAATGATAGATTTCTGGAAAGAGTTGGACTATTCTAGCCTCTACAAATACTGAATTTTTCATCCCTACCCAACTCACTCTATACTATTTCAGTGCCAAACAACTATCATTACTGCTGTTGGTCCAACCCTCTCTAATTTCTATATAATAATATATGATAAAGCTGAAATATTGTTCGATTGACGATAAGCTATAAGCAACCAATCAGAGGTATCTTAGCACAAAATAATCAAACACGTCGTCAAGCGACAGAGATATATGTTCTGCTCCATGAACTAAGGAACGTGATTTTTTTTCAATCTCTTTAATCATGGAGCAACAATTAACATTTTTAGAGATATTTTTTTAGTGATAGTAATTTACCATTGAAACAAAAAATAGTGCTTTCATAGATTGCTTGCATATTTAATATTTGACATTTTAAAGACCTTTTAAAGTATTAGTTTTGTTCGAATAATTTTTTTATAGAGGATACTACATTTGTATTGGTAAATTAATAAAATATAATATGTCATATATTTGGCATGTTTCCCTAATCCGTCCACACATCCTTCCCATCCTTTTCCCACCTTTGACTCTTTCCCTTTTATTCCCAACCTTTTCCCTTCCTTTAGCCCTTCCACTCCCATCCCTTAATCCTTCCGCTGAACCTTTCCACTTTCCCTTTTCCCCACCCTTTAACCCTTCCCCCTTTTCCCCACTGCCTTTCCCTCCCCTACCCCTTAATCCTTCCCCTTTTTACCACCCCTTAACCCGTCCCCCTTTTTACCATCCCTTAAGCCTTCCCCTTTTCCCATCCATTAACCCGTCTCTCTTTTCCACCCCATTGTACATCCCTTTTTCCACCCCTTGATCTTTCCCCCTTTTCCACCCCTTAACCTTCTTACCCTTTTTCTCATCCCTTCCCCTTTTCCTACCCCTTAACCTTTCCCCACCTCTTAACCCTTCCCCTTTACCCTTCCCTTTTTTCCACCCCATAACTCTTCCCCTTTAACCTTTCTCCCCTTAACCCTTTTCTCACCTTTAACCCTTCCCGCTTTTACCACCCCTTAACCCTTCCCGCTTTTCACACCCCTTAACACTTCTCCCTTTTCCCACCCCTTAACCCTTCACCTTTTTTCCACCCCTTAACCCTTCCTCCTTAATCCCCCCTTTTCCCACCCCTTAACCCTTCCCCACCTTTTCCCCACGCCTTAACCCTTCCCCTTTTCACATCCTTAACTCTTTCCCTTCCCCCTTTTCCCACCCCTTAACCCTTCACTCTTTTTCCACCCCTTTAACCCCCTTTTCCCACCCCTTAACACTTCTCCCTTTTCCCACCCCTTAACCCTTCACCTTTTTGTCACCCCTTAACCCTTCACCTTTTTGTCACCCCTTAACCCTT
>MJUT01061204.1:388168-402247 GCA_002080005.1 Gigantidas platifrons
AAAAGTCTTACATACCTTTTGTTTTCATATCAATCAGTTTGAAATGCATGTTGTCTGAACATAGCTCCGAAAGGTTGCGTTTCCTGATTCGGAAAGGAGGCAAGAACGCCGATTTAATCGGAAAGGAGTCGTTATGAATATACACCGTGCCTACTAAAGATATTTGTCATGGAAGAGTTAAATCTTAAATTATAAGGGCAATGGTTGGTGTCGAGGGGAACAAAAACCTCCTATATCCAGTCAATAAGTGTTTTTATTATCCATGTTTTATTATACCAAGGGGACTATAATATCATGGACACACACCCCTATCTACTCGCCATGTTTGCTGTTGTCGTCTGCGGGTTTCTGGATTTTATGCTCGCATTGGAAAAATCCCGAGATTTTTTAATGTATATTACCGTGTTTCCTCCAATGAATCAAAAGCATAACAATTTTCGCGGAAATATATCACTTCTCCTGTAAGGGGAGATGAATAGTCTTTTGGACTATTCACCGGTAAATAGTTCATTACATCCTTCATCTAGTTGAAGATTATGTCGGAGGTATCACATAACAATACAAAAAGGTTACAACCAGTTACAGGTTATATAAATTAGCATCTGACAGGGCGTTACATTTGTATGGATGAAAGACATTTTCTATATTTCTATTCCCCATATTGCAAGTTTCTCGAGATCCTGTGGTGAATGGTTGACATCGATAGTGGATTTAAGTAATTTTTTTTTTAAAGATTTTTAAATCATTTCACTTTTCAATCTTATGACGCTGTGTGTATCAGGTGCAGACTATTTCTGATTCATTTTTGTCTGCGCTAGAAAAAAAATCCAACTAGAATGGAGAGTATAAATCATCTATTGAATGTAAAACTCACCGAGTTCTGTAAATCTTATTTGTTTTTTTTTATATGTCTAATGTGCATTAAGATGCAAACATGAAATATTGAATTTACATTTTTAGAAAAAAAATAAAAAATTATAAAATGATGTATTGTAAGACATACCATATACCTTATTCTTTCAGCACTGAATAAAACAAGAATAAATCTATATATTATTTTCTAGAAAATGTCTTTGGAACAAAAGTTGGTAGATTAGAGTGTTTTTACTACACATTTTACCTTTTAATGTTAAAGTCTTTAATCAATAAAGTGGTTAGACATCGAACTTATTGCTAGTATAACAGAGTGTCATGTACTCTTTCTCTTAATACTCTGATAATATCTAATGGAGACGTCATATCGTGTACCAAGCTCCCTTACTATGCCAGCTCCGGACCGCACATTACTCTCTATAGTGGAGGAACCATGTTCGGTAGTGGATACGAAAACTGTCCGGAGTTTAATTGTGTACAACATCCATGTGATCTTTATCAATAAATAGTGTCACATCATACCTATATTGCTTGTCAGTGGCTTGCTACAGGTCGGTGGTGTTCTCCAGGTACTCCGGTTTCCTCCATCAATAAAACTGACCACCACCATATTACTGAACTATTGTTGAACGTGGAGTTAAATACCTTAAACCATAAACGATACCTATACTAGGGGGGGGGGGGCATCGTCAGGTAGTTGAATTTACAACTACATATGCAATCAGTGCCCATCACCATAAAAGCTGTGAGTTCAAATCCCGCTCATGGTGAGGTGTACTTGATACAACATTATGTGATAATGTTTATCAGTGACTTGTTGCACTCCAATTTCCTCCACCAATATAAAACTGACCACCACGATATAGCTGAACTATTGTTAAAAGTGGAATTTAACGATCAAACATTTTATTGTTATTGTTATTTTAACAAAATACCGTTTTCTGTGGATAAAAAAACCAGCTCAATTTATTTATAAATAATTTAATTTGATTTGAATACTTCAATCTGATTGGCTAATCTGCCTGGGGAAATTTTGGCTATACTCGATAACCTGGGTTGGTATTGTGACGTCATCAACTGACGTGTTCATCCGCCGACAAATTCAAATAGTCACATGAAATAATCGTAATTCTAATATGACGTCCTTCAAACGCTTTGAGTCCAAACCCGTGGTAAAAATAATATATACCAACACCCATTGTAATTTATGACGTCATCGACCAGTTATAACGATATTTTACCAATTTTTACATATTAGAATCGAAATAATTCATGGAAGCCATATGTATATATTGTTTTTACCACGGGTAGGCCCTTTATGTCAGCTTTTTACCCCTCGCTAACGCTCGGGGTAAAACTTCGTGACATAAAGGGCCTACCCGTGGTAAAAACAATATATACATATGGCTTCCATGAATTATTTCTTAATTAAAATCGAGGAATCATTAAATTTTATTGTAAAAATTAAATTATAAGGAATATTTGAAATTGTTGAACAGGTTATACTTGCATAACCTGGTTTGGGTCAGTTTACGCTTTTCATAAACCGCTTCGCGGTTTATTAAGCGTAAACTTTCCCAAACCAGGTTATATCGTATAACCTGTTCAACAATTTCAAATATTCCTTAAATATATTTGTGCATATTTTAGCGAAATTATATTACTGGCCGGGCGTGGCTATAGCTATCGGTCGTAGTTCAATTGGAACCTTCATTTTTAATTTAGGGTGGACAGGTAAAATAGTTTACATCTGAATTCACAGATCCATTTAATTAGAGTCATAATTACACCTTATATAAAAATCCTGGCTTCTGATTGGTTGATAGTAAGAGTATTTTTAATGTATTTTCAAGATTTCGTTCATTTTTACAGCGCCGGGGTATATGCCTCGAAAATATTCCTTTTTTCCCCCTGTGCCGTGGTATTTGCCAAAACGTATATGCCTTTTTTACCCTCGCGAGCCTCTTCCCGCCAAATTCATTCGGAAGCTTTTGACTTCAATCTTCAAAGTAATGTGACGTGATTAATCAATTTTGAAACCCGGAAGTGTTCCGATGTAAATGTAAATATGTCAGACGACACCACTGCTGGCGGCTGTGAACAAAGATATGGCAATGCTGATGAAGCCGACATCGATGAACTTATGCAGAATGCCTTGTCATCAAACACCAAAAAGTCTACTAAATACGCAATAAAAACGCTGTATGATTATTGTAATTTCAAGGGATATAACCCCGAGTTTGAAAACATTTTGACTTAAGCACCATTAAACTTTGATCGATTACTCTAGCTAAAAAAATTGAGAAAAAAATAAAAACCCTACCTACTTACCATATTTTATGAAGGAATGAAACCCTAAACACACATTATTTTTTTATTTTGGCCTAAACACAATAACAATTGAGAAATAAAATCATGGGAAAAAGCAAACAAATGGTATGAAAAATTGCTGAAATACCATGGATGATGGAATGAACACAATAAAAAATACATTTACCTGAAACAAAAACAAAAAAATCATAGAAAAAGCAGACAAGAAACTATGAAAGGGTATGAAAAAATGTTTGAATGGATTGGATTTTTGGTGTTTCAACAATATTTCAGCTATATTGTGGATACCAGTTTTAGTGGTGGAGGAAGCCGGAGAGAACCACCGACCATGGGCAAGAAACTAGTAAACTTCCGACTGCGAGTCGAGCGCACCATTTTTGTAATTTACAAAGCCGGGCTTGAAATGTTTGAAATGCCATGGAATAAACACAAGAATAAAAAGTACATGTACCTGACACAAACAGAAAATACTAGAAAAAAATCATGAAAACAAGAAACTAATGGTATGATATAATCCCTCTCTAAAAATCATGATATTCGGTGTAATTAAACAGATATATCATGTTTGGGAGGGGTATTTGCGAAAAAAATACCAGTCTTGAGACTCAAATTTCCCTCGCCTTTCGGCACGGGAAATTTTTCGTCTCTCGACTGGTATTTTTCGCAAATACCCCTCCCAAACATGATATATCTGTTCAATAGACAATTATTATACCTTTTATATTCTATACTATGCAAACAACAATACTATGAATAGCCGATTGTTGTTATTTGTACGAGGACCTGGTGTTACATATAAATAGTAGATTCATCCACGGTCATAGTTTGAAGTTCAAACAGGCCTGCCAGGTTATTTTGTAGCATCAATACCAGTAATATAATTTTGCTAAAATATGCACAAATATATTTAAGGAATATTTGAAATTGTTGAACAGGTTATACGATATAACCTGGTTTGGGATAGTTTACGCTTAATAAACCGCGAAGCGGTTTATGAAAAGCGTAAACTGACCCAAACCAGGTTATGCAAGTATAACCTGTTCAACAATTTCAAATATTCCTTATAATTTAATTCTTACAACAAAATTTAATGATGCCTACACATTTGTATGCCTGGTCAAAACCAGCAGCTAGACTTACTACCATTAATGTGTTTATAAATTGGATCATTTGACAAGGGAGTAGTTAAATTGTGGACAATTCATGTTTCAAGATTTCATTTAACAAAACTTAGATTATTGATCGAGTTTACACGATACATGACCCCATGTCTTGTTTGCAAACACTACGGCATATTCTATAGTAGGTATGACAGAATTATTCGAGAAAGGGCCGTACCGTCGTCAATGCCATGGTGAATGGGTAAGTGATTGTTGTTTCACGCCAATGAGCAATTTTTCAACTATATCATGACGAGAACAAGTTATGTAATTGAGATGAGATGACGATGATGAAGATGTCCTCTTTGCACTAGACCAACACGCTGCGCTAGATTTTTCAGTGCTAGCTCATTAATGTAAACTATATTTTATTCAACAAAAATACATATAAGACATTACATAGTGATATTCATAGAAAGGGATTGGAAAACAAGTGTAAAACTCTTATACAAATTCCTCTCCCGTGCTAGCTCATTGAAACAACAGTCCACGGGTATCCATGTTGATTCCGAGCCAACCAGATATTGCTCTTCCTCCTTAAAACTGCGTGCTTAGGTGAGAAGCAACAAATACCAATTTTATATACCTTGATTTGACCCGAACATGGGCTCGAACACGACACACAGCTACCGCATTCGAGGAGAGCCCGCTATCCGTTACCCCACCAATGCGGTTTTTCTCATTTCCATAATCGATCATCTATTCGTCTATCAAATATCTCATACATCAAAAAACAAAACGTGATTTTTTTGTGGTCGCCGCAATTAAAAGAAAAAAAAGATACTATATACCTTTATTTCTGGTAACTTTTGTTGATACATTGGTATACAGATAACAAATTAATTCAACATAACATACCATTACAATATTCAATTATATATATAATACAGAATAGAAAGCAATTAAATGGATTTTGAAACAAGTTGCTAGATCTTATAGTAATCCATAGGAATAAAGTTCATTTATAATATAATAAAAATCTCTTAGGAGAGAACTAACTAATAATATTTTGATATAAACAGACATCTTGACTGGATTGGTTATTTTAACAAAACAGCAATACCGTTTTCTGTGAAAAAAAATACGGACCAATGTCAGGTCAATTTATTTATATGTCTGCTTGTACATATTTTATCTAGATTATATTACTGTAATATATTTTCAGCAATATATAAGAGATGAGGATTTGGATCCCAGTAAGTAATTCCGCCACATTGGTATTACTGTTCCAAACCAGGAACTAGACTTTCGCCGTCTTCTTTCGTTTATGTGTTTAGAAATTGGATTTTTGGCAAAGGAGTGGTTCGATTTTTGTTTATGATTGGTTAAATTGTCGGCAATTATTAAATCATTAAGCTTGTACACGATACACGAGCACATTTTATACAAATGTTAGAAAATACCGAAGGGGCAATCAAAAATGGACAATCCAGAGAAACTGGAAACATATGGTAGACAAGACGAAGTAAAACAAACCAAAAACACAACACAATTTGTGTTGGACACCATTATACATTAACAAGGACAAATCATGTAAATAAGACACGAGACCTCCAACAAACAACTGCAAGCACTACGACATATTATATAACAGGTATGACAGAA
Source organism: Gigantidas platifrons (assembly GCA_002080005.1). Taxonomy (NCBI): domain Eukaryota; kingdom Metazoa; phylum Mollusca; class Bivalvia; order Mytilida; family Modiolidae; genus Gigantidas; species Gigantidas platifrons. Next base: position 394,138 of record MJUT01061204.1, read on the forward strand.
TTATTTGAGAAAGTGTGAAACGTGAATTAGTGAATGAATGAGTGCTTGTTTAACGCAAATTAGCTATTTTTTTTTAGCTATACCGTGGCGAGAACAAGTTACATTAGGATGAGATGATGATGATGATGATGATGATGATGTCCGCATTGTACTCGACCTACACGAAGAAAATACGGTCAGGAAAAACATTTCAAGGTAAATGATTAATGAAATAAAAAAAAATCAAGTATCGGGAAAACCTCATTAAAATTAATTAACTTTTAGTATATGACGAGTCTGTCACGCATGATCAACTCCGGAATATTCCACAATGTGCATTCATCGTTTCCTAAGGAAATTCACTCAAGAGTGAGGTTAGGAAAAACATTCCAACGTATTAGTTAATGTAAAATATTATTTGCATAATTAAATAAAATGAAAAAAAAGTAACGGGAGAACAAATTAAAATTAATCAATGTGCAGTTCCGTCTTCTCTTTGACTAGTCCTTCACGCTTGACAGACGCCGGAATATGTGCATTTATTTACATCTCTCCGTTGCTTTCATATATATATTTGAGAACATAAGTATCAACATATATATCATGTATATCAGAACAATCATTCGGGTCATGGTAAATGTATTAAGTTTGATGAGTTGTTTTTCTTTAAGAATAGTTTGAAGATACCAAAGTAGTAATCAAAATGCGTTAATCGAAGAAGGACAGACAACACACTGGCAAAATAAAAAGGACACACAACGATCTATTAAACATACACGTGAAACTAAAGATCTAGTGACATGAACTGAAAAGCAGGCGTGAACTCATGCGCTCCGGAAAAGTAGGCCGTTCTTGCTCCACTCGTGTAACGTTACACTACAATCACTATTTTCTGTGTACTGGTGAAGGTTCTTGCGGCTCCAACCAACATAGCTGCTCAGCGTATCCACGGGAGACGGATAGGGGGAAGTCAAGTTATAATATGGAAAGGCTGACCATGGACTATAGTGGGTAATGTGTTTGGAGAGTGTCTTGCTTCATAAACGTAAAAGGCCATTTTTTGTAAATTTTGAAAAAAAAGAGTAGGCGCATTGTAGCCGTCACAAAAGATGATAATTTTCGTTCTTACCCAGGCTCCATTTTTCCCCAGTGACATTCAAAGGCATTTGCCCTGGTTGGCGCATACCCCCTCTTTTCTATCTGGATATTATATATTATTGAACTTCTTGTCGTCGAGAATATAGCTGTCAAAGCATTGCTCGTTGGACTCTAAGGACTAATCAATCAATCAGTGGTTTAGCTTTACACATAAGGGGAATCAAGTTTGTGAACAATCAATCATAAGTAGAACGTCATCACTGAGGAGTCATGTGGACACATGGACAGATGTGTTCATTGTCACGTGTACAACGGGAGGCAACTTATTTATATTTTGCAGAAAGTGACGTTATTTACCCATAAACCAAGCGTATTAATAAAACAAATGACAAATCTACACCAATGATTAGACATATCACAGTAATAACAGAAATGTTCTTAAATATTAAATCGTCTTTGGGATTGTTTACATTTTTCAGTGAAAATGCGAGTGCTGTAGATCGTGCGTTCGGATATCGGTCGGGTCAAAACAAAGAACAAATAATTGGTATTTGCTGCTTCTCCGCTAAGCACACAACATTAAGGAGAAAGAGAAACATTACTTGGCTACATGCTCCTAACCAATATCATTTGTCCGAGTTGAGTGACCTGTCTATCCGCGGACTGTTACCGGGTATTTCAATGAGCTAGCACTAAAAGATCAAATTCAGCATGCGGATCTACATATCCAGAAATTGATGGTACTTTACCTCATAAATATTCATCATATTTAAATTAGATTTTAATCAGGTGATTGTAGTGGTACGCTACCGCATTGCATCTTCTGAAGGATGGACACTCTACTCGCTGCTAGCTATGTAGTTTTAATTCCAGTAAAGAATGCATGTATCACAGTCACGATCTATCCCCAAGCGAAACAAGCAGACTGTGTAACAGTCGGGATGGTGCACTATACATTATTTGACATAAGCAGTATACAAAAGCTGATAGCGGTCATTTCCTTCAAATATAAATAGACAATAGAAATGTTTTAACTTGGAAACCATGGCATAAATGATTTATAACATGAAGCCATGCAATATCACATCTATAGTCGTTCGTTGATTATTGCACTGTTCTCTGAGGGTAGTGAAAATACAGATTTAAAGTGTGCAATATCTCGTAAGTGCTGTGTATTATTTCATAGTTCTTTGGCTGTTGCTTACATTCTAGTATATAAACCATAAAAAGATCAAAGGAAAAGAATGCATTCATGCTACAGTGTTGTTTATTGTATTGTACTATAGTTGGATAATGATTTATTACAGGGAGAGGACCTTTGAAAATTAGTACAACTTCTGAACAAACATATTATTAAAATGTTTAGCAATAAATTATATATAACTAATCTTAATCTAAATATATAATTGTAAGATGAAATTTTATGCAAGCTTTTTGGACTCTGCTTAAAGATTTTCAATTTTTTTTTTTTTTTTTTAAATGAGTATACTATTTTATAATTTACATTGCTAAATAATTCATTTAACTAAGTTTGAGGGGCCCCATAAATTCATTAAGCTAGGGGCCTCAAAAGGTTATAATCCGACCCTGATTATCACCAAGTGACTTTTAGTATACACAGGATTTACAATTTACCTTCAGGTAAAAGAACTTGTTCCATACATAAAATGTCAGTACGTCTGTTAGTGCCGACAGATGCATTTCTTAGGCCAAGTTCATTCATTGACTGCTCAATAATATCAGAATATTCTTTATACCGAACTTCAATTGTGAAAACATCTCCAATTAATTCATCAAAAGCTTGAATGTGAAGCAAAATATGGGACGGAAAAGTTGTCCCTATAATTCCGTAAACATCAACTTTGCAGAACATTTCGCCGTTTGGTTGTCGAAAGTAACTTCCGAATGTTAATAGAGTTTCTTTTTTATTGTCCATAAATGATGCAACTGCTCGTGTTCTCTCCATTAATATTATAGGGACATTTGATTCCATTATCCGATAAGAAACTGAGTCAACTACCAGTCGGTCATCTTTAAATACGGATGGATATGAATTTTGTTCTCTAATCATTTTTCTGAGATCAGTTTCATTCAGTATTTGAGTAGTTGTCGATCTTCCACCTTGTTGAAGCCTTGGCATGTTTAAGGCTGTTTTTTTACCAGAATAAAAGGTAGCCTTCTGTGAAATAATAATAATAAATATTCGTTTATATTTGATAAATGATCTTGATACGCCCTTTCTCGTTTTGTTTTGTTAATGTTTATATGTTTTCATAAACTAAATGGATGATGTCATTATGAAAACAATTAACCAGTTTAACCCCACCACATGTTTGTACCTGTCCCAAGCCATGTGCTTTGATTTGCGACCTCATACATCGTGGTCTTATGTTGATATTGGTGGAATTGTTGACCATAACTGGTTAAACCAATTTGATAAAACCACATCTTTCACTAGCTTCCCTTGCTGATATGTCGCGATGTGTGAGTCGCGACAAATCAGTCATAAGTCAAAATATACAGCCCGACAAAAGTTAAGCACCATCTGACTTGTTTCAATAATATCTTTTCTAATAATGAACTTATTTCAAATCGGTTTGCTGTTTTCGTTACCTGTACACACATACTTACTTACCTGTGAAACAGGTTATTGATCGATTTTTATTTATGTGTATCTGACAGGGTGTGTAAAGTGCCACGTGTACTTTTTAACAGTTGTGTTTGCGAACGAAAGCTGATTTTGTTGTGTAGAGTTTTAAGTTTCATTTTCTATTGGTTTGGTATGGTGCGGCGAAAATTAACCATACCAGAAAGGTGACAAGCTGTTGGCATGCATAATGGTGCTTTTAGCCATAGAAGGGTGGCAGACCACTTCAGGGTTAACCATTCCATCATTGTACGACTGAAGCAGCGTTTTCGTCAAACGGGGAATGTTACTGACCGTCCACGTGCAGGTAGACCTCGCAAAACGACGTCGAGAGAGGACCGGCTCATATCCAGACGGGCGCGGCAACGGCAGTTCAGTACAGCTGGTGCACTTCGTGGTAATTTAGCGTTTGGAGGCCACATTAGCACACGCACTGTAATCAGACGCCTCCACCATCAGGGAATGCGAGCGCGACGACCCATAAAACGTCCACAGTTGACATTACGTCATCGCCATGCTCGATTTGACTGGTCACATGATCATTTGGGGTGGACTATTCGCACATGGAGACGGGTTCACTAGACCAGTGGACCCGTCTCCATGTGCGAATAGTCCACCCCAAATGATGAAAGTCGTTTTTTGTTACGCCCTACCGACGGTCGTGCAAGGGTTTGGCACCAACGAAACACTTCATTTCAGGACAACCACATTTTGGGCACAACAGCTTTTGGGGGTGGGGGTGTAACTGTCTGGGGTTGTTTTTCCTTTGACTGTAAGTTGGACTTGTACGTTCTTGGTGGTAATCTGACAGGCCAAAAATACCGTGACAATGTGCTCGCTCCACGCGTAGTCCCCCATTTCGACAATCATGCGTTGGCTGACAGGCCAATGTTCATGGACGACAACGCTAGGCCACATAGAGCCCGAATTGTACAACATTTTTTACAGCAAGAGGCTGTTCAGACTATTCCATGGCCTGCGATGTCGCCAGACATGAACCCTATAGAGCATGTATGGGACTTTATTGGCCGAAAAATTAACCAATGCAATCCAAAATGTCAAAATATTGACGAATTAAGAACTGCTATCTTACAGGAGTGGCAACAGTTCCCCCAAGAACGGATTAGGCGTCTTGTGCGAAGCATGACGAGGCGTGTTACAGAACTTCACAATAAACGCGGTGGATATACTCGTTATTGATTTTTATGCCTTACACATACGCACAATAGATGCATTTAAAAGTTCTTAAAATCTGAAGACTCTGCATTTTAATGCAATGTTAAAAACTTCCATCAAAGACAAACTGATTTTACGTTTTTCCAGCGCCTGCTTTGAACCCCATTTTTGCCACGTCATAATCACGTCTTTCAGGATGATAAATACTTCGTAGATTGGTAATTTTAGAGCCTTTGGTGTAGTCTTTTAAGAAGTGTAAGAAAAATGGTGATATCTATTTTATTGTTTTAACCGTATTGATGTGAAACAATATATCGATAAAAATATAGGGTGGTGTTTAACTTTTGTCGGAGTGTATATATAATTCAAATTTACTCCAAATTAAAATATGCAACGCATTGACTGATCTAAAACTTACATTTTGTTCTATGGTATGATACTGACGCCCCGAATAATAATGTAAACAAAATCAAATGGTGATTTAGACCCATGTCATTTGCTGCTAACTAGGATGCTACTACACCATATTTTCCTAGCTGAAGTCATCACTTGGAAAGTCGAACCTTTACGCAATATGTGTGTCACAATTGACAAAGGTTTTTTTCTTTTCCGAATTTCATAACCCCCCCTTTCCTCATTCATGGCTTATCACTGGGTTAGTGACAAGAGTAATACTACGGGTGCCACTAGTGGAACAGGAACTGTTGACCCTTCTGAAGAGCCTGAGTTCACTACTTTTTCGGGGGTTCTTGTGACTGAATCTTTCATGTTATGTGTAGTGTTTTGTATATCATTGTCATTTCTTTTGGCCATTGACTTTATTGGCTTCTGACTACCCCTATGGTATCCCCAAACTTTTCTTTAAGGTGGTACCATACACTTCAGGTAAAATTTGATCTGCTCGTTTAATTTTCTTATTTTTTTGGCAGTGTGTTTGAATCTATCCACTGTAATAAATATCAAACTTTTAACATATTCCAACCAACAGACTCAGAGCTATAAATTCACTAGCAACATAGCAGCTTTTCTCTCTGTGGTTTTGATCACCGAGATGCTTTAAATCTGCATACAAACATCATATGATCAAAACATTCAACTGATTTTAAAGAGTTATCTCCCTGTAGTGTATGGTACCCCCTTAAACAGAACTTGTAGTGCAATTTTAAAAAGTTAGAAATATTAAAATATTAATATTTTTTAAAAGGTCAATTAAAAAAGTATAATTACATAGTAATTACCTGGATTGTGATTAATCTTAATGAACCAGAATTAATTTTGCTGTAAAGTTCCGTTAAATTAGAGGCAGTTACAAGTGAGGCATATTTAACCGTCGGGTGATGTTTTATCAGTTCAGTGTTGAGCTTTCTTAATATTCCTTTGCCTTGATATTCCTTTCGAGCACGACCACTTCTCATAGACCCTGTTATACCATTGTCAATTAGGAAAATTGCTGCTAAAGCGATCTAAAATAAGAACATGAAGAAGTACAATAATAAACAATTATTACCATTTTCTTCATGTCATTTTATTTAAAAACGTATTATTTCAAAATAAACGTTAGAGTACACCGAAGGGGCAAATCAACAGTGGACAATCCAGAGAAACTGGCAACATAGGGTACACAAGACGGAGAAAAACAAAGCAAAAACAATCCAGAGAAACTGGCAACATAGGGTACACAAGACGAAGAAAAACAAAGCAAAAACAATCCAGAGAAACTGGCAACATAGGGTACACAAGACGGAGAAAAACAAAACAAAAACACAACACAATATGTGTTGGACACCACTCTTGGCAAACAAACACAAATAACGTAAACAAGACATGAATCCTCCTACAAACAACCTGAGGCAAAAACAAACCGAACATCGTTTTTATGCGGAAATCGTAACGGCCATCACAACACAGAACTCAGAAGGTAAAGAAACATAATAGGACATACACTTGAGCTAATGGTTGTCATGTTGGAAATAAGTATACAAAGCACTCCACAAACCAATATCCAAAATTGCATGTTTTTTTAGATAGTTATTGTCCGACACAAAGCAAAGCAAAAAAAAAGTTTATTATACATACAATTTTATCGTTGAGGATGTAGACAAAGGGATCATACAAAGGATTATTCATTAAGAGATGGAAGTAGTCTGGTAAATAATCGCCGTCATATTCCCCACTAGGAATTATACTGATGATGTCATCATAATCTGCTTTTGTCGCTCTTCGTATATACTCGTTAGTCTTCATTGTTATTCCTGCAAGAACAATTCGGAAAAATATATGTGTTTATTGTTTGATTTTGGAGTTAAATATAATAATAATAAAAAAAAACTTTTCTTGTTAAATTTATACAACTTTCAACAATATTTATATCGTGGCGGTCAGTTTTATTGGCGGAGGAAACCGGAGTACCCAGAGAAAACCACCGACCTGTCGATAGTCACTGACAAATTTTATCACATAATATTGTATCGAATACACCTAGCCATGAACAGGACTCGAACTCACAACTTAACAAAATTAATAGTGATAGGAACTGATTGCACATGTAGTTGTAAATTAAACTACCATACGATCCCGACCACGACGGCCCCGATTTGAATATCGGACATCCGTTGATAAATGCGTGTGTTATGAATCAATGCCAAATTGCACTGTGCTTAAAAATGAACGTTTTCGACATTTGCAGAAGTGACACAATAAGCATATTCCTACGATGTATTGTCTACCTAAATTAAAGAACGACTGACCCTTCCGGAGCACCTGAGTTCAACCCCTGTATTAGTTGGGTTGATGTTATTCAATCTGTGGTTTTCGCTATAGCGCTTTGTCAACTGTTGTTTGTCTTTTTGTTGTTTATTTTTTGGTCATTGTATTGTATGTACTTCGATTGATGCCTTCTGATAACTCCTTTGTTATTGGTCCCTGTATTGTATGTACTTCGATTGACGCCTTCTGATAACTCCTTTGTTATTGGTCCCTGTATTGTATGTACTTCGATTGATACCTTCTGATAACTCCTTTGTTATTGGTCCCTGTATTGTATGTACTTCGATTGACGCCTTCTGATAACTCCTTTGTTATTGGTCCCTATATTGTATGTACTTCTATTGACGCCTTCTGATAACTCCTTTGTTATTGGTCCCTGTATTGTATGTACTTCGATTGACGCCTTCTGATAACTCCTTTGTTATTGGTCCCTTTGGTATGTAC
>MJUT01061204.1:436639-450409 GCA_002080005.1 Gigantidas platifrons
AATATTGTGTTGCTGTACAATCGGGGCACCAAGGGACGGTGCCAAGGTTTGTTGAAGTTCTAACAAAACCTCCTCGCCTCGTGTCCAATGCAACAGAATAGTGGGTGCAAAAGGATGGGTACTGTTTATTGCCCAAGCATCTTTTAATAATTGTGGTTTCAGTAATATATTTACATACACCACACATTTTTCATTTTCTGTGTAAAATGACTGAAACTAACAATTATCATGGGTACAAGCAAGGATTTATATAGTACTATAAATCCTTGGTACAAGCTACTTACATGTACCTAATATAGTTTTGTTTATTTTCGGCAAATTAAATTGCACAGCCACCCCGCTCGTGTCATTAAAATACTCGGAATATTTTAGCGACCGTAATGCTTTATTAAAGTTACCGTTAAAAGATAATATCTGAAGGTCAAATTTGACTGCTATTTAAATGAATGTTAAAATTTTCGAAATACAAATGTAGTCTGTTTCGTGGAATATTTCAGTGGCTGCATGTGCACTTAATATGCAGTTTGACAGTCAATCAGTACAGACAAGGTGGAAGATTCATTCCGACATCTTTGATTGAAAAGCACAATAAAGAACACACAATCCATACATTCTTTACTACTCTTATTCACGACCATACTATACGTTATCAGTCTCGAGATGTTATATATCCCGTTTTAGAGGGCAGTGGTTTTGTTAAAAACATTTTTATCTGAATGTTCCAACAAACACATAAATTGCGTTTATCTTTGGACAAAGGTCACAGAGAACGATTATTGATTTTCTGTCATGTAGTACACAGCACAGGCAATAGGTGGGATATGTCGTTTATAAAATAAAGATGAGAGACGTCGTCTGCTGTGTGAGCGAGATTATTGATTTTCTGACACCGCACTTCTTCAAAGACATTGAATTTCTGTCACCGCACTTCTTCAAAGAAGTTTCTGTCACCGCACTTCTTCTATGAATCCTTAGAAGTACCTTGTTAGCCAATCAAAATTCTACTTTCCACGAGAACATCAGATAATGGTGTATGGGATTACCAGTTCCAAATTCCATTTACTTACTTACTTTTTGTGGTGACGGTACGTATTCTGTAGTTGTAGTTCTGCCAGTCAAGGCACACCTCCTGGTAATAGGAAGAATTTCACGGACTATCCACCACTACGCGCTATTATATACAATCCACCACCAATTGTTATTAACTTATTATTTACACGATAATGACTAGAGTTTATCACGACATAAAATATAATATATTGAAATTTAAAACACTAAATATAATGTATTAAGTGAACCTTGTGTACCCCAAGACCAAGAGTGACTGACATGTATACTACTGTCATGATGTTGGTATTATGATATTCACTAAGGACGTATACGTCCTTGTATTCACTTACTTCCTTAATTTCGACAAAATAGAGATAAATTTGGGGGCAAATATTTGTGCGCATTAAACATGCGGATTCATTAATTTAAACTTTGTGATTTGCATTACAATTTTTGTTTTTATTTATCTCACAGTGTTTTGTGCCTCATTTGATGTGATGCGGGCTTAAGGATTATTTGGGCGTGACTTTCCACAAAATAACCAAACATCATTTCAACCATCTACATTTTATTCACACTGAAAATACATTGTACAAATAATTTACTATAATGTTAAATAAATTATTTTCTGAAATAACCGCTGAAGAATTTAGAAAATCTGGACAACCCGTAATAAATTTGAAGTATACAAAAACGTAAATGCCTACCTGAAAATAGGGAACAAGTTATCAATCCCACCAGCCGTGTGCAGTGATGATGTATGAATATCAAACAGTGGACAGGTTAGGTATATATAGATCTAAAACCAGGGCGGGAAAACATGCATGTGGTATTCGTGCAAAAGGTAGAAAGGTGTAGTGATTTCTCCGTCCGTCTTTATGAATGAATGATTTTATGAATGAAAATGATACTACTACTTACCTTTAAGGGTACTACTAAACTGAGAAACGAAAACGAAACGAAACGAAATGATGTATCACAAAACGAAACGAAATATCTCAAACATAAACAAAATTTATGATGTACTTTTAATAGTTTTGCTTTATGCTTTCGTGCAAAGACACAGCTGGATAATTTGGAATTTCTTTTGACAAATTAATAGCTACAAATGTCATTAAACTGATTTCATTTTGACGCATTTTTACTTATGTAACTTTTACAATTTTCATTTGGTGTTGTTGATATTTTGTAAAAAGATAGTTGGAAACCTAGCTGTTCTTTCAAATAAATTTGGTTGGTTAATGTTTATTTGTGATGCAATTGACGTCTATTTTATGTTCCAATATGATCCCCATTGCAAAGCAAAGCAAAGCAAAGTTTTATTTAAAGTCGATGCATAATAAACACTACAACACAAGCTCTTAGAAGCTTTTAAAATCGACTACCCGACATATAAAATATAACAAACATACATGACATGCACACATTACATAGCATACAGTTAAAACATGAAAGCATACAACCATATTGAAACACACAAAGCAGACATCATGCAAATTGTATGAAGACGTGATGTCAAAATCCATAACATATGTGGCAATGCCTCGCTATGTTCTGACCTTCGAGATCTAAGCAGACAAAGCTGCACTATAGCATTAAAATTAAAATAAATCATGCAGACATTTGCAAATTGGCATTGTTAAACATAAGACATATTATAAAATGACAAAGAAAATACATAATGGGGTTACCACACGGAGACCAGAAAAGGGTTCCATGCGGCAAGTGCCACTCTGGATTGCTGTTCGGATCTCCGTATGTGCGCCCATAAGAATACCATCAAACATTAGTTGACAGTTCAGTACGTGATGAATTAAAAAAACGTTTAAATTGATTATATAATAAAAATTAAAAATTAAAGTAGTTGAACTAACGGCATGCACAGCACTGGCACGAATCTCCGCTCGGATTCCAAGTTTGAATCGAGTTTTTAAATTGTTGTAACGACGACACTTGTCGAAAATGGTTTGGAAGTTCGTTCCAGAGCTGTGCAGCGCTGTATCGAAATGAATGCAAGCCGTACCTGGTTGTTCTAACCCTAGGGATAGAAGCGGTACCTTGAGACCTAAAGCTATAATTTTGAATTTTAACGTTGACAAGATCATGAAGGTAATTAGGACTGTTTTTGTTAATTATTTTAAAAGTTTCAACTGCAATGCATTTTAACCTTCTTACTTTCAGGGACGGTAATTTTGACTTTTTCATATAATGTATCATATGAACTGGAGTAATCTTCATAAACAAAACGTAGCGCCCGTTCCTGTATCTTTTCGATTTTTTGAGAGTTTTTCTCGGAACAGAAATGCCAAATCACGGGTCAGTAGTTGAAATTTGAAAGTATAAAAGTATGATAGATTGTTAATCTGCAAAGTCTATTAAGTTATTTTCCTATTCGTTTCAAAATATTTAGTTGTCTATAGGCTTTTTTTACAAAGTTCTGTTATGTGGGTATCAAAATTTAATTCAAAATCAATTGTAACTCCAAGCAATTTTACATTTTCCTCACAACTGATACGTATTCCATTTAGATCAAATGTTAAATTATGAATTTTAGTTTTCTTTCCGATGGCGATCGCCTGAAATTTATCAGGATTGGCTTTCATTTGGTTGATCGCGAACCAATTTATTAAATTTCTACTATCGATTTCCAAGGTATTAATTAATTTATTAATATCAGAATCACAGTATGCGACCGTATTATCGTCAGCGTAGTTTTAGATGGTGCTATTTTGTACGAATAGGAATATATCATTAATAAAGACATTGAATAGAACAGGGTATAATATCGATCCTTGAGGCACACCCCTATATAAGTCATCCCAATTACTCAATGTACTGCCAATTTTTATACATTGTTTTCTATTTATTAGATAACTTTTTAATAAAGCAAGTGATTTTTTAGATAGACCATATGCTTCCAATTTGGTAAACAAAAGGTCGTGTGGCAGACAATCAAATGCCTTGGATAAATCCATTAATATGGCGGCAACAAATTTATTATCGTCGAGGGCCTTTTTCCAATCCTCAATTATTTTCAAAAGAGCTGTTTGACAGCCAAATCCAAGTCTGAATGCCGAAAGAAGAGGATGGAAATGTTTTTCAAGATATTCCATTAACTGGTCGTGTATGGCTCTTTCATAAAATTTTGATATACATGGGAGAACGCTCACTGGTCTATGATTGCTCTTTTCTAAAGCGTTATTCTTTTTATATAAAGGTGTTACCTGTGCAGCTTTAAGATTATCTGGGAAAATTGATGTATCTATTGACTTATTTATTAAAATTTTTATTGGGTTTGTTATAATAGGTTCAGCGAATTTGATGATTTTAGGGGATACATTGCTGAATTTCAGTGATTTATTCTTCACATTCTGATTCAATCTACGTACTCGGCCATTCTCGCTACCCAGCAGTTACGAGTAGTTACGATTGATTCTGATTACATTGGAATCAACACATTACTAGTCTGGTACTCGTGACCCCTCGGATTTTGTTGTTGTTATCGGGGTCAGGTAAAGGCTGAATCCATGTTTTTAATGGCGGCCGCCATAGCCTACATCTCAGCAAAGGAAATGATGCACAGCATTGAATGAAGGCGTGCACTAAGTGGGTAATTGGCACAGTTCACATCAGATACATTTGTTTGTCCCCTTTAGTTATTTTAGAGGTTGAAGACATCACACCATCTCCAGCGCTCCATTTCTCCAATCTAAACAATGTCTGAACCCGAAAATGTTTTTAAAACAAATAAAAACATATTGAAATATCCTCCCAGTGTAACCAAAGTGTATGACACGTTTTATCTCAGTAATTACTACTTGTCAATGTCAATATTTTAATAAAAATATAGAATTGATTGAAGTCCTTTATATCCTCTATCCTGTGTTGAATTTCACCTTAAAAGTTCAATGAGTGGTTCATTCATGCTGGTATCCTCATCAGGCTGTGTTAACTAGGTTTGAATAAGAATTTCCTTTTTCTGATGACTTTTATTGACAATAGGACCATACAAATGTAATTGCAAATAAATTGAATCAATTATCATAAGCATGAAACTATTGTCATAGCATGTATCCAAGATCCAAACATCAAACTGGATTGTGCTAACTGCAAAGCAAAACATAAAACAAAAACAAATTAATTAAAAGCAAGCAAACTAAAAAAGAAATATGCAAATTAAAATAATAGTAGCCCCTCAAAGTATAATGCACTTTCTTTGATCACAAATAAGGCAAGCAGCTCAGCAATTCTGTCATTAAATACGGAGGAAACCGCCAACCTTGAGCAGGTAACTGACAAACCTTATCATGTACGGTTGCAAGTCGAGTGCACCCTTTTTTGTTGTTTACAAAGTGGGGCACGAACTCGCAACGCAGAGGTGATAGGCTACAGTGATTGTATAGGTAAACTAACTACCTTAACCACTCGGCCACTCAGGCCCCTTTTTTATTAACCAATCATGGTGCCCATTAAGAGCTGAATAATCACAATATATACAACATACAGGATTGATTTAAATACACATAATATGACAGCAAGGGACAGAATAAACATACACATGAAACAAACATTGTATGACATTCTAAAATAAACAATTAACAAGAAAACTGGAATATTTTTAATGTAGCAGGGGCAACTCCATTAATCATTAGTGCATCTGTTGTCTCATCGACATTTACCCCATATCTCTTTTTACTTCCATCAGAGAGGAACAGGGCCTAAATATGGAAGCGCTGTACCCTGTCTACCACTCAAGAAAAGATTGGTGTTGGACAAACTCATTTATAGGACAATGAGTCCTGCACCATTCTAAAAAGATGACAGATTTGTGACACCTACCTTGTAACTTTTTTTACTGTAAAAGATATTTATTTTTGACATTTTCCTTCTTTATATCATACTGCAACCAATAATAGATGTAAAGGATTGCACACAATTTATTGTGGGGCACATAGTACAAGTTAAGACATGGGAGACAAGTTGTGAAGTTGTACTTTCCCTACAAGTACATTGACAAGGTAGTAATTATTGAGATAAAACAGACGTGTCATACAGTTTGGTTACACTGGGAGGATATTTTAATATGTTTTCATTTGTTTTAAAAACATTTTCGGGTTCAGACATTGTTTAGATTGGAGAAATGGAGCGCTGGAGATGGTGTGTCGTGATAACCACCCCCCTTTTTTGTAATGTGACCAAAAGTACATTTCCGCGTGATGTCTTCAACCTCTAAAATAACCAAAGGGGACAAACAAATGTATCTGATGTGAACTGTGCCAATTATACACTTAGTGCACGCCTTCATTCAATGCTGTGCATCATTTCCTTTGCTGAGATGTACGCTATGGCGGCCGCCATTAAAAACATGGATTCAGCCTTTACCTGACCCCGATAAAAAAAAAAAATCCGAGGGGTCACGAGTACCAGACTAAGCTGTGGCCAGCTAACTTTCACATGACTGGAATGAAACTGAAACGAGCGTCCTGATTGGTCGAGTTGAAGGTCTTCAAAAATATCGACAAATCAGGACGCTCGTTTCAGTTTCATTCTTAATTTTTTTTTAAATAGCGGTTCAGAATGATAGATATTCCGCATTAGATAAAAGGATAATACTAAGTGATTTGGACATAAATTCTACGGAAAGGTAGGAATTTTTTATTCAATTTATCGATTGGAAGAGACGTCGCAAGTAAATACACGAATTGCATTGCAGATAAGCCTTCCAGTCATGTGAAAGTTAGCTGGGCACCCTTTTGTCCGACCTGGCCATTTTAGCAGAAAGTACGGACATTGTCTGCTGTAACTTTTTTATTTTTGGACGTACGGGGTTCAAATAAGTTTTTTTCTAAGGAAAAAATATTCAGCTTTTAATCTATATCACCTTTATACGTATAACATTCCTGGTATTTTTTTCTACTCAGTTAAACAAGACATACCTAAATTTTGATTACTGCCGAGTTCGTACCCTTGTTGGTATATAGGTATTTATACTTGGATATGAAATTGTATCTGTTATAAAGTTAACTATCAATATATAAACATCTAAAAAGTATACAACCACCAGGGATGTCATTCATTTTTTGAGTTGTATGAGAAAAAATAAAAGTTATAGGAGAATTAATAGACTAACGAAGCGAGTCTCCCATCTCGCACAGTGAGGTGGTATTACGGCAGGGGGTCTGGGGCTAAGTGGTGCAAAATCCTGCATTCTAGCCTTCTCCTGGCATCAAATTTGCTGCCAAAAATACTTGATTTTTTTATGGACATTTTTAACAAACACTCATAAATTTTTTCAAAACGTGAACAAGATACATCCTCGGAGAGCCCTTTAGACACAGTTTGAACAGTAATCCAGACACTTTGTTTGGAAACGTCTTAACAAAATAAATGTGAAAAAGGCTACTGGCATAGACGGCATATCTCCCAAACTTTTAAGTTTTGCCAAACCTGTTATACTAAGACCCCTTACTGAACTTATAAATATGTCCCTTTCTTCGTCAGTTTTTCCGGACCAGCTCAAAGTTGCTCAAGTTGCTCCAATTCATAAAAAGAATAGTGTTCTTGAGAAGGGAAATTACAGGCCTGTCAGTGTCTTGCCAACCATCTCAAAAAATTTTGAAAATTCCATTGAAACCCAGCTTGTCAAATATTTTGACACTATCTTCAATCCTTTTTTAGCCGCATTTCGATCTGGATTTGGATGTCAATCAACTTTGTTACGTGTGATTGAAGATTGGAAAAAAACCCTCGATCAAAATGAATATCTAGCAGCTATACTCATGGACCTGTCAAAGGCCTTTGATTGCCTTCCTCACGATCTACTATTATTGAAGCTAAAGGCATATGGTCTATCAAAGCCAGCCTTGGATTTATTAAACAGCTATTTATCTGAGAGAACACAATGTGTTAAAATCAATCAAACTCTCAGTAGCATGAAGGATATTTATAAAGGGGTACCACAAGGCTCTATTTTAAACCCTATTTTGTTTAAAATTTTCATAAATGATATATTTTTCTTTGTTCAAAATTGTTCACTTTATAATTATGCAGATGACAATACTTTATCAAAATCTGATAAATCCCTTGATGTTGTAATAAAATGTCTTGAGGATGATAGTAAACATTTAATAGACTGGTTCTCCTGTAATAAAATGCAGGCAAATCCTGAAAAATTCCAGGCAATATCTCTGGGGGAAAAAACCCATGATAAAAATTTTTTTTTTGACTTAAATGGAATTTCTATATCATGTGACGAAGAAGTGAAATTACTTGGTGTCACTTTGGATTTTAAACTAAATTTTAATACCCATATATCAAACATCTGTAAGAAGGCTGCAAGGCAATTAAATGTTCTCAAGCGTATTGGTAAAACTCTAACAAGGCTTGGGAAACTTACTATTTACTACTCATTCATTATGTCTAATTTTAGCTACTGTCCTTTGACCTGGCACTTTTGTAGCGAAACAAATTCTTCAAAAATTGAAAAAATTCAAGAACGTGCGCTCCGATTTATTTATGATGATTTCGACAGTACATATGATTCGCTTTTGGAAAAATCTAAATTACCATCTCTAAAAACACGAAGGATGCGCACAATTGCCTTGGAGACCTTCAAGATAATTAATAAAATAAGTCCTTGTTTTATACAAGACTTGATTGAAATAAAAAATAACTCATATAATTTCAGGTATGTTAATACAGCAGTGGTACCCCAACCCAGAACTACTTCATATGGTAAAAGGTCTTTCAGATATGAGGCAGGCAGAATATGGAACTCACTTCCAAATGAGGCCAGACAGATAACATCCTTCGACCAGTTTAAAAATTATGTCAACAGTTGGTGTGGGGGACAAAAATGTTTTTGTAGCTCTTGCAAGTTTCATGGGGGTCTGCCTCCTGTCTGAAAGACCTAAATCCTGTTGTTATATTGCTCTGCTGTCTGTCCACTTTTGTATTTATTTAGCTCTTCAATTTTGTTTTTTGGTTTGTTTTCTTGCTATATGTTATTTTTATTTGTCATGCTTATTTTATTATGCTATGCCTGCTTATTATTTATTTTGTTTCTGGTCCCTCATTGTTCACTGCTCAGCGAGGCATTGCCACCTGATCACTGACTGTGAGAGATCAGAGTAAGTTTTGCATTTTGATGTGCATGTTTATATATTTTTTATTATGATAGTCGGTTCAAGAGCTCTTCAGAGCTCGTGTTTATTTGTTAATTTGTACATACAATGCCGACTTTAAATAAAGTTTACTTACTTACTTACTCGTATAATTAAGAATGATTGAATAATGAAGATGTTATTTTCTAAATACACTGAAATGATGAATAAGAGTAACATAGCTAACAAATGAGAAAATTCAGTAACATACCAACAATTGAGAAAATTCACAGTACATATAGCATACTGTAACTAACGACGGAGAAAATTAACAGTAGCATTATGCTATATTCCATATGGTGGCTATTGAAATAGGGAAATTAATTCATTAAAATTTATATTTTATTTTGAATACAAATATACCAAAAATCACAATTTATTCATATATGTCTTGATTGAATTTACCCTGAGATAGGACCCATTTATTAAAAGATCGATCTAGTTACTTAATGCATTTAAAACTGAAGTACGGTAAGTATAACCTTTGGTGTGCTTGAACAGCTTCTGTTTATAAACAGAAGCATGTTGACATGCTTTTAATTGGACAATAAAGTTTGATGTCATTGAAACTTGTCACAACACCTGTACAATGTAACATCAATCAAAATAAAATGTAACATTCATTTTTATTTTGATAGTAGAACTGGTAACTCTGACAAATAATATATATGTAATATTTAAACAAGGATTTAAATAGTATACAAATCCTTGATTTAAACCAAACTTCATATATAATAATACATGTATGCAATGGAAACGGAAATTTACATTTATTTTGTGTATTTTTAACAATGGCTTCCAACATTTGAAAGGATTTATACCGGACTGTAAAACGTGAGTTACTGCTTTTCGTCTGCACTATGTAAACTGTTCTGGTGATAGTTGAGTCGAAGGCGTTCATAGGTATTTACGACAGTCAGGATTTATGCTGATATTGTCCGCAATTGTGCTCTTTACTCTTGGAATTTTACCGTTGACTGTGTCCATAGCAAAACGTTGGTGACCTATTTTGGAGCACAGTTTCAAGTTTGCAGGGGTGCTCTGACTTCTAGAGTGAAGCAGTTGTGAAAAATTATGTCTCGTCGGAAAGATAAATCAATATGCTAGCGAATGTCAACAAAGATTGTTTGAATGTGTGATTTTTTAATATTTTTTTCAAGCCTGAAACAGAACTGGTAGTGGCTTGGCTACGTTGGTCGTTACATCCCTTGTTAGTATATAGGGTATATAGGCCGCGTGACCTCTATGAAAGCGATTCAAGCCCCTGTGGGCGCCGCCATAGTCGATGTCTGTACCGCAGTTAGGGTGCTCCAATTGAAGGAGGAATTAATCAAAAGCTTTAGAATATTTTTCGGAACTCATCGCGTCGTTTCATATAAGAACACGATAGACACGAGAGTGAAAATTTGTAAACAATTCCACGATGTCAATGTCCTGTAAATGCAATATCAACGTGATAAATACATCATATCTTTCAAAGAAAATAATTTAAAGTTAGGGTTTAATGCATACACAATTTTCCTTCATTTTATATTTTTACCAATAAGAAAGTTACCGGCGATAACAGCTGAAATTGCCGGAGATTTTCGCCGGTTGCCGGCTTCTAATGACATTCCTGACCACATAAGTATGTTTATAAGTGGAATAGAAATACAATAAAAAAAAACTACACATATTTCCCAAAACTGATATGCTTCTTCAGTACCCTGGCTCAAGTCTCTAAATGACATTGTTAGTATGGGCTTACAAAAGTAAAAAAAAAAAAATTATACATTTTCATATCTGTTATGTGAAATATTTGCTGTTTTAAGTGTATTTTTATTACACCTTTCATTAAGTTCAAATTGTTGAAAACATACTGACTAAAATATATAAAACAAATCAAAAATTTATGCAATAATGAATAAATCATCTTTTTTATTTAACATAGAATTGTTGAATCTCAATATCTACGATCGTTTACAACAAAACATTAGCCAATCAAATTCTATAATACACACAAATTGCATTAGAATACAAAATAATTAAAAAAGAATGCTTTGATCTAAAAGTCTTTGAGATATGTTTCACTAGAACATTTTTTTTTGACAGAGGGGTTCACATTGTTGTAGCAACAACAGGTTGTTTAATGCTGATGTTGGATAAGAAAATGTTTACCTTAGATGTGTGTAGGTACCTTGTGATGGACGAGGCTGACAGGATGATAGATTTAGGATTTGAAGAGGATGTCCTAACAATATTTTCATATTTCAAGGTTTGTAACTAATATCAATTTCGTTTATTATTATTACGTTCGGTCAGACATTTTAAAAATACAGAAATTAATATATAATGGTATTTTTGCTTCTGATACACAAGCATTGTTGCATTCTAATGCATCATAGGATTTTTGCTTCTTATATACAAAGATGATTACATTTTCTTATGGCTGACATTTTGCATAATGGTGATTAGCCTGTATGATTTCGGCCATATTTTCGAAGACTGACTTGTCTAATTGGACTGCACGAATGCGGCAGACACTGACCCGTACCCGGAGATAAAGAAAAGCGAATGGATATTGTCAGACAGTGACAGTGGTATCAACACTTGCAGACATGGACCCATAACAGGAGATAGAGAAAAGGGATGGTTGAAGGCATCATCATCAGTGTCTTAATTAATAGAGATTGTCGCACCTACTGGTAAGTAATTTTTGGTTTGTTGAGCCTGTATCAGTGCTCTTGTAATATTCATTTATTTTTAAAGTTGGATAAATGGGAATGAACACAGGCACTTGTTTCTATCAATGGGGTATCGACTAGTCCTACAATATAAGACTCCGATATTTGAGGCGCGGACATCAGAAATAAAAAAATAAATAGAAAACAGTAAATAGTAAATAACAAAAAATAATAAAAAGGAAAAATAAAATTAAAACATGTAAAGTAAACATCGCGCCTATCGGAGTCTTATATTGTAGGACTAGGGTATCGACTATCAATGTATAATAAAAGAAGGTAGCCGACTCGGAAATATACCCCCTCCGCTTCAAACACAATTTATACCATGTTCTTCGCGATTTCGTACGCTTTCCGCGTGTCTAGCGCTTCTACATATATTATTCTTTCAAAATATGTCAACAAAGTTTATCTCCTTCCGGTTCTCTCTCTAAAAATAGTAATCTTACCAGTAAAAATGTCATTTTTTCCAAGGTACCCTCGTCTCAATAGACACAACTTCCGGTTTTCTTAAAATAGTGAATTAATTTTCTGGAAAATAATAAAACCCAGTCTAAAAAATATATTCTTACTTGTCTGACTTACATAAAAATATTCTTGATAATAATTTACCCTCAAAACTTGGAAGAACTTTCCTACTTAATTCACATTTTCAAAAATAACATGGTGATAATGAAAAAACCCGAGAAAGATTATACGTCCATTTGTGTTTCTCGGGTTTTTTTGTGTTATCACCATGATAGAAAACCGGAAGTTGTGTCTATTGAGACGAGGGTACTTTTGAAAAGATGATCTTTTTACCGGTAAGATTGATATTTTTAGAGAGAGAACCGTAAGGAGATAAACTTTGTTGACATATTTTGAAAGAATAATATATGTAGAAGCGCTAGACACGCGGAAAGCGTACGAAATCGCGAAGATCATGGTATAAATTGTGTTTGAAGCGGAGGGGGTATATTTCCGAGTCGGCTACCTTCTTTTATTATACATTGATAGTCGACCCCCCATTGATAGAAACAAGTGCCTGTGGGAATGAACCTAACTTTGACGTATTTTTACACATTTTGATACAACCCATTTTTTCTATTTATAGAACAAATGGATTGTATTAAAATGTGTAAAAATACGTGAAAATTAGGTGATTCTGCGCAGAGAAGGTTATAATAGAGGCACTAAAAGGGAACATATTTAATTTTAATGAAAATAACGAAAATCACAGAGTGTACCCGAATGCCTGTTGCCATATGAAGAATCGAGCGCACCTTAGTCTACAATACAAACCAATCCGATGTGTCATATTTTCAGTATCACGTGCAACATGCTTGTCATATTGCATGGGTATAAAAGTTCGTGACATCCTCATATCTTAGCCAGCTGCTTTAACACCTGCGGAATAGACATTGATATCGTAAGTTCATTATTTATCTAGTATTTAATTATTATTTTAAATATAAAGCTAGTTATCAGATGATGTGAAGATCTTGCACACGCCAAAAGTCCGTGTATACAGTTATTATTTTACAGGGTACATTCAAAATCTCCATTCCTAAAAAATTATATCCAAATTAGCAAACACAAATCTCGGCATGTCATGCGTTTAGTTTTTTTTTTTTTTTTTATACTTTATTAGAAGCGTGGCAATTTCTAATTATGTACTAAAAATCTAGCATTTCATGTTCATTTTCAACGCGTTAGGTCGTTTTTTTAATTTACAAAAAGAAAAACAAATAAAAACTCGGATGGTTGACATGAACGCTAGGTTTTATGCCATAGAACTAATATATTAAAGGACAACTCGACTTTTTCAAGGGATATACTAAATTTTACGTTAAATCTAG
>MJUT01061204.1:467419-478209 GCA_002080005.1 Gigantidas platifrons
AATAGATTGCAATGCAATCACACAACATAAACTAGAGGCTCCTAGGAGCCTGTAATCGCTCACCTGGCTCAAAGTTGGCCCAGCAGTTTCAGAGGAGATAATTTTTAAGTGAATTTTGGCGAATATTCAATTTTAGCAATGGCCGCCATCTTCTTTGGCGGGCGGGGTTGTCGGATATAATTCTGAAGGTAGACCATCTAAAGACCATTTCACCATAGTTTGGGCCCATTTGACCCAGCGGTTTCAGAGGAGATCATTTTTAAGTGATTTTTTGCCAAATTTTCTATTTTTAGTAATGGCGGACATCTTGGCTGGCAGCCGAGTCGTCGGACAGAATTCTGAAAGGAGATCACCTAAAGACCATTCCACCATAGTTTGGGTCCAATTGGCCCAGCAGTTTCAGAGGAGATAATCTTTAAGTGATTTTTTGCTGAATTTTCTACTTTTAATAACGGTGGCCATATTGGTTGGCGGCCGGGGTCGTCGGACACAATTCTGAAAGATGACCACCTAAAGACCATTCCACCATAGTTTGGCCCCAATTGGCCCCGTAGTTTCAGAGGAGATAATTTTTAAGTGATTTTTTGCCAAATTTGATATTTTTAGTAATGGTGGCCATCTTGGTTGGCGGCAGGTGTCATCGGACACAATTCTCAAAGAGGACCATCTGAAGACCATTCCACCATAGTCTGGGCCCAATTGGCCCAACAGTTTCAGAGAAGATAATTTGTAAGTGATTTTTCGCCGTATTTTCTATTTTTAGTAACGGCAGCCATCTTGGTTGGCGGCCGGGGTCGTCGGACAGAATTCTGAAAGAAGATCACCTAAAAACCATTCCACCATAGTTTGGGCCCAATTGGCCCAGCAGTTTCAGAGAAGATAATTTGTAAGTGATTTTTTGCAAAATTTTCTATTTTTAGTAACGGTGGCCATCTTGGTTGGCGGCAAAGGTCATCGGACACAATTCTGAAAGAGGACCATCTGAAGACCATTCCACCATAGTTTCGGCCCAATTGGCCCAGCAGTTTCAGAGAAGATAATTTTTAAGTGATTTTTTGCCGAAATTTCTATTCTTAGTAATGGCAGCCATCTTGGTTGGTGGTCAGGGTCGTCTGACATAATTCTGAGAGGGGATCACCTAAAGACCATTCCACCATAGCTTGGGCCCAATTGGCCCAGCAGTTTCAGAGAAGATAATTTTTAAGTGATTTTTTGCTGAATTTTCTATTTTTAGTAATGGCAGCCATCTTGATTGTCGGACACAATTCTGAAAGGGGACCACCCAAGGACAATTCCACCAAAGTTTCGTTCAAATTGGCCGAGTGCTTTTAGAGGAGTTGATTAAAATGCAAAAAGCTAACGACAGACGGACGACGGACGCCCAGTGATAGCAATAGCTCACCAGACCCGAAGGGTCATGTGAGCTAATAAGAAACGGAGCAAACACAATATGTCTCCCAAACTTTGTTTGGGGGACATAATAACCAGTGCATGTTTTTTTCATGGTCATTCAAACTTTTCTTTACAACATATATTTATTCAGGTTGTATTGTTGATGTATTGATATAAATAAATAAATGTGATACAAAATACATTTTACTGAGAAAGTTAAAATAATGCTAATTGTAAATATAACAAGATGTTGCACGCTACGTCGTGCTAAGAATACCCCCACTCAAAAATTCTAAGTCACACGGTAAACAGGAAGTAGATGTGCAGTAAATCTGGAAAGGGGAGACACGGTACAAGTCACCAGGCCAAAGCCACATATCAAATATAAAATCATTTCTTCCAGTAGTAGCTGAGACATCTTTAACGAAAGTGGGAACGGACGGACGGATTAACGGACGGAAGGACAAGGTGATTGCAATATAGCCTTCTCTCTACAAGTGGGGGTATAATTATATTTTTATGTTACCTTAATATTGTAATTCAACACCTTAGAAGCTTGGGCCTCCGATTTATTCAGGGTTTGGCTTAAGGTTTCACTGTATTATGTATTTTGTTTTTATTACTTACTGCATACATCATATAAGCAATCTTTTCAGCAAGAGTTGCCTCCTCATGATCTGCCTTACTACCTATCCATACATAGACTACACCCTTCAAATCTTGACTATCAAATGGTACCATTAAAATAAAGCTGTAAATGGAAGATGACATGAATTATTATTAAAGAAATTCTATATTTCTAACATGTGAAATAGAGAAATATTATGACCTGCCTTAATAGCATATCAGCTATGTATATAGATCAGACTACAGATATGTGAACTTCATGATATATTATGTGATTCCAATAAAAAAAAACTATTTATCCTTGCACTTTTTTACTGAAGTGCCTGTACCAAGTCAATATATGTATTCTAGGGATATTGATGCCTATATTTCTATGATTTTTCAATTTGATTTTGGAACTGTTTCAAAAGTGAGATATTTTTTGTTTTTCATTTCATATCAAATCATATCCTTTAATATTTTGAGCAACATAATGAATTATCAATTATAAAACATTGGAATTTGTATAATTCTATATCTAATTATTCAAATATCTTCTCGTAATCTAATAAAACCCACTTTCTAAGATATTTTCTGATCGACTTACAGCAGGACTGTGGTTTTCTCCATTTTCCTCCACCAATAAAACAGACCACAACGATATATCTTAATTATTGTTGAAAGTGGCATTAAACACCATAACCCTATCCCTTTATTTTGTGATCTAGGATTCCTAATCAAGGGAGATAATGCTATTTATTTTTGTTTTCAAGAAGGATATTTAACTATTAATATTCATGACTCTCTTCAATTTCATACATAAAATTTAATAATGACATCTATTGATAAGAAACAAAGCTTTTGTACTTTTAAAAAAATAACACATATTTATTAAAACATTGTACTGTATTTTCAAATGGAAGATTTGATTATTCAGACATTTGTAAAGCACTTTGCATGTCGACTTAAAACTGCAGGGAATATGGATTTAGAAAACACTTTGATAATTGATATGATGGTCTACATGAGTATTCCCTAAATATATTTGAATTATCAAAGGTTCATGGTAAAAAAAATTATTTAAATAATATATTACCAAAAGCAGGAGTTTAACTGTGATGCATCTGGTTTGATCTGAAAAGAACATTTATAGAAAATATACATTGTAAGTTAAATGAAACATTTCTATTATATTTAAATGTATTACTCACCTAGTAATTGACATAACATTAGATATTTTCTTCAATAGAGTTGTAAATAAACATTTTAACCCTCCCACATTTTTGTGCCTGTTCCAAGCCAGGACATGGATTTCCAGATTCATATGTCATGGTGTTTTTTATGTTCAGTGAGGTGAGGTGAGAGGTGATTGTTTGATCTGTTGATACATGTATTAGTGGAATTGTTGACCCATCACCTGTTTCATCTTTCTTTTTATAAGTATGTTGGTAACTTCTTAATTGGTAAAAAGTGCCAAATTTCATAAATCTACTAACAAAGTTACATATAATTAATTTAATTGAGAAGGAAGCCAAAAAGATTTGGTAAATAGTAAGTGATACACGCAGTAGAACATATACAACAGTCCTCATATATTGCCCCTTTCGTCATATAAAAGATCAAATATTTTGGAACCATATAACTGAAATATTGTTAAAAGTGGCAATAAACACCATAACCATAACCCCTAAGATATATTGATAAAACACATTGGAAATAAATGCAACTACGTAAGTCATTTCCTTAACAGGGACACTTTCCTTGCATATATTCACGTCCAATCAAATTTTGTATTGCAGAAGTTGGTGCTCTAAGGGAGACTACTGTACAATTCAATATACCTGTATACATCTTGTAGCAATAGGACTACCATTAGCCCTCAGATAGAATAGTTCAACAGAAGGTTTAGGTGCCTCTTGTGATGGTAGCTTTCTTTTTCCTCGTCTTATAACAAACATCCTCTTGAAATGTGACAGGAATTTTAAGTTTTCTTGTTGTTGATGTGTCCTTACGACTTCTAATTTGTCACCAAACAAACCTTCAAACTTCTTCTGTAAACTGGAAAGATAATGACATGAATGAAAGAGATGTACAATAAAGTATCATCTTGTTATTGTTACTCAGTGGGAAAGATAATGACATGAATGAAAGAGATGTACAATAAAGTATCATCTTGTTATTGTTACTCAGTGGGAAAGATAATGACATGAATGAAAGAGATGTACAATAAAGTATCATCTTGTTATTGTTACTCAGTGAGGTAAACAACTACAGATTTAGAAATATCATCCTGCAGTCAACCATAATCATCTGATTCAGAGATATCATATCCAATTGTATTACTAAGAACAGATATTGATGTAAATGAACATGAGGGACAATATCAAATTTTACACTTAAGACACAAATAAAAGTAAAGAAACAGCTGTTTTATTGCTGTGTTACATTTTACAGTCACGGTAGAGTCTTAAATATTGAGCATTACTCATACCCTGAAATGAATATGAAACAACCCTTAGCTGTATCTGAGTCTTACCCTTTACTTCAAAGCACAGATTTAAACATAAGCATTGTATCCTGGACTTAATCAACAGACAAAAATTATTTTTTTAAATTTTGATGTGTATCCTTTACATTTGAGAACAATACTTATATGATAAATTATCAAAGGGGCTTAAATACATACTGTCTACATTTTTTTTTTTTTTTTTTTAACTGTCCATAAATGATTTGTTTAAGCTATCATTAAACAGCTATGCTGCAAAATATACAATTGGTGTTCTTTTTTTGACAAAAAAAGACCCAAAACTATCGTTATCAGAATTATTGTCCAGGATGACAAAAAAATCAAAGTGAAAGTAACAGTGCCATCTATAAAAATGGAAGTTTGGAATTCTCGGAGGTTTAGCTTTGAGGTAAGGAAAATACTGTTGAGATTCAAACACTTCAAGATTGTCAGGCTCGTTTAATGTTGTTTGAATCTTAACATTTCGTAGCATATTCGCCAATAATTCTGTGTTTAATCTTTACTTTATGAAGGTCAGTACGGAAAACAACAATAATTTTGGGTATGAAAAAATACAAATGTGGTAGACAATATACCTTTAATTAAACTTACATTTTTGAAGGAAAAAAAGCAAGACAAAAAAGACAAAATTTTACAGGCAAACAATGATTCTACCTGAAAGTGAAAGTAAGCCATCCCATGTTAGACGCATCTCTACCCTGCCAAAAATAGACTACACATTTGTAATCTTCTTGTGCTGGCTCATCATCCTCATCTTCCTCCTCATCATCATCATACTCAACAGGTAACCAGTACCTACACAGGAACACATAACAATCCTCTGTATGGAATATACCTGAAGATATAAATAGATTTCTCCCATATGACAAATGATTATTATCTACACAAAATACATAATGTTTATGTACATCATACAAACTGTACACTAATCTTGATCATTAATTTGTACTGTGCTTTGAAATATCAATTGTGCTAAAGAAATACAACAAAATCCATGATGTTCACATGGTGAAAAAAGCAAATCTTATCCTAGAGCAGGGTTATGGTTTTTAATGCCACTTTCAACAATATTTCAGCTATATCATTTCTGGAGCATTATAAATACAGCCGAAAATAGTTCAAGATTGAATTTAGGTTCCAATGCATTTTTAATAAAATCACAAAAGTTAATTACCCAATTCTTCATCAGGAAAATTTAGGTTCCAATGCTTTTTTAATAAAATCACAAAAGTTAATTACCCAATTCTTCATCAGGAAGTCTGACAAACTTCTTTCCTTCTAATACAAAAGCTTCCATTCCATCTAAATCTTCATTCCAATCCAGCATCATCTGTTCCTATAAATATATTGTCAAAAACATTCATTATCTTTATCATGAATTATTGATGCATCTATCAACAAATATAAAAAAATTCAAGAACTTATTTTCCAAATAGAGTGAAACCTGTTTAAACCAAAACTCCTTGGGACTAACTAAACCAAAACTCCTTGGGACTAACTAAACCAAAACTCCTTGGGACTAACTAAACCAAAACTCCTTGGGACTAACTAAACCAAAACTCCTTGGGACTAACTAAACCAGAACTCCTTGGGACTAACTAAACCAGAACTCCTTGGGACTAACTAAACCAAAACTCCTTGGGACTAACTAAACCAAAACTCCTTGGGACTAACTAAACCAAAACTCCTTGGGACTAACTATTGTGTTTAGAATAGACAGGTGTTTGGTTTATGTAAGTAAAATCATTATATTTCCTACCTGGGCACTTTAATAAAAGTTTGGTTTATACAGGATTTTGTTTTATTTAGGGTTCAGTTTAGACAGGTTTCACTGTGTAAAAGTTTATAACTAATTCACAGACGCCTGGGTTTGAATGTTCTATTTCATGCTTTATCCTTGAATGATATTATACAATTATCATCCTTGTTGGAGTGTGACCCAACGGTTTGTCTCCCAGAGAAAAGTAAGATCACCCGAGGGCTTGCAACAAGGGTGATAATTGGTATATTATATCGAATATTTTTGCATCAGACACCAAGTAATAGAATACCTGCGGCATTGCGAAAATATTTGATATAATATATAAAATTTCTTCTTTGCCTACAGCGACGAACCTGTCGCTGGATGCCATATTTGTTGTCTGTTGAATCAAGGGAAGTAACTATAATTGGAATACGTGAGGCTCACGTGGGAATTTCCTTGGGATTTCCTCGCGAGCGGTAGATCTTACTATCAGACCTTACGATTAGCGGTTGACCCAACGAATGGATAAATATCACGTGACAGTATTTTATCAAATCTGATTCAAGATATTTATATGAGTATATAATATTATATTCTAGTACTTGTCTTTAATATAAAAAAAAATGTACATGTACATAAAGTGTAGGATGTACCGCCAACATTATAAAATATATAGACATGTCGCTCCATTTGGACACATTATCCTGATCTGAGCCAACCCGTCTTTGTTCCTACTCTTTAATGCTACTTGCTTAGCAGAGAAGCAGCAAATACTATATTATTGAATAAAAAAGTTATTTGAAATATAAACTTACTGCTTCCTCCATAGGCATTGCAGGTTGTCTTGGCATAAATAATGCTGACAAATCTGTCTTCATCTTGTCTCTCTCCATTATCACCTAAATATTTACAAAGAACAAATTGTTTAATTATATTCATGGATAGCCTATAGCCTATAGCCTTATAAAACAAATCTTGGCCAATTTTCTTTGATTAGCACATATTTTCAAGATCAACTTATTTTCAAGTACAATGTACATCTTATATCAAAATAATAAACAATTGTTGATATTAAGGGTAAGAAATAACATATTACTTTTGGTTTGTATTATTTGCAGTTCTCAATTAGATATTCTAACTCCTATTGTAATTCCCAATTAATGGATGTAATCTACATCTCTTTGCATTTTAGAGGGGGGAGGGTCATTGTTAATCTAAAATCTAAAAGTTTTCCCCCGATGTTCAATTACACAAATGTCTTACTTCAGTCATTGGCATCTCTGATATCACAAATTGAAATGGGTTATAAATAAGTGAACGAATGTTGTTTAAGCTATAGCATGGCAAGAACAATTTTCTTTTTGATGAGAAGATGTTGATATCGGTTCTGTATTAGATCAACACTCTGAGTTAGATTTTTATACTGCTACCTCACTGAAAAAACAGTCCACAGATAGACATGTCATTCTACAAACACATTATCCTAACTCTCAGCCAGCCAGTTAGTGCTCTTACTCCTTATTTCTACATGTTAAGTTACCTTGAGATCTGTTTTGTACTAGATCAGGATGCTGTGTTGGATTTTTATAGTGCTAGTTCATAGAAACAACAGTCCACAGATGGACATGTCGCTCCACTGGACACATTATCCTGACTCACAGCCAAACATTCTTTTATTATTACTCTTACTTCTTATTCCTACATGCTAAGTTACCTTGAGATCTGCACCTCTCCTAGTAATAGATTCTGCTGTCCTTGTAAAATCTACAGGTAAGACATCATCCCAGCCAACAAACTTAGTCTTAAATATCTGAGATTCAGTTCTGAATAATAAAAAGTTATCAATAATAATGAAAAAAACAAAAAACAGCAGTCAATAATAGGTTGAACTTTGAGAATTTTGGGTAAAAAATCAGGTCCTAGATAGGTCAATACAGCAGTTAGATAGAAGTTAGTTAGGAATAGGATTGAACACCACTTTCAACAATATTTCAGTTATATTGGTACAGGAAACCTGAGTACCTGGAGAAAACCATGACCTTTTCGCCATGAATGGGGTTCAAACTCACAATTTTAGTAGTGATAGGCGCTGATTGCACAGGTTGTTATAAATCCAACTACCATACAATCATGACCAAGACATCCCAGATAGAAGTTAGTCCTAAAGTGCTAAGCTACTGGTGAATAAAGGATCAATAAAATGTAACAAGTGTAACAAGTAATTCCATTATTTTGTATTTAGAAATAAGTGTTATTTTTTCATATACTGCATAATCAGGGATGATTCTGGTTATAAAATAAAATAACCAGAAATCAACGATGAACAGTTGAAACCATTCAACCCTACTTCAAAATTCTTCAATTTTGACCGGTTCTGATCTAGTCCTGCACAATTGAATAAACATCAATAATTATATAATTTGTGCGTATTTTATAGTAAAATCCGTCTTATGGGAACAGTGAAATACAGTTACATAAGACAGGTAGTCGCTTAATACAGTTTAATAGATATGAAATGCACTGTGAAGGGAAAAAAATTTAGATTACATAATACCAGTTATTGCTTAATAAAGGTGGTCACTAAAACAGGTTTGTAAATTAAATAATAAGGTTTAATACATATATATTCTTTTGGTGAATCACGGTATTTAAATGGTACCTACCCTTGTAAACATCTAGTTACAGTACAAAAATCTGGTCTATCTATCATGGCATTCAACTCGTATGACAATTTTAAAGCAGCTGCTCTAATAAGTCTAGTGGACTTCTTTCCTATCCTGTTGATAAATATAATGATTACTGATAATTAAGAGCCACCTCAGATGATAAAATAACAATGATATTTAGATTAAAATGTTAGACTGTTGGAAATCACTACATGTATATCAAATAGGAAAGACCACAGTCTAAGTAAAACAATCAACAACTGAATAAAAGATTGCATCCAGATAAGTGTGATGTGTGATCAACTTGTGTGATTACAAATTATTACACAGAAATTCCTTCAACTAAAGTGGTTTGGTTTATGGTGTTTAACGCCACTTACAACAATATTTCAGCTATACCATGGCAGTCAGTTTTATTGGTGGTGAAAACAGGAGTACCTGGAGAAAACCACGTCATGAAAGGGGTTCTAACTCATTACTTTAGTGCTGATAGGCACTGATTGCACAGGTAGTTGTAAATCCAACTACCATACGACCTCGGTGATGGGTGATTTAATTTTATACTATATGACAAAGAGCAACAAGTATTTAATGATTCTCAGTGGTTTGTTTTCCTCCATCATGACAACTTTATAGACACAATATATATAAATTAGACAGAGACCCATTTAACCAATAAAATTCTATAATAGTGTTCAAGTTAACTACTAAAATGGGTACGTTTGTTGGAAAATTGTTCATGATCAATAACTTAACTTTATTACATAGATGCCCTTGAAATACTGTGATTTCAAAGTGAATAAAAATGTTTATTTCACCGTCAAGTCACACAATCGAAAATATCATTGAGTGTCCAACAATGAAAAAACAAGTTACTTTTCTTGAACCGTCTTATTTCTGCAAACGATAGTTTAAAATCTAAGTGATGAATAGAATAACTGCTCTTTCATTCTGAATATTGAAAATAAATCACTTGTAAAGAAACAACGACAACAATTCCCTTTGCAAATTACTATGTTGTTTGGTAACTCATGATTTATTTTCAATATTCAGAATGCAAGAGGAATTATACTATAATTATTGTCTAAAACAACATTCAGGAACAAATTTAAAACAAATTCTTAATCCCTATGAAACAATTACATATTTCTCACCTCATTTTGACTTATTCAATTTAATTGGTTCATATGTTATTTGTGAACGACAATCCTGAAATACTGGAATTTGTTTTTCCTTCTCTATCAAAATTTTGTCATAGGAACTTAACACACAAAAAGGTCAGATTTACAATCTAATATGTATATTGATTACCACACAAATAGATCAGATAAACAATCTAATATATATACTGATTTTGTATAGGAACTTGCCATACAAAAAGGTCAGATTTACAATCTATTATATATACTGATTTTGTATAGGAACTTGCCATACAAAAAGGTCAGATTTACAATCTAATATATATACTGATTTTGTATAGGAACTTGCCATACAAATAGATCAGATTTACAATCTAATATATATACTGATTTTGTATAGGAACTTACCATACAAATAGATCAGATTTACAATCTAATATATATACTGATTTTGTATAGGAACTTACCATACAAAAAGGTCAGATTTACAATCTAATATATATACTGATTTTGTATAGGAACTTACCACACAAAAAGGTCAGATTTACAATCTAATATATATACTGATTTTGTATAGGAACTTACCATACAAATAGATCAGATTTACAATCTAATATATATACTGATTTTGTATAGGAACTTACCATACAAATAGATCAGATTTACAATCTAATATATATACTTATTTTGTATAGGAACTTACCATACAAATAGAT
>MJUT01061204.1:478362-488869 GCA_002080005.1 Gigantidas platifrons
TTTGTATAGGAACTTACCATACAAATAGATCAAATTTACAATCTAATATGTATACTGATTTTGTATAGGAACTTACCATACAAATAGATCAGATTTACAATCTAATATATATACTGATTTTGTATAGGAACTTACCACACAAAAAGGTCAGATTTACAATCTAATATGTATACTGATTTTGCATAGGAACTTACCATACAAAAAGGTCAGATTTACAATTTAATATGTATACTGATTTTGTATAGGAACTTACCATACAAATAGATCAGATTTACAATCTAATATGTATACTGATTTTGTATCCAGTAATTTCTGCACCAGCTTTCCATTAGGAATCTCAACTATAACAAAAAATTAAACCATATCTTTAACAATATTGAAAACTGACAGTACATGCATACCCATTAAAACCCCCCCAAACCATTAGACAACCTGGAAATTTGTCATCTACATGTTAAGAGTTCATTAAAAATTGGTTTTTGAAGGTAATTTCAGTCAATTTGATACTAATATATTTCATAGGATTCAAATTTTCACATGTATGAAGTTATTTATTTTCAGTTTTAAAGAAATGTGGGAAAATTACACCCCCACATTATCCTAATGAATATTTTAATTTTATAACCTATTGTTATTTTTACCTTGTGGTAGCTCTAAATATCCCATTCCTAAGCCTACTTTGTATATCTTTGGTTCTGCAGGTTCAAAGTCATCTGAAACTATTTCCTGAAATAAAACAATTATTTCGTAAAATAAAATCTTACTTCTGAAAATTAAAACTTATATTTTTGAGCTGAAAAATGTTTTGTTCTCTCTCGATGGGATTTGAACTCACACTATTGGTACACCACAGCACCATTCGCTTAGCCTTATGTCCAACTCCCTAGACCACTCCCGCTATATAAAAATATAGCTTTAGTAGTCAGTGTTACTTTGTCTCGTAAAGTGAATCTATGGATCGACATAGACGTAAGCATGCGTTTTAGCATGTGTAGACGGTACATATTACATTTTGTTTTAAAGTATATATATATCTACCAAAAGAGTTTAAATAGTTTGGCTTGAATAAAAATAAAAATATAGAAATATGGGTCAGTTTGATTACCAGAAATATCAATATCTATTGCTATTCATTGGTTAAGATCTAAAACTTTCTAGAATTTGACCTACCCCTATAAAGTCATCTGGGTCTGATCCTAAAGCCCTCCAAAATGCTCTTTCTTCACGAGCCTGATACTCCATGTGAATTTCTGCTTTGTTTTTTCTCTCATTTTTGTTGATCTTCTCAGCAACTAGTCTGAAATAATTAACAGATAATAATATCAACAAGGGCAACGCAAAGCATGGCATATCCCCTCGCCTAAAAATTTGACCCTGTGACCTTGACCATTGACCTTTAAAATCAATAACATTCCAGATTCTCTTAAGGACTAAGTATGTACCAAGTTTGGTCAAAATCCATTGAAGGATGTTGATTCTAGAGTGTTCACAAGGATGTTACATGGTAAAAAATTGGACCCGGTGACCTTGACCTTTGATCTTGAAAATCAATAGGGTTTCAGATTCTCCAAGGACTAGGTATGTACCAAGTTTGGTCAAAATCCATTGAAGGATGTTGATTCTAGAGTGTTCACAAGGATGTTATGCAGTAACAATTTGACCTGGTGACCTTTACCTTTGACCTTGGAAATCTATAAGGTTTCAGATTCTCCTAAGGACTAAGTATGTACTAAGTTTGGTCAAAATCCATTGAAGGATGTCGATTCTAGAGTGTTCACAAGGATATTATGCGGTAAAAATTTGACCCGGTGACCTTGATCTTTGACCTATGATCTTGAAAATCAATAGGGTTCCAGATTCTCTTAAGGACTAAGTGTGTACCAAGTTTGGTCAAAATCCATTGAAGGATGTTGATTCTAGTGTTTATAAGGATATTACATGGTAAAAATTTGACCCGGTGACCTTGACCTTTCACCTATGACCTTGAAAATCAATAGGGTTCCAGATTCTCTTAAGGACTACGTATGTACCAAGTTTGGTCAAAATCCAATGAAGGATGTTGATTCTAGAGTGTTCACAAGGATGTTACGGAAGGACGGACGGTAGTGTTACTATATCCCATCGCAACTTCGTTGGTGAGGGGATAATAATAACTTGATGGCTTGATTTGGTTTATGATGTTTAACACATCTTTCAACAATATTTCAGTTATATCATGGTGGTCAGTTTTATTGATGGAGGAAACCGGAGGACCTGGAGAAAACCACCGACCTGTCACAAGTCACTGACAAACTTTAATGTTGTACACTTCACACTGATCAAGATTCAAACCCATAACATCAGTGGTGATAGGCACCGATTGCATAGGTAATTGTAAATCCAACTACCAAGCGATCACGGCTGCAGCAGCCCCATATAATAACTTGAAATGTAAAAGACCATGAATTGGTTTTTAATTGATTAAGTTATTAAAGTCTTTGACTTCAAATGTTTATACTAATCCTTACCTCGATTTAGTTCTGATGGTACCCCTGGCAAGTTTTCCAACCCATACAAATATGTCCATTCCATTATCTAACAAATACACATATCTTCTATCCAATGATCTCACACTTACTTCAACCTGTATTTACAAGACAAAATGTTAATAATAATACCATGATGATTTTATGCTTATAAAGTACTTTTTTGTAAGATCATCTACCATTTGTTGTTTTTTTTGTAGGAGAGTCTGTTAAATTATTATTGCTTGTTTGGTATTGAAAAATAATAATTGTTCATGATGTCAGTTTTTGTGGACTTTCTTGTTCCATTAATGAATAAATTTAAACTACCAATGACATATAAAAGCTTCATATGGCTCTTAAGAAGTTTCTGTATAACAACAAATTCTAAAATACTTAGAAGTAAAAACTCATGAATATTTCCCCCAAAAATAAAATTAATGTGATGCATAAAAGTAAAATTCCCTCACTGTCTATCTATTACTCTCCTTGAGCAAGAACTTTTTTACCTCCTAAATTAGGTATAGGCTAAAGATATTGACCAAATCAGTTTTCATTCCTATATCAAACTTTTTACCTCCTAATTTAGGTATTGGCTAAAGATATTGACCAAACAACAGTTTTTATTCCTATATCAAGTTTGTCAGTTGGTAGCAACAACCTTCCACTGGTACTTGGACTTGGTTGGAAATATTTACCAACAGTCCAGTCTGATAAATGTTTTATCCTATACCTAATGTCATACATGTGATAGCTCCCGGATTCTGCGGGAGTCTCCCGGATTCGACCCTTCAAACTGCAAGTCCCGGAATTGGTAAACAATCACCCGGATTCATAATCTTTGTCAAAAAGTTGAAATTACGTCCAATATATCGACTTCCGGTATCGATTTTACCTAGGTACTTTCCCTGTGTTTATAATTAGCAACACATCAGCTGATTACACCTGTCAATCTACCTGTTAATCTACGACGCTTGGGTGATTTTGTATTGATTTTCAGCAATTAAATCTTAAAAACTAATCACTTTGTTTGTTTAATAGTAAAGTTTTTGACAGGGGTTCGGCATTTTTGAAATGACTTCTCGTAAAAGACACTCGTCGTGTCCCGATGGACCAGCTAACCCTAAGAAAATTAAATATGTCTGCAAATTTCAAGAAAAGTGGAAAATAGAATTTGACTGCATCACCAATAGTGATAAAGGGGAATTGTATGTGTACTGCACAGTATGCAATTCGCATTTTGGTATCACATACGGAGGTAAAAACGATGTACAAAGACATGTTACATCAATCGAGTCATAAGCAGAATTCCGTTTGCGTCGATAAGAACAAGAAATTGACAGACATTTTCTTGAAAAAGACAACTACTCTAGATGAGAACGTTCGCAAAGCTGAAGTGTTATTTACATATTTCATTGCAGAACATAATGTGCCATTTTTGATAGCTGATCCTTTCTCTCAACTCTGTAAAATAATGTTTCCAGATTCTGAAATCGCTAAAAAAATTCAGCTGTAAGCGAAAAAAAACCACCCATATCTTGAATGAAGCTATTGCTCCCGACCTTAAAAAGGAGACCACAGAACTCTGTAGAAACTAGAAAATTGAATGCCCCCGTCCCCCGTCTCAACCTTATCCACCTCATCCCCCCCTCACCCCAATTCCAATTTACTACCTTAACTTTTGGCTTGGTTCTGAGGAATGTGTAGGAGTATAATGCAAAGAAAACGTCTTGAAGAGCCAAAATGGATTTTCAATATAACTTAATTTGAAGGAATGGTATATTATTCATCGGGTATGATGTAGAAAACTTATGTATAGACTTTAAAAGGGGTTTGTGTCTTAGTTTGTGTCTGTAAGACACATACAATGCCCCCGCGGTTATAATTGCAAAAGGGTAAACCAATGTTTTGCTTATTCAGCATCAAGCAGAAATGACTGAAATAAATGAATCTGTACCTAACAATGTGAAGTTCGATTGATTGATTGAATGGGGTTTAACACCATTTTCAGCAGTTTTTCAGCCATATCGTGGCGGAGGAAGCCGGAGTGCCCGGAGGGACCCGCAAGTATAAGGAGTGTTGTTTACAAGTTAACAGGTTTCAGTGGCTAAGTTCATATAAGCATAATTTTGTAAAAAATGGTTGAAAATCAAACTCCATATAATATGCACACCTTCAGTGTTGGTACTAAATGTCTACAAAATATAAAAGGTCTAGCTCAAAAACTGTAGGAGGAGTTAGCCAGACAAACCATATATCCTATATGGATTTAGCAAAATCTGTCCAAGTTCATGTATCCATAATTTTGTAAAAAATTGTTGAAAGTCAAAATCCATAAAATATGCACACCTTCAGTGTAGGTACTAACTGTCTACAAAATATAAAAGGTCTAGCTCAAAAACTGTAGGAGTTAGCCAGACAAACCATATATCCTATATGGATTTAGCAAAATCTGTCCCAAGTTCATGCATCCATAATTTTGTAAAAAATTGTTGAAAATCAAAATCCATATAATATGCACACCTTCAGTGTAAGTACTAACTGTCTACAAAATATAAAAGGTCTAGCTCAAAAACTGTAGGAGGAGTTAGCCGGACAAACCATATATCCTATATGGGCCATAAATGAAAAGTCCAACTACCTGTCATTTTGAGAATATTTGATGAAAATAAAAATCCTGTGCACATGCACACCTCCATTATGTGTATAAACATCCTACAAAATATTAAAGCTGTAGCTCCAAAACTGTAGGAGGAGTTAGCAGGACAAACCATGTTCCCTTTATGCAGCTAGTACAAAAAAAGTTACTAAGTCCAAGTACCTGTCATTTTGAGAATATTTGATGAAAATAAAATTCCTATGCACATGCACACCTCCATTATGTGTATAAACATCCTACAAAATATTAAAGCTGTAGCTCCAAAACTGTAGGAGGAGTTAGTGGGACAAACCATGTTCCCTTTATGCAGCTAATACGAAAAAAATGACTAAGTTCAAGTACCTGTCATTTTGAGAATATTTGATGAAAATCAAATTCCTATGCACATGCACACCTCCATTATGTGTATAAACATCCTACAAAATATTAAAGCTGTAGCTCCAAAACTGTAGGAGGAGTTAGCGGGACAAACTATGCATACTACAGTGTGACGAACGGACGGACAGGGGCAAAACAATATGCCCCCGACCAATAGTCGCGGGAGCATAAAAATACATCTACATGTATTTAAAAATAATGAAATACCATATATTACATGTATATCTGTGTACTAGGACATACAATTGATGCCTAAAAAAACTTTTTGACTAAGGTAGACAAACAGCAAATTTTTCCACTCACCCTCTCCATATGTATAGCATGTGCTCCAGAAGCTCTGTATAATTTTCTCTCGTATTCCTATTAAGATAAGATAATTTTTTTTTCTTCTGAATAATGCTAATGAATAACAGCAGCAAAGGTTTTAAAGAGACTGTATTCACCTTGTACATTTTTGTTTTAAACTGAAAAGATATCCACGTGTTGAAATACATGCAAGTTAATCTTAGATTTCCAACAAAAATGACAAACAAAGGTTATTATGTTGATCTATATTCTACAGTGATGGTCATATTGGATGTCTTACCGATACCAAGGATCATCCAATGATCACTCATTGATATCTACAGTGATGGTCATATTGGATGTTGTTGAGAAATGTACGGACTTTAGCGTGACATTTCCCGGACGTTGTTAAGAAACGTACGTCATTACGCTACTCTTGACTTGTTATGTCAGTTGTTATTCAATCTATAGAACAAAGTAGTTTACAATACAAGTATTCAACGTATCACTTTTGTCTCCTTTACAATAGATGTCCTACCGATACCAAGGATCATCCAATGATCACTCATTGATAATGATAGCTAGTATTTAAACATTAAAGTGGTCTCTGATCAAAAGAATTTACACATTACCCCTAGACTCCAATATTAAACTATACAGTCAATCATTGCAGACCAGAACTGACAATCCAGACCAACTGATCTTAAATAAACTGTCAATTGTATTCTGCTGTCATTTTTCTTTTGTCCCAAAGATGAAGATTGGATACAAGTTTGACTGTAAATGACTTACGGTAACTTCTACACTGTAGAATCCACTTGTTGTTCTCCCTCCTTTAATGTATGCTATACCATTCTCAAACAAGTCCATAAATTCTTCTGATTCGTCTTCCATTTCTTCTCTAATACTTCTACATTCTGCCCCCAATAAATTCCTAAGATTCACAGCATGGATGGCTGAACACGCCTTCTTATCAAGCTTGAAATATAAAATATGCTTAATTAACCTCAACTTTGTAATGCTAATAAGATAATCTGATATAAAAAGCATCTTTTTTTAAATACCTTTTTTTTCATTAATTGGATATATTGGCACACTAAAATTTGTTCTTATTGTAATTATGATATTATTAACCCAAATACCGGTACTATAAAATTCGCACCTGCTGCTTCTTTGCAACTTGGAATCAGAATAATGTGTCCAAGTGGAGCGACATGCCACCCAACAGACATGCTGAGTAGGATTTTTATAGAGCTAGCTCACTGAAACAACAGTCTGCAGGTAGACATGTCGCCCCACTCTGACACATTATCCTGATTCCGAGCAAACCAGTCTATGCTCTTTCTCCTTAATGCAGTGTGCAACAAATACTAATTTTATAGTCTTTGTTTGACCCAACCAGGGCTCAAACCCACGATCTACCACACTTGAGGTGAGCATGCTTAAGAAATAATTCATGCCGGCCATACTTTATTGTTAATCACATATGGGTAGGCATTATATTCATGAATATTTAATCTCATGAATATAATGCCTACCCATATGTGAATAACAATAAAGTATGGCCGGCATGAATTATTCCGATTCTAATAGGACAAATACGGCAATTTTAAAATTTGAGGCGGTCAAGGTGGCCGGCACTGCCTACATATCAATGCATAAACATAAAGCATACAAAGAGTGAAATATGTGTGGATTTTTTCGTTGTAAAGATGTTTTATGTTTGTCTTACCCATGTTTTTATTACAAGTATTCCCATGATAATGTTTCGTCGTTTCTAATTGATATTTAAACCGTTTATTTGTGTTGCCAGTGTTCACATTTTTCTTTCACCGTTAACCGGAAGTTATGGGTGAAGTATAAGATAGAAATCGGAGTTAATTGGAATAGCCACAACAAAGCCATGTTTATAAGAGTTTAATTATGAAAAGACTTGATTTATTTAATTTCAACTTCATTTATTTCAACAATTTTTAGATAAACAATAGGGCCTAATAGAAAATCGCTAACCGTGAAGGTGCTTTTTTTTTTAGCGCAGCGTGCATGTGTGGCCTATATTTAATTGGTATTCAAATATGCCTTTATTTGTATACCGAATATGGGACGTCATATTAGAATAACCATTAAACCACCGAAGCAGTTTACTATTTAAGATGGTTAATATATATAAAAATTAATTTATCTGCCATCAGATTTCTCCATCAAATAAGTAGATATAAATAATTAGTCTGAAACCTTTTATCACTCACCTTGTATAGAATTTTTAATTTGTTTTTTTAAAGATTTATCCAATTCTCCCTTTTTATGACCCATTATTAGCCTCTCTCCAAGAAGGATCAACATTATATGTTTGTTTGTTTGTTTGTTTGGTGGTGTTTAATGCCACTTTCAACAATATTTCATTTATATCGTGGCGGTCAATTTTATTGGTGGAGGAAACAGGAGGACCCAGAGAAAACTACCGATCTGCTGCAAGTCACTGACAAACTTTACCACATAAATGTTGTACACCTTGCCCTGAGCAAGAGTCGAACCCACAACATCAGTGGAGATAGGCTCTGATTGCATAGGTAGTTGTAAATCCAACTACCATACGATCATGACCATGATGGCCCCTCAACATTATACGTAAAAATATGAATCTCTTCTTCCAAATGATCATTCCTGTCATGTCTGGTTTAATTTGGATAAGCAGTAATTACAGCAGAAGATTAAAATGTGAACAAGCTAATGATGATGGAAGATGACGAACGCCAAGTGATACTAAATACAGTCAAACCTGTATTAAGAGCCGTCCTTTCAATAAGGGGTGGTACCAGGTACTTTTACCCATTTAAAATGTCAACTGGTACCTCTTAATTTCAAATTTCATGCAAAATGTTAAATTTGAAGAATAAGTACCACCTAAAAATAGTACTGGTACACTTAAAAAATATTGAAGGGGTCAAAACTGTTTTTATGACATGTGACCTCTTAAAAGAGGTTCAATTCATATGAAATGTTCTATGACAGGACAAGAAAAAGGTGACCTTTTAATACAGGTGATTGCTTAATAGAGGTGACCACATGGGCAGGTTTGACTGTACTCGCTAGACCTTTGTCCAGTTGAGCTTATAATACATACAGTGGTAGTCTTGCCTATCCAGTACCAGAGTTGCCAGTCTAAACTGTTGGATTCATTTATAAATGTCTTTAGTATAATGTAACAATCAGCTTCATAAAACTTCCCAATCAGAGCTGAAAATATGATATAATACAATTAACAAGACTCTTCCATACTATAATATAAAAAGCTGAAAAAAACAATATAATACAATTAACAACTCTTCCACGCTATGCTATAAATGAAAGCATCTTAAAAACATTGAAATAAAATAACATTTGTTTGATTAAAAAAACCCAAGCATTATATTGTAGCTGTACACTTCTTCTCCTGATAATCTATGATGCACTTCATAACTTCATATCAATTTTCATTAAAAAAAAAATTTTGTTAAACAAATCTAAATTTGACCAATTTCAATCATTTTACCTTTTTCAGTTTTACATTTCAAGTTCATCCTGTGCTTCTAAATATAACATAAACATTAATTAAGTCACTAACAACTTACCACAGCTACAGATAATTTTAAAGTAGACAGATTATGCACCCACTATTTTGTAGCAATAGAGATATTTAAAATTCTCAACAAGCATTGCTCCTGAAAAACTACATCGAAGAATCTATGCTTGAAATTTTAAGTGTATTCTTTTGTCTTTTAGAGTAACATAAGAAGATAATTTAATTCTGGACTGGGTCGCACAAACCTTAATTAAATAAACTTGGAAAACACTGAGGTTTGTGAAAACATTCAGTTAATCCAATTAAAAGTTGCCCCCACAATTGGAGCATATGAGTAAATAACAATTTTGTAGTGTCTTGTGCTCAATGAAATTAAAACAATGGGGTATTTGGTTAAAATGAGGGAGTAAAATACTAAAATATCCCCCTTATCTGGAGTACTGCTTTCCTTTCAAGAAGATGAATCAAGACAAACAACAGTTGTAACAGGTATGACTTTATGTAATGTAAAATTATTGAAAAGTAATCTGCATTTTTTTCTCTCCGACAGTATCAAATCATCCTAATCAATAATTTAATAAAAGAAATCCATGCATTTATTTTTGCAAACACATACTCGAGGCAAAACTTGAAACAAAACATTTTAGTAACCATGACTAACAATGTAAGTATTGATAGATGCAAGTATCCAGTAAAAACTATCATCATATCCTTGATGTCAATTCAAATATTTTTATTCTGACTTTTTACAAGAATTTTGAACCCTGATAATTACCATAAAATATAGCTCTGGTCAATTTGAATATGTAAATATCACATATTCAGGAAGGGAAGCATTATATTCTGCTTCACAACTGTTATATAACTAAATTTATCGCAACACAATTCCTAAATAACTTTCATCAGCTACGTTCACAGTCGAAAGATCGGAAAGCCAAATAATTTAAAAGCAATTAAACCAAAGGGTCTAACCAGGATAGCTAAAAGCAGTTAAACCAAAGGGTCTAACCAGGATAGCTAAAAGCAGTTAAACCAAAGGGTCTAACCAGGATAGCTAAAAGCAATTAAACCAAAGGGTCTAACCAGGATAGCTAAAAGCAGTTAAACCAAAGGGTCTAA
>MJUT01061204.1:492241-506568 GCA_002080005.1 Gigantidas platifrons
TTAAACCAAAGGGTCTAACCAGGATAGCTAAAAGCAATTAAACCAAAGGGTCTAACCAGGATAGCTAAAAGCAGTTAAATCAAAGGGTCTAATCAGGATAGCTAAAAGCAGTTAAACCAACGGGTCTAACCAGGATAGCTAAAAGCAATTAAACCAAAGGGTCTAACCAGGATAGCTAAAAGCAGGTAAGGTTACCTCTGTCTTGGGAGAGATTGACCTTATTTTCAATAAATTACAATATTAAGGAAGCCAACATTCATTCCCTATTGTTATAATTAGTTGTAAATAATACTTTGGAAATCATTTGATCAAGCAAGATATCAAGGTTATAAACTTCTATTACAAACAAACTATTTAAAGGATCTTCAAAATGGTGCACATTATACATTATTGTACACTATACACAACCAATTATGATATCTTAGTTTTTTTATAAAGTAAACTTGTCTATGGGAAACAAATTAGTAAAACCTGCATTAAAGGGCACCTCTATATAACATATGTCTATAAAATGGTGACCTCGTGTTTCTCATTAATGAATAGTAGATATAATTTAAACCTGTAAAT
Source organism: Gigantidas platifrons (assembly GCA_002080005.1). NCBI lineage: Eukaryota > Metazoa > Mollusca > Bivalvia > Mytilida > Modiolidae > Gigantidas > Gigantidas platifrons. The sequence goes on from MJUT01061204.1 coordinate 492,809, forward strand.
AAAGAGCACATTTTCAGCTTCCCTTGAGTGTCCTTTATATACAGGTTTGACTGTAAAGACATGTATATGGTTCACACTAAAATTCATATCACAAAACATCTTTGCACACAATACATTTACACATTCCATCAGTTCCTACAAACATTTCTAAACATTATTTGTTAATAACCTGAAAGAAATAAGCCATTCTAAATGCTTCAGTTTTTGACATGAACAAAAAAAGACACAAAAAAATACAGTACATGTACAACGTAACTTACATTTTTTCCTATACACAGCTGAAATATTGGGCTATATTATTGGCTATATTCTAAAATATCATAAACATACTGTGGAGTGGCTCAGTGAGTTAGTTGGATTACCTAACAACTCATACAAACTTTGTAAATTACAAAATAGGGTGCACTCGACTCGCAGCCACAAGTGATATAGTTTACCAGTTGCTTGTCCATGGTCAGTGGTTCTCTCCAGCTTCTTCCACCACTAAAACTGGTCCCCATGATATAGCTGAAATATTGCTGAAAGTGGCATTAAACACCAAATATCAATCAATTACTGCCTTTAGTTGAGGGTGTTATGGTTGTTAGGTAAAATTCAGTCTCAGCAGGTGGTATTGTCGTTGCTATGTGTACAATACCATGCATTGCTAAGAAAGATGGAGTTTACTAAAATTATTGAAAAATACCACATGGCTCTATACCAATGAATTCAATGGATTAGCCAAGAAATTTGCATAAAGTATAATAAAGTTACTTAATATCTATTGTCTATAACCTAATAAAAACATAACTACAATATTCCTCATATATCAACATAATATCTTGGATCTTGGAATAAAAGAAGCATGACAACATATGTTTTTTAATTTGAATTATTACTGTATGTACATGCATAAATTTAAAGAAAGAACAGTCGCCATAGTCATGTATCACATGTTAGTAGGATTTAAAAATCACCACTAACTTTATGAGTTTGGTTACTGCTGGAAGTGGAGTGAGGTGTACTCAATACAACTTTCTTGTTTGTCAGTGACTTGAAGGAGGTCATTTAATTACTCTGAGTACTCAAGTTTCCTCCACCTATAAAACTGACTGCCATTTGCATCACCAATAAAACTGATCTACTTTTACATTCACATTTAATTTTACAGAATGTATCAATTTTAACAAAAATTACCAAGCTAATGAATGTCCACCGCACTTTTTAAAAAGTACCTCTTTACAAATAAGTGATTCTAAAAAGATAATTCTTAGTAAAAGGTCATCATATTATTTTATTTAAATGTGAGGGTGGGTGGGTAAATAAGGGTATAATTATACCTTTTCTATTTTCTTGATATTTAAGTTTAATTGAATACAAGGTTTTAAGTTAATATATGTACAAATTTGGTGGAATTGATGTTTAAAACTTCTTTCATAAAGATAATACAAAATACATTTGTCCATATCTAGCCTACTATTCTGTCTAAAGATATAGATACAACTTAGCCATGGTCAGCAAAATATGTTCCAACAGACTAAAGATATAGATACAACTTAGCCATGGTCAGCAAAATATGTTCCAACAGACTAAAGATATAGATACAACTTAGCCATTGTCAGCAAAACATAGTATTCTAACAGTCTAAATATAATAGTTCTACAAACATCTAAACCTAATAAATCAATATTTTTAACATTACCTTCTTCAACTGGATTGGGTAAAAAGTTTTCTATCTCCCAGCATTGTATTCCTGTAAGAAAAGATTTTTTTGTAATTCAGATAATAAATCAACAATCCTGAAAGAATTTAGCTTTTTCTAATTCAGATGAAAAAAAAAAACCAATAAAATAAAATCTTAAAAGCACATCAATCAAATTTACTACTTCATCTGTATATGGTACTTAGATCTAATAAACCCAGACTTTGAAAAAGAATCAGATTTTAAAGACAATAATATTTGTTGGGAGAGGTAACCTGGAATGAGATGTATGTTAGAAAATTCCTTTTTCCATATTTGAAATATCAACCTTTTCATCATAGAGGAAATTCACCCATCATACACATATCATAATTCTCGCATTGAATTTTTTAGCATGTTGTATTTCGCTTCTGTGATCAGAATTTTTGTATGAACATTTGCTTCCTGAGTTTAATTTTCTGGCATACATGTACAACACCAATTTTAATATCAATGAATAATGTACCAGTATAATGTCAGAATATAAATAGTAATTTTACCAGGTATCTGTCCCACATCTTCATCATATATCTCACTGTAGTCTAAATGAGGTCTCTCCAACTTCTCATTCCATTTCTTAGGTCTGAAAATTAATTAATGTAGAAAACCATAGAAAATAAAAAAAATTATGGTATAGTCCATTTGGCCAGCCTAAAACAGGCCTAAAAAAATAATTAAAAATCAACAGTCCAACTTATTGATTTTTTTTCTTCACACATTTAGTTGTATATCATCTACCAACTCTGACAAATAATTTCAGAATTTTGACACTATTTTCCAAAAAGTTGCCCATTAGGTCTCTATGTTAAATATTTGTACCAAATGTGGATATGTGCAGAGGGAGTAAGTATGCTTGTTCTTACCAACTTCCAGTTTAAACAATAACAACAACACATGTGGTTTTTTTACATTTCACAGTCATGTGATTACCTTATTTGAATATGTCACCAGAACCCAAGCATGTATGAGATGTTCATTTCACTTTCAAGTGACAATAGGTTATTCTATAAACAAAACCAAAGATTTTCACCCAAAGTTTAACTTTTTACATTTTATTGGAAATTATTTTAGAAATTTAAAAGTAAAAAGTATAAATGTAAGCCTTTGAATTTTAAATCTTTTTCTTTAAATTCTAAATAATATCACTTTTGTTTTGGGTTCTTTAAAGCCCAGTATTTGAACTCGAAGAACATTGCTATATACTAAGCCTATGTGTATTGACCAGATATACCATGTAAATAGCCCATGCTTTGCATGCTTTGTGTATACTTTTAAGAAAATGAAAACAAGTTTTATGTATGTTATTTAAGCATAATAAAAAAAACAAGTAATTAATATATTTTTTTTAATATAAAAGAAAAAATATAAAATAAAGGTAGAAAAAACCCATTTTTTTTTGTTTTTTCATAAATTAATATTTACAAATTAAAAATTATCTGTCCTTATTTAGAACTCTACCAATACTTATATATGACTAGTTGGTTATATTTTCCCCATTTTGCCATGTCTTGCCTATCAAGTTGACTAAAAAATCAGCATTATTTTTTAAAACAGAGTTTTGCTAAAATGTATCAGATATAATAAGAATAAGTGTATTGTTATAAAGGGTTGCCTTTGGTTGTCATGGACCATCAGCTATCTTTTATAGAAAATGAATATCCATGGAAAATTAATATTCTCTAAAAACAATTTTCAACATATTTTTCATGTATGTCTTGATCCCAATTTATGAAATACAAGTTCTCAAATATGATGCACTCTACTTAAATTATACCTTCAATGGGTACATTTGTATGTGTATATTGAAAACCTGTTTACATGTAACCTATTGTTACTTGGTGAAAGTGAAATGAACATCTAATGCATGCTTGGGTTCTGGTGACATAATCAAATTAGGTAATCACATGACAGTGAAATGTAAATAATACCAGTGTGTTGTTGTTATTGTTTACACTGGAAGTTGGTAACAACAAGCATACTAACTCCCTCTGCACATATCGACATTTGGTACAAATATTTAACATAGAGACCTATTAATGGGCAACTTTTTGGAAAATAGTGTCAAAATTCTGAAATTATGTGTCAGAGTATGTAGGTGATATACAAGTAAATGTGTGAAGAAAAAAAATCAATAAGTTGGACTGTTGATTTTTAATTAATTTTTGAGTCCTGTTTTAGGCTGGCCAAACAGACTATAACACAAATGTATTATCATACCGTATAACTGGTAATTTCTGCAGTATTCTGTGGTCAACTGACTCAACTCTGGACCGCAGAAATTAAAATCGCAGAATATTATGTAAAATAAATGTTTGATGTCCGTATTTATAAATCAGCACAAATTACCTTTTCAAACTCCAATTCATCCAAAAGTGTCAAATATCTAATTAGGACTAATTACTATACATAGATAAAAGAAAAAAAACTGGTACTATATATACATGTTTACACAACAATTAAAGGTTATTTAGCTGCGATTGGATTACTTTTAACCGTCAATTACAATTAATCTAGATCGAGAAATATTATTATACCAAGCTGACACCGATAATAATTGAAACAATCACATGAGCAAATGTTTACAATCATAATAAAGTTTATTAAAGCAATATTTAAAATTGTTTTGATATACATCAACATTAGTGTTTTTTAATTGTTATAGTAGCTGCAATTGAATAATATTATCAAACGGCGTGGTCCCATCAGGATTCATCTAAAAACAAAAAAATAGAAATGTACTGGTAGTCTAATTCCGATTAAGCCGAGTTTTTATGTCTACATTATACTAAAAGAAATGAATATACTTGCTTCTAATTCTAATTTGAACAAAAAATGTTATATGCTAAATTATGAAATTTCGACTTTAAATATATATATATCCAAACTATCAAATACCGATATCGATCCAACTGTTGACTTTGTATTTCCTGTCAACAAAATAGATCGTGAAAACAGTGACAAAAATAGTTACTTTGAAAAATTTGAAGCTACCAAATGTAACCTGTAACCTTTGAAAACTTTCCAAAGATCTAAACATGTTTTTACTTCTAAGGACCACTGTCCTGTCCTGTCGCTTCATTTGTTGCTTCCTGTAATACAAACATTTTTTTTTCAGCGCCAAGATTTGCAATGCGCAGGAAAAAAAAATCCGCAAAAATTAAATGTCTTCTTTTTAGTCCCAAACCGCAGAAATTTCACACCACAGAAATTAACGGTTATATGGTATTTGAAAAGATCCAAATGAAAACTTAAGAGGCTTGTCCTATTCTTATTTGCAATAACAAAAATAATTATCTTTTCTTTCCTATAAATGTCAAACTCTGTCTATCATATAACAACATAAAATATGAATTAAAGGCTCTCATGATGTAATTTGCGTAATCATAAAACACTAGAGGCTCAGTGGGTGGAGCCTGTGTCACTCACCTGTCATTTTGTTTTGAGGAAACTTTATACAGAACTTTCCATAGAGGTTTCCTACCAAATTTCAATTAATAGGGAAGATTTTTTTAAGTTGGCCAATCACCATCATGAACTGCCTATGGTGGCCATATTAGATGTATGATAGGTACGAAATATGGTAAATTTGTACAGGATCTCCCATACATCATTCTTACAAAGTAACAATTCATTGTGACTCCTAGTTTCAGAGGAGAAGATTTTTTTACATTTCAGCCGATCAGAAACATGTTTTTTGTTCAATTGGGATGAAATGAGGAAATCTTATAGAGGACCTTCCATAGATGCTTCCTGTAAAATGTTGCTTTATTTGGCCAAACGATTTCAGACGAATTTTTTTTTTTAATTAACCAACCATAAACAAGAATTGCCTATGGCTGCTATGTTTGTTAACAGATCGGGACAAAATTAGCAATCTTTATAGAGGACCTTCCATAAATGCTTCCTACGAAGTTTCAGTTCATTTGGACTAGCGGTTTCAGAGGAGAAGATTTTTAGAAAACGACCAAACAGAAACAAGAATTGCCTATGGTGGCCAATTTTTTGTAACGGATCAGGACAAAATGAGCAATCTTTCTAGAGGGCCTTCCATAGATACTTCCTACCAATTTTCGGTTCATTTGGCCAAGCAGTTTCAGAAGAGATTCATTTTTAGAACTCGAGCAACCAGAAACAAGAATGTGCCAGTAACTTACCCAAGTGGATCTCGATCATCCTCTAACGTGTCAGTAACTTACCTAAGTGGATCTCGATCATCCTCTAACATGTCAGTAACTCACCTAAGTGGATCTCGATCATCCTCTAACGTGTCAGCTAATTCCTTTTCAGCTTTGTCTTTGGCTACATCTCTCATACCCTGTCAAATAGAACAGGTTTATTTTTTATGAATTGGCTGTTTATTGATTAAATGAAATAAAAGAACCGCCTAGCGTATGAATGCGCAACGTATCCCCCCGCACTTGCATAATGTTTAGTTTTATATATTTATAGAAAGCAGTCTTAATGTATAACATACTTACAAGCCACATGCAAAAAATTATTCAAATCTATCCATGTTTACTAAAGTTATCGCGTAAACAAGACACAATTTTCAAAATTGGTGATCTTTCAACCAAAAACTAAGATTTTTCCCAAAAACCCTTCCTTCAAATATTTCCATATAAGAACCCATCCTAGATAATGATAATTACAAGTCATTTGCAAAATATTATTCAAATCTATCTATGTTTACTAAAGTTATCGCGTAAACAAGACAAAAACAATTTCTCAAAATTGGTGATTTTTCAACCAAAAACTAAAATTTTCCCCCAAAACCTTGCTTCAAATATTTCCATGTTAGAACACATCCAAGATAATTATAATTACAAGCCACATGCAAAAAATTATTCAAATCTATCCATGTTTACTCAAGTTATCGCGTAAACAAGAGACAATTATCAAATTGTTGATTTTTCAACCAAAAATTAAGATTTCCCCCCAAAACCCTTGCTTCAATATATTTCCATGTAAAAACCCATCCAACATAATGATATTTACAGGCCACATGCAAAACATTATTTAAATCTATCCATGTTTACTAAAGTTATCGCGTAAACAAGACACAATTCTCAAAATTGGTGATTTTTCAACCAAAAACTAAGATTTTCCCCCAAAACCCTTGCTTCAAATATTTCCATGTTAAAACCCATCCAAGATAATGATAATTACAAGCCACTTGCAAAATATTATTCAAATCTATCCATGTTTATTCAAGTTATCGCGTAAACAAGAAAGTGTGATGGACGGACAGACAGATGGACGGATGGACAGACAGCCGCTATTACTATATCTCCTCACCGCTATCGGGAGGGGGATAAGAAATTTACAGAAAAGTATTAGATTGATCAGAGAATTCTGAAAAAAATGTGATAATTCATGGAATTACTCCAGAGCAAATTTTAACAAGATGTTGCACACTACGTCGTGCTAAGAATACCCCCACTAGTTCATTTGTGTCAAATTTGTATATATCTCAACACTCATTACCAGAAAATGGATCACAAACTAATCTGAAACATCGAGAAAAATTCTAAGTCGCACTGTAAACAGGAAGTAGATGTGCAGTAAACCTGGACAGGGGAGACATGGTACAAGTCACCATGCAAAAGCCATATATCAAATATAAAATCATTTCTTCCAGTAGAAGCTGAGATATCTGTTACAAAAGTTTTCATTATGGCAAACATGAAATATTCTAAGTTGCACGGTAAACAGAAAGTAGATGTGCGGTAAACCTGGAAAGGGGAGACACAGTACAATTCACCATGCAAAAGCCATATATCAAATATAAAATCATTTCTTCCAGTAGAAGCTGAGATATCTGTTACAAAATTTTTATTACGGCAAACATGAAAAATTCTAAATCGCACTGTAAACAGGAAGTAGATGTGTGGTAAACCTGGAAAGGGGAGACACGGTACAAGTCACCATGCCAAAGCTATATATCAAATATAAGATCATTTCTTCCATTAGAAGCTGAGATATCTGTTACGAAAGTGTGAACGGACGGACGGACAAACGGACAGACGTACTAATGAGAGGGTACTTGTGAGGATGAAGACTTTTGGGGTGCAAATTTGTACAGAATGGTTTTACGGGTAGCATCTTTCTTGGCAATGGAGTGGGGACATTACGTCCAAACAACTCGGAAATGACAGATCGATCACGTAGATTTGTCTGGTATCCTAATCAAGGGAAATAAAATTTAGCAGGGAACCAGACTATTAAATTGAAATTTTACGATCTTGGCCGTTTCGGTCGTCCATGTCCGCTCATCCATTACTTGTGAGCTGTATTGTATTTATCTATCACTGATGAGCTTACAATGTCCATACTGGTGATTTTCCAATGTGATTGGTGGGTTGCACCACATAACTTGCATTTCTCCCCACATGTCTTGTTTGTACCTTAAAATCAACTCACAAGTACCCTCTCATGAGAGCGGACGGACAGACGGACGGACGGACAAGGTGATTTCAATAGAGCCCCCTCTCTATGAGTGGGGGTATAATAAAGTTTTTTTCTCATTGTTATTATTCCAACATTACATATTGTACTTGTAAAATTATTTCAAATTTTTTTATCTTTCATTACCGTTATCTCTGATTGAAACCACTGCAAGCCGTGTCACAAGATTAATTCTGACCCTGGGCCAAACATACAGATGACTTATGCATAATTTAATTGTTTAAAAGCTGTTGAAAGGTGGACAATATGTTACTTGAAGGGTGTTATAATTTAATAGAGAAATGTTTATACAACAATTAGAAATGTGTACCGTTAGTTTTGAAGTAAATATTATTTCTATAACCGGAAGTTGTTAAAATCTTTCCACAAATAAACATTTCTGCCGTTTTTACATGTGCATTCAAAATCAAATCATTTAAAAAAACATGTTCATGTGGATTATAACCCATTAAAAAGTATGCTCATACTTATTTCGTCACTAAAATAGTTGGTCCAGAAAGTCGAGGTCACTCAAGGACATCATATGGCTATATATCGATGTCAAACTGTTTACCAAGTTTCATTGTTAGTTGGGTTCTTAATTTCGTGGATCAGCCTACCCACGAAAAACCACGAAAATTGGTACCCCACAAATAAAAGTGATTTCACACTAATAGGGTTAGTCTAATTTACAGTTCCTAAATATTGTAATTATTATTCAAACTAAGGTTCTCCTCCCTCAGACATAGGTGATCAAACTAAGGTTCTCCTCCCTCAGACATAAGTGATCAAACTAAGGTTCTCCTCCCTCAGACATAAGTGACCACAGTTGATTTTAGCTATCCTGTTTATGCCCTTTGATTTTCTTGCTCCCTAAACTTTTTAAATTATTTGGCTTTCCAATCTTTTGATTTTGAGCATACCTGATGCAGAATATTCCAGAAACGTGTTGTGTGCACTAAATTTGATATCTACGTTTTTATTATAACCACAGAATCAAGAATTTGACTTTATTTGTAAACTGTTTTCCAGGCACTAATTCAGATTTTTTTTTTTTGGCACTTATACTCAATTTTGAGTTACCTTCAATACTTTTTCACTTTCTTTCTCACCATCTCTTCTCTTTCTTAGTCTTAACTTTCTCTCTATAGGATTACCTTTGTGAGCTGAAAAAACAAAATTATCTGAAATAATCTGAACTTCATATAACTTCATATATTATAAGAATGAAATTTTGTTTGTTTAACAGCCATTTTCCCATACAATCCTTATTAGTGGAGGATGCCGAGTATTCCTAGAGAACATCCATATCCATTCAATTTCACCTGTCTGAAAGCAAACCCTCATTATAAATGGTCTGTCAAGTTATTATTGAATTTAACTATCTATGCAATCTGTTCAATAGGTAACCAGCATTTAAATGCATTATGAATTTAATGTCAGGTTAAAAGTAAAATGGCACTTGAGAAGTCAGGAGGGAATTATATAACAAACTATTATAGAAAACTTGATGTGAAGAACTTAAGCATAAATGTACACTGTATGTTTCTTCTGGTTCTGCTCCAAACAAGGCTGTCCTGCTACAGTAATTATTTGAACTTGACCATAAAGATCAAGGTCACAGGTATTTTATTGGTACATGATACTATATCATGGCGTTATGCATACTACCTCAATGTATCATGAAAACTAATACATAAACCCAAAAATGCCAGCTCCAGACAGACACAGCATCAGTGGTGTAATGGTTAGCGTGTTCGCCTCCAGTGTGGTAAGTCGTAGGTTTGAGCCACGATTGGGTCAAAGCAAAGACAATAAAATAATTATTTGCTGCTTATTGACTAAGCACACAGCAATCCTTCACTCTACCACAGACATGCTTAAAGTGACATAATTCAAGGTCAAATATATTTCGCTGTTTTATATCTGCTCATTGTTTAAAAGCAATAAAGGCTACTTACATATAACATAGATAAAATGGCACAACAGTTATTTTAAGATTTAGAAGAAATACTAACGTGGTGACTGATCAGCTGATGGTGGAGTTGGGGCACCTGCTAATCTTAATTGTGTATTTAAGGAGAAATCGATATTGTAGTATTCACTTCCTTTCTTCAAATCAGCTGGTTTTGGTGGCATCACAAGGTCTGGATTCTCTCTTACATCTAAGGTCTAAAACAGAGAAAACATTTCAGGGTAATTTAGAAACGTAAATTACATTTTTAGATATTGAATTGACCAACATGTTAATCTTTACTTAGTTCTTAAAAGCTTTGATGTCAAACATTTACGACAAGTATAATTATAAAATCAATTTTACAACAAGTATAATTATAATAGCAATTTTATATAAAATATGAAAACAGCTCTCATTTTAAAACAAAATATATATGACAAATGAATCAAATGCTTTTAATCATAATTCTTTATTTCATCAAGATATGCAAATAATTGAATCCAAATTATAAATATACAATCAGGATATACTGTATAGAACTTATTTTAGTGTGTGCAAAATTTTCAGGTTACACAATGAGCAACAATATAAGTGGTCTTCAATTTGGCACTTATGATCAAAGGGCCAAAATAAGCTGAAATATGCATGCCACAAAAATTACCGTCTATATGGTAATATTCTCTACCACATACTCTTCTTACCTCTAGTTCAGGTAATAAATGCAGTATATCTGGAAGGGTCACCAGACGATTACCATTTAGAATTAATTTCTTCAATTTTCCACATCTATAAATAGATTAATCATAAAATTATCATTATTTTACTTTCAATATTTAAGTGGTACAAATATGAATATTTTTTTTCTCCGTTGGGAATGAATGAGAAAATGTAACCTTACTGTTTAGAGACATTGACACGTCTTCATAAGGATATATGAGTCTCCTTGTATATATTCACTCTATTTTTGTGCTATGTCTTGTTTTGTCATGCAGGGGCCAGTGTTTTAATTTCTGTCATATTTTGCTATTTTATTTTATTTTATTTTATTTGGTTTTTCAAGAATAAACCATTACTTTATTTTTGTACAAAATGGAGAGTTCTGCACTCACTGAACACATGAGACAACTTGCAACAGCTCCTGTTTGTAGTGGTCGTTGGTGGCCTGTTTCAAAGAAAAATTTTCAAAAAAGCAATCTCACTAATAAAAACAAAAAAATTATGAGCAAAAAACAATTTCAATTGACTTTGATTGTCAAAAATATTTTGATGTCAATTTGATACTGGTGTCATAATATTGATAAAGCATATTATGATATGCACAAAAAAAACACATTTAAAAAGTGTTTTTATGTAATTTTTTGATTTTTACTTTTATGGTGTTGTACATATTTTAAATGCTCTATAAATAATCTGTATACAGTGAAACAAGTCTAAACCAAACCCTGAATAAACCAGAATCATGTATCAACAAAACGTTAAAGAAAGTCACAATTGCAGGAAAGCTTTGTTAATTTAACTTGCATATACTGACGACCTGACGTTTCCGAACACAAAAATTGGTCCCAACAATGTTGGGTTTAGACAGGTTTCACTGTACATATATAAATATAAATAGCACCAATAAAACTGACCACCACGATATAACTGAAATATTGTTGAAAGTGGCATTAAACTCCATAAACCCAAACCCAAACCTATATAAATTTGCATATGCATGTAAAATTTGTTATTAAATTACCTGCAAAATCCTTCAGGTATCATCTCTAAGTTATTATTAATTTACCTGCACAATCCTTCAGATATCATCTCCAAGTTATTATCAATTTACCTGCACAATCCTTCAGGTATCATCTCTAAGTTATAATTAATTTACCTGCATAATCCTTCAGGTATCATCTCTAGGTTATTATTAATTTACCTGCATAATCCTTCAGGTATCATCTCTAAGTTATTATTAAATTACCTGCAAAATCCTTCAGGTATCATCTCTAAGATATTATTAATTTACCTGCACAATCCTTCAGATATCATCTCCAAGTTATTATTAATTTACCTGCACAATCCTTCAGGTATCATCTCTAAGTTATAATTAATTTACCTGCACAATCCTTCAGATACCATCTCCAAGTTATTATTAATTTACCTGCATAATCCTTCAGGTATCATCTCTAAGTTATTATTGGCAGCACTGAAGATCTCTAGATTGTGTAGTTTACCAATGTTAGCTGGTATACCATCAAAATCTAACCTGTTACTGTTTACATATAACTTTTTCAATGATATCAACTTATGGAAAGAGGACTGTAATAAAAAAAAATATTAACTAAAAACATAATGTACTAAGATCAAAGCAAATTGAATATATACGTTCAAATTTTTTGTCTGAAAAATTTGGGACTGGTCGAGTTCTATTCTAATTTCTTTCTCATGTGTTTACAAATAATTGATGAGTATTGAGGGTACATAATTGTTTTTTAATTTGAAAACACAAAATAACATACAGCCAGGGGATACTAGTAGCTCTCCTTATGTATATAGCTGTATGAAAAGGTACAGGAATATGTTGTGAAAATTTGCTTTAAATAAATGTGAGTTGTCACTACAGTACATACAGCAATGAATTAAAAAAAAATGTACTACAGTGAAACCTGTCTAAACCGAACCCTGAGTAAACCGAAAACCTGTCTAAACCGAACCCTGAGTAAACCGAAAACCTGCCTAAACCGAAAACCTGTCTAAACCGAAAACCTGCCTAAACCGAACCCTCAGTAAACCGAAAACCTGCCTAAACCAGACAGACTTTATAGTCACATATACTAAATGTCTATGTAATTTGAACCTGCATAAACCAAGCACCTGTCTAAACTGAACAAATTCTTTAGTCTCAAAGTGGTTCAGTTTAGACAAGTTTTACTGTATATTATAAACTCTACTGAAATGAATTTGATATTTGAAATAATGTTATATCAGGGCTATTCCATTTAAATTTCCCATCAGGGGGCGGAACGCCATTGGTTTATTTTTCTATTTTTTCAGTACAGAACACGGTAGATTTTTACGTATATCGATCAATTTTTTTATTAGCTTTCACGGTAATTATAAAAATTTGAACTTTGAAATTCATATCATTCACAATGCCTTCCCAGGAAAGACGTTTGAAAGAAAGTGGCAAAGGAAAACAAAAGTTTGACATCATATTTTTCAACTTCTTAAGTTGATATAAAAAATGAGTTATTTCCCTTTGTTATACATTTGTATATTTTTTGTACTTGAAACAAACCAAAATTAACAAAATCTAAATATGCCATGTGCAATATTTTATTATCAAACACAATAAAACTACTTAAGTTTAATCTGAAATAAAAACCTGTCTACTTAAACTGAAACAAAGACAATATTTAGCAACAACCAGTTCTATACATTACCTGTAGTAATAACACACATGCGTAAATAGAGATTCATTACAATAAGGCCATTATGAAAACCATTACAATACTGGTATAAAATGTAGACAATACTGGTCTATATTGATCTGTAATTTGCATAAGATCAATTGTATCCAATTTTGATCTACTTTGAATTGATGTTTCCTTTTTTCTAGACAACAATCTTTATTTATTGTGGAAACCAAAATGAAGT
>MJUT01061204.1:518856-537701 GCA_002080005.1 Gigantidas platifrons
TTCTAACACAAACGATACAAACGACTACGCGCGTACGCGTTGAGAGCATTTTTTTCTAACATACGTTTGTAAAGTTTGCACAAACTTTGACAAACTATGCAATCGCTAAATGTGCGTCTACAGTTTGTCGTTTATTGTTTGTTACATTTGTTTCTAATCTCAACATTGAATCAATTATAGACACGTGGAATTTTCCCGCCCAAAGATGGAATCTAACAAAAGAAGAGATGAGTTTATTTACCAACAACATCTGTATACATATTATCAGATCAAACAGGGTCAGTAAACTCTGATTAAACAATGTATTTGTTTCTACTTTTGCAGCGTTTAACAAACGACACACAGCGTTTAACAAACGACACACAACGTTTGCCAAATTTTGGTTAGAAAAAAATGCACCCTTAGTATAAAATATTATCCGGATTATCTCATTTGATGGTTCAGGTGATTTATCATTCAATTCAAATATTTTATTGAACAAAATGCATAAATTTAATTATACGATATCAAATGGGATTTATCATTAATCGTCAGAAACTAATATTACTGATGCTCTCATGATTTAATAATCAGCGTGGGATATAATATTATACGAATATGAAAGCTTGATTCGGGTTCATTACAACATATAACATAAGCTCTGGTGTACCTGTTTATTGTACACTAGGATACTTTTTTTTATAGGAATGGAAAGTATTTTATTATAAAATATTTACCGTAACATAAAATTTAATATTAAATTCTTTCCACCGGATAAATTTTCAACCGGAAAAAATTATGTCTTACATTATACACGTATGATTTTCACCGCGGTGTTGTCAACGACAATTAAAATATTTCACCGACATTTAGGCCCTAATATGTATATTTTCGCGGTGAAATTTTCACCGTGATTTCACCGACATTTTACGGTGATTTTATGACACATTACCGACATTTCACCGTGAAAAAAACACCGACCAGGGTGATTTCTTGCTAAAACGCGCTGTGCGTGCTGTATAATGTAATTGACTTGATGTCATAATTTCACATATATTTTTTAATACATCCCCATTTTTCATCAATTTTGGTCAACGATCATTGTATGATGTACTGTGTGTGTAAGTGTTCTAAGAGATCAACTGTTATAAAAGACCACTTTTTATTTGTCCCAAGGGTGACCTCTTAACACAGGTTTGACTGTATGTTATACAAGTACACAGTACACTTACCAATATGTGATAAAAATTGAAAACTGTACATTAATTAAATATAATTACCAGTTTTTTTAGACTGTATATTTCCTTTGGCATTTTGTCCAAATTTGTTTTGTTCAGTCTCAGCCATCTCAGTCCTGACATATCTGCTATCTGTTGTGGGAATTTATTATCCTTAAAATAAACAAAATCATTCTAATTTCAATTGTGCTTAGACTGTAAATAGAAATGAATAAACATATGACACGAAAAATAATCCATGTCTGTTTATGTAGGCCTGTATGATAGTATATTCAACAACTTCAACCAATACATATAACCATTGATACAGTACATAATTTATAATTTGAAATTTTGGTTCGAAATTCAAGGGAGGTGATGAAAAATTGTATTTAATCAAATTGTAAATATGAATTGTGTGATTAACTTGGTAATCACATATACATATCTAGGTTTATAAAATCATTAAAATTATTAAAAGTTATTTTTAATTTTATTAAGAAAGTTTTTTATATTAATTAAAAGAACAGTCTGGCCACAATAGGTCAATAGCTGATGTCAAAAGAATTAAAGATGGGGGGGGGAGTGTCAGCATTACAGACAGTAAATGCAGTTGATGGCTCATAGAAGGACAAAAATGCTCAAATAGGTGCTTAAAGGGTCAAAAAGTAGTTCAATAAGAACAGAGTTGTTCAGAAACATTGCTAGTTACGAGATAATGCCAGTTGACAGCTCCCAAATCAGTGACATTACAAAAACAGTCGAACTTCCCAAAATGTTGTTTCATTCCTTGTTTGTTTCACTGTTTGTTTTCATTTTGAACTATATTCAGGATATATTGATAAAATTTCCAACTCCTGTACTGTATATATGGCAGAACAACATTTATTGATCTACAGAATGTAAAAGAAACTTTAATAAATGCAGAATGGGATGCATATTTCTGTTATGAATTGAGAGTGGACATGGTTGTCTTGCTATGTGCTGCAACATGCAGTCCAGCATAATTACACACACTGTTATAGTCTATAACCTCCACCCCCCATTATGCTTCTGGCCACAATCAACGAGTTGATTATTATGCCAGGTACTTTTAGGTGCGTAGCAAGTATTTTTCGAACCAGAAAGAAGGATTTGTGTTTAAATACCGAATGATGAATCCATGGGCTGGCCATCTTGCGGTGAGCAAAAGATTTTCAGACTTGTGATTATATTGGGTCACAGGTCTGTTAACTGGTACTGTCCCTTGGTTCTCCCTGTTTGATGGCCACCCTATGAAATGAACGAATCTTAATACATTTTGTAATCAATATTTTTTATTGTTGGCTTTTTGATACTGTTACTACATTGTATAGTCACAAAACTGGCATGGCCCATAAGTTCATCCTAATGGCATGGACCCTTGGTGCTTCAAGTAGTCATACTAATTTTTTATTTTAAGATGCATTTTATCTCCTCCTCAATTGTTACAGGGATCAATACACACCTAGGACTTGGCTCTAAACTAGTGGTGAAAACATTATTGCTGTTTTTTGTTTATGTTGTAAAACAATTATATTTTAATATGCTAATATTGTATATGCCCCCTGTGGGCCCTTGATTGGTGAACCAATAAAATTATGACTTATGTATTACATCGAGTTGAATATTTACTATTAATCCATCCATACTAAAGCTTGGGAATTTACTACATACGAAATACGAAAAACTTTATTAAAGAAAGCTCAAACATTGAACATTAAGGTTGACAAAGATTATGAGATAATACATGAAAGAAGAATGACATAATAAAATAACAATAAAATTTGCGTCATAGTTTGCATTGGGAGGCAGTGAAACATGTGCTGCAACATGCAGTCCAGCATAATTACACAAAAATAGCAATTACTATAGGGATTTGCTATTTTGCCGGTCGTTAAATATGTTAAATAGGAATGAAAAGGAGAAATACGATCCTTTTTAAGATTTCCTTGGACGCTTTCTCGAATTAGGATACACTACAACAGTGTATAACGGAATAGGGTAGTTATTGAATTTGTTTCGTTTCTATGACAATGTTGGACATTGTGATGCCTTTGCTGAGTGGTACATGTATCGGTTCAAGTAAAAGATTGTGCAAAAATAACAACCTGGAAGTCATTACGGGTAAAATCTACACCCCGTACAAACGGCAGGACTCCAGTGGCCGCCATGTTGATTTCTTGTTACAAAACCAATTACGGTACATGCGAAAAACCCGGATTCTGCATAATGTGGATTTCATCTTTTCAGCACAGTTGACAAATGCTGGCCATATTTATGTTTATGCTGCTATATGTCCATAAATTATGCCTCAGTTGTGTTCGAAAATATAATTTTTCAATTAACGACTACGAACCAACCATTTTCTTCTATATGGGTGAGGGTGATTTTATTTGACGACATAGGCCTTTTCTATTTCTTTTTTGGCAGTGGCTATTTTGCCGGCTCCGGCAAAATAGCCTCTTAGGTGCTATTTTGCCGGCTCCGGTAAAATAGCAATTACTATAGGGATTTGCTATTTTTCCGGTCGTTAACATATTAGTTTTTATATTAAATATTTTTTTCTACATTTATGATAATAATAATTTCTATGCAATATACGGGTGACTGAAGGCGATTGTAAAAACAATGCAATAGTCGTATTTTGTCTGTGCACAGGATAATTTAATACAAGTATATTTTGGTGAGTTGCTCTCAGTATAATCAATGTTAGAAATCATTTGAGTTTAAAATGGAAGGCGACACTTCGTCGATAAAAAAAAACTTGAAGTAAATACGAAATTCAACTCATATGAGGAATGAAAACAATCGTTGACACAATTTGAAAAAAGAGTCAAGTGTTATGTAATGGAGAATACACTCCAACTGTAGATTCTTAAAAATAATCAACGAGACCCGTCGAGTTGATTATTTTTAAGAATCTACAAGTTGGAGTGTAGTTCTCTTGATAACATTATATGCTGATTATCAAATCTTTTGAAAACCCTAATGTGCTTTACTTATAAATGCTGCATGTATCACAGGGGTAAACATTTACAAAACAAATACTTTATTGTCAAAGTTCTTTTACTTAGCATAATTGCACATTTTGTTAAAGATTGTTCTGTTTAAATGGATATTAAAGCTCGTTTTAACATATATTTGTTCAACTCTTGACGAAGGTTGTTTCTTTTCAATTTAATTGTAAAAACAATCCAAACATACCTCGCACGCCCATATAATCCTTAATATCCTTAAAATATCACTTAAAAGGGTCGAAATTATTTTTTGTCCAGGAAGCAAAAATTCAATTCAAGGCAAAGACCGCAAGATATGACAGAATTATCAACGAGTTATGTCACTTTTACAAAGTTTCATTGATAAAAACCGGGTTAATGTTTCATAAATATCATTTATTGAACCAGTTGTAAGTTTTCATGAGATACAAAAAATTACCAAAATGAGCTTTAACATCCCTTTAAAGTCAATCCCTGTGATACTATGTCACTATTGACTATATCTGATAAAAACAAATTTAAATGAGACAGCTCTTTTTTATGGTAAACATTTTAATATTTTGTTATCGTATATTTTTAAAAGTATGCTTATCTTAATTGAAATATCTCTGAATTTCTAAAATTATGTATCTTAATTGAAATAGCTTTAAATTTTTTAAATTATGATGTCCAGAAATAGGTATTTTTAAACTTTTGAAATAAAAATAAAATAAACGTTTTTTTTTAATAATTCATGTCGCACAAACTTGTATCCCATTTGATTACGAACGGCAAAAAGCAAATCCCTAGTTAAATCACTATTTTGCTAGAGCCGGCAAAATAGCACTAAAGAGGCTATTTTGCCGGAGCAGGCAAAATAGCACCTAAGAGGCTGTTTTGCCGGAGCCGGCAAAATAGCCACTGCCTTCCTTTTTTAGACAAAACAGCAATGAAATAATTTTATGACAAATTGTGAATAATCAAACTTTTTTGTTTCACTTACACGATATCATTGTATATTTTCAGACTTTTAGAAAATAATAAATAAAATAGATTTTTTAAAAGAAAAACAAAGTTAAATTTTTTAATGGCAAAATAGCATGTTCTACATGCTGCGTTGGCTTACTTGTCATATATGTCTAAAGTAAAGTAAATCTCAGTCATTCATTGCATGCTGCTATGTTTTATGATCTGTATATATATATATTATATACAGTCATTCTTGATTACTTGTGTTAGCTGACGTTTTCATTTATTCATTTTCTTTATTTTAGAACGCTCATTGAACTTTCATCATATCATAAAGAGCTTGCTTCATTTTAAAGATGAAAGATGGCCAGTCCTGCTTTATTTGTTTGTGTGTTTAATTCTTATTCGCTTAATGCATAATTTTAACATATATATACATGTATGTATTTCGTGTGTTTGATTTGGCTGAATGCTTTAAGGTATAAGTTGTTGATGCTGGTCTATCAATATCTTCTCATGTACTATATAGATAATTGTTTGTACGATCATTTTAAATACTTTAACAGAAACTGCTATTAAACAAATATTTTGTTGTGTATGACATGTTACATTTCCAGCTCATATAATAAAACTAATTAAAAGTAAACATCTGTATTAGGGGCCGTCGTGGTCGTGATCGTATAGTAGTTGGATTTACAACTACCTATGCAATCAGAGCATTCACCACTGATGTTGTGAGTTCAAATTTCGATCAGGGTGAGGTGTACAACATAATTATGTGATCAAGTTTGTCAGTGATTTGCGACAGATTGGTGGTTTTCTCCGGGTCCCTCCACCAATAAAACTGACCGCCGTGACATAACTGAAGTATTGTTGGAAGTGGCGTTAAACACCATGAACACAACATACAGAGTTATAAGGATTTGATGAAGAACAGCGTCAATGAAATGGAGAGTCGAACCGTATAGAATTTAAGAATCAACATGCTGGGGACATGCCGATTACAAAATGAGTTCAGACCAAGTTATTCACCAATCTCGGCTGCTCGGTCATCATAGCTCTTATGTTGTTGGGGGTTTTTTTTGGGTTTTTTTGGAGAGGGTGTTTTTTTTTTTTTTAATTAGTTTTGTTGATTTTGATTTGTTTTTTGTCTTGGTGATCTATGGAAGTATGGTAATAAAAACAGACTATATAGGAGCAACGGTTTCGTAGCTATTCATCACCCCAGAACGAAAAATGTTCTGCCCGTAGGAGAGGAAGAAATAATTTTAAAAATTTCATCTGACTCTCCGAAAGCACACAGCGTCTCATGGATAACACCATAGAATACAAATTGGCATGTTATTAACAATTCAGAACAGATTTAATCAAAGCAGGTCAAACAAAACTATCGAAATATCACAAAGAAAAACAAAACAGACTAACGTGAAGAACTGGTATTTTAGGATGGTGTAGATATGACAACCTCTTATGATGGTAGATGTATGCTTCATCTTAAAGGCGACTGTTATGTTGTTCCAAAGAAACACAAACACGAAATCTACATTAAAATACCAGAAGATAGGTCGACACTATATTCCAACTAAACAATGAGTAGCACTTACCTTGTCAAGGTGGTTATTGTTAAAGATGATCAAAAAACACTACACCAACGAATCATGTTAGAAAGCTTCCGAAGGAAACTTTGCAGGTGATTATGACGAATTCATTCGTTTTGGGTGTTAAGTTGGTGTACGTGTTATTATCAGTGCAGAATGTTCTATTGCAGACAATGGACATTTCTGGAAACCAGAAGGATCAGAATAGATAGTGACAAAATAAAAGAAGTAGTTCTTAACAAATACACATGGGAACCAATTATATGTAAAGTCATAGAACTGAGTCGTTCTAGAACTAAACCAATTTATCACCTGATATGGCCCCCATAAAGCCGAAAATTAACTTTTGACATGCAAAGAACGAGGAGAAAAAGAATCGACTCCAAACCAGGAAGGAATGTTTGAGATAATAAAAGTCATAAATGCCAGAATGTGAATAACAAAACCTAATGCATACTTTTAGCGTTTTTGTATAAACCCTGGGTCATAGGAGGAAAGGTAAAGAACACCGAGCATAGGGGTATACAGACTATAGTTTATTCCCAGGAGGTGTCGATGATTTTTTTAAAATACACTTCCTTTTCTGTGTAGCACCTTTTGCATATTGTTTCGTGCTTGATTACCTTTATCAAAATGTAGAAAAGTAAAAAGTTTGGACAGATGAAATTGTTGAAAAAGAATGAGAATTAAAATTGTCCCCAAAAGTCCCTAGAATTTTCCAGTGTCATTGTACATTTGATGATTGAAGCTACTATGTGAGCAGACTTTGTCACAGTATGACTGTTACAGTCCTCGTATACTGCATACACAAGTTTAGTCATAATGTTAGTTATTTCACTGAACAAGCGGCAAGCAGAAGACTAAACCAGATATATATTTTAGTCATAATGTTAGTTATTTCATTGAACAAGCGGCAAGCAGAAGACTAAACCAGATATATATTTTAGTCATAATGTTAGTTATTTCATTGAACAAGCGGCAAGCAGACGACTAAACCAGATATATATTTCATTGAACAAGCGGCAAGCAGAAGACTAAACCAGATATATATTTCATTGAACAAGCGGCAAGCAGAAGACTAAACCAGATATATATTTCATTGAACAAGCGGCAAGCAGAAGACTAAACCAGATATATATTTCATTGAACAAGCGGCAAGCAGAAGACTAAACCAGATATATATTTTCCTATATACTAGTAGATTACCGTAAGTGAAGTTTTGGTATCCAATATAGAGTAAGCAAGACATCATTTTATTTTCTAATTAATTGGATCGTGCTTTGATAACATTAATGACTTGTGGTTTGCAAAATCTGGTACGTTTGTACGTAGGATAACCAGAGTTCTTGGAAAAGCATAATTCTTTGACTAGACAATACCCATTGTAATATTTACAAACAATTAAATTACCTGAAGTCTTCTGTGCAAGTATAACAACATATTTAGCAGGAAGAGAAGAAAAACATTCGTTTGCTATTTTATCCTTAGATACTGATTTTGGTCGAGACTTCAATTGCGAATTCGACGGAGTATCAAAGGATCTAATTGCCTTTACCCAGCAACGTATCTAACAACATATCTAGTCAGACCTCTTTTCTCTTAACCTATGACCTGGCATATTCTTCAACGGAATCCACCGTTATTTTGAAATTGCGCTCACTTGATATGTTGTGGTTCCATGAATTTAGATCAAGGAGAGGTAACACGCATTAATTATGCTGTGACCCTCCACATAGGGTGGATTCCCTGAGGAAGGAGAAGATCGGTTTTCGGAGATTATCATGGTTGATTATATTTAGATAACACACTATAACATGTCTAGATGGGTTACAGTATAACTGAAGGGAACCGGGAAAAGAGCAATCACATTTATTGAGATTTTGTAGTAGTTCCAACGTCAATGTCCCACAATGCCGTTTTGCAATTGAAAATTTGGGTGCAACTGTATTGGCATATTTGTAAGATACAGTTGGCACAGTTTGATTTTGAAAATACACAGGAACATGGGAAGTCACTTCTCGTGTGCTGCTAATGGAGCAAAACTTTGCAGGAACGACGAATCGAAGGCACCATTCTACAAAACTACTTCATTTTGTCATGTCTGGCCGGATCGGTCAACAGCAAGAAAATTCAAACAGCAATAGGCAATTCAAGTTTCCGATTGGTCAGATACCACCAAAAAACTACTTTGGCAATCGAAACCAAACTTTTGTTTCGATCGATCAAGCAACATGAACATCATCAGTAATTCTTATTCTAAATTGGGTGAAAACAAATATGTTCTCCTCAATAATTACTTTTACTTATATTATTACTAATGAGTTTTTTGAAATCTCTAATCTAAGTACTTGCAATTCTTGTCTCAGAAGGTACAAGCGTTTGCTTGAACCCAAACATTGCATGAATAACATGGGGACCTTCATGCTCATGAGGTGAGCACCTAGTTTCATGTAACACCTAGCGATTCATGCTATCTGCTATTTAAAGCTACCAGCGTGGGGACACCGACGTACTGGGGTCGAAATGTGACACCTCTCCATTCGATATTCCGAACCTAGACAGACATTATCCTTGATACAGCCATAAAAAGAAATTTACCTATATGTAGGAAATTTAGCCAAATGGGCATAGGTGAAATACAACACAAAGGGCTCCTGTATACATGTAGTCAAGGTTTAGGTGGCATGCAACACATAGCCCATCTTATTTGTAAACTGTTATCACAACATAGTCATATATATTATAACATATTAGTAAAACAAACCTTTCAGTGCTGACCATCTTGGATTAAAAATCTGTTTTAACAGGTTAGGAATTTGTTACAATTGATTATTATCCCCCCGCGATAGCGGTGAGGGGATATAGTAATAGCGGCCGTCTGTCTGTCTGTCTGTCTGTCCGTCACACTTTCTTGTTTACGCGATAACTTGAGTAAACATGGATATATTTGAATAATTTTTTGCATGTGGCTTGTAATTATCATTATCTTGGATGGGTTCTTACATGGAAATATTTGAAGCAAGGGTTTGGGGGAAAAATCTTAATTTTTTGTTGAAAAATCAACAATTTTGAGAATTGAGTCTTGTTTACGAGATAGCTTGAGTAAACAATGATAGATTTCAATAATTTTTTGCATGTGGCTTGTAATTATCATTATCTTGGATGGGTTTTAACATGGAAATATTTGAAGCAAGGGTTTTGGATGAAAATCTTAGTTTTTGGTTGAAAACTCACCAATTTTGAGAATTGTGTCTTGTTTATGCAATAACTGTAGTAAACATGGATAGATTTGAATAATATTTTGCAAGTAGTTTGTAATTATCATTATCTTGGATGGGTTCTAACATGGAAATATTTGAAGCAAGAGTTTTGGAGAAAATCTTGGTTTTTGGTTGAAAAATCACCAATTTTAAGAATTGTGTCTTGTTTATGTGATAACTTCAGTAAACATAGATAAATTTGAATAATTTTTTGCGTGTGGCTTGTAAATATCATTATCTTGGATGGGTTCTTACATGGAAATATTTGATGCAATGGTTTTGGGGGGAAATCTTAATTTTTGGTTGAAAAATCAAAAATTTTGAGAATTGAGTCTTGTTTACGCGATAACGTGAGTAAACATGGATAGATTTGAATAATTTGTTGCATGAGGGTTGTAATTATCATTATCTTGGATGGGTTCTAACATGGAAATATTTGAAGCAAGGGTTAGGGAGGAAAATCTTAGTTTTTGGTTGAAAAATCACCAATTTTGAGAATTATGTCTTGTTTATGCAATAACTTTAGTAAACATGGATAGATTTGAATAATATTTTGCAAGTAGCTTGTAATTACCATTATCTTGGATTGGTTCTAACATGGAAATATTTGAAGCAAGTGTTTTGGGGGAAAATGTTATTTTTTGGTTGAAAAATCACCAATTTTGAGAATTGTGTCTTGTTTATGTGATAACTTTAGTAAACATGGATAGATTTGAATAATCTTTGCATGTGGCTTGTAAGTATGTTATACATTAAGACTGCAAGGCTGCTTTCTATAAATATATAAAACTAAATATTATGTAAGTGCGGGGGGATACGTCGCGCATTCATGCGCTAGGCGGTTCTTTTATTAATTTATTATAACAAATTATACAAATAATATTGTGGCGTTTCCCAGCTTCTATATAATATTGATTGACACTGATAATGGAAAAAAATAGACTCAGATAGTTTGTAAAGGTTAACAAGAGATTTTAACCCACCATTTATGGTACAGTATCACTATACACTGGCCATGTTGGAAAATGGGTAGTGCAATCCAATCAGAAGCCTTGGGGGCAATCTTGAATGAATGGTAAGGTCATCAGACATAATTGTGGACCACTCAAGGAGTATTACAACAGACATTATTTCATATCAGTTCTCAATTCTACTTTTTCATTGGTGTAGACATGGTCATGTGTCATGCATTAATCTGCGTTAAAGAAATCTACCAGTCATTAACATGATAATGCCCGCGGGCGTTATCATGTTAATGACCGCTCGACGTTTTAGAGTTGCGTCCCCTTTTTAAAACGCAACGGAGATCGTGCAGTTGTCAATGTACCAAAATGAGCAAAATTATTTATAGAGTCTTATTTCCTTCAATGAAATAAAAATAATAGTTACTTATGTATAGGGCATTATCGTAATTTATAGACTGCCCTTGGGACAGTAGTATTGACTTCAACACTGATAATGCCCTCGCCTGCGGCACAGTCCCTGTGCCGCTCCCGGTGCAAGTCCCTGTGCCTGCGGCTCAGGCATTATCAATGTTTCTGTCAATACTACTGTCCCTTGGGCAGTCTATAAATCACGATAATGCCCTATACATAAGTAACTATTATATAAATAGTGAACATGTATTACTAAAACTGAGATAACACTCCGAAATCAACAAAACCATGTCACCTATAACCAAAAGGACATTGCTCTAAAATGATGTCAGATATCTCAAAATCAAACTTGACCTGGCTGTATGTTATCCTGTCACTTATCCATCTTGATATAATTTTGATGTTAATTAAATGGAATGATGTAAACTTGAGAGATTATACCAGAAAACCAATATTAAAACTTTAGGCAAACTTACAGGGACAATACAAGCCAGAGACCTAAAATTGTAAATCTTCCTGAATTTTAGTTAAATCAGTTACCAAAAACTTACGTTAATAAAACCATAAGTTTAACAAAAATTAAGGGACGTCAAACTGTTAATTAATTTTATAAATACAGTTGTATCTCTCTTATAAGATCACCCTTCTGAGGATGGCCACTCTTGATGGGAACAATTCAGAAATATTTACTATATCTCAGCGCATCTTAAATCTGAGGGGTAGCTTTGGGTGAGAGAGGCCTTATAAGAGGGAGAGTACTGTACCTTGATGTGATTCCTCTGGAGTACCAAGAATACTACTCATTTAAGACTAGATTGTTATATGAATTTTGTATGGATTCAAAATTTATGTCATTACATCCATATCTATTCATGTTTAAGTCATAGTACATGCAGAATGAAGAACAACAATCATGGCAATGGTCTGATACATAAATATGAAATTTATATATAGTATTAGAATGTTTTATTTCTTCTCTTACATATAATACTTCAATACATTAAAATCCACCATGATATAGTTGAAATACTGCTAAAGTTGGTTTTAAATACCAATCAATCAATTAATACATTAAAATGAGGCGAATATTGTATACTATTATCTGTATTGCCGTTGGAGATCCAATTATTAGAGGGGAAGAGTTGGGATTCCATTAATCGATTTAACTGTGCCGTGTCTGAAGACAGAACCTGGATTTCCAATGCCATATGTTGTTGTCTTTTTTTGAGTGTTCAATTGTTTGAGGTGAGAGGTGATTGTTCGCTTTGTTGATATTGTTGGAATTGTTATTAACCGTCACTGTTTAGCCTTTCTTTTTAAAATATACAAAAGTGAGTGATTGTTGTTTAATGCCAACTGAGCAATTTTTTCAGCTATATCATGGTGATTTGATTTTTGGTGTTTTCACGCCACTTTCAGCAATATTTCAGCCATATCATGGCGACCAGTTTTAGTGGTGGAAGAAGCCGGAGTATCCGGAGAGAACCATCGACCATGGGCAAGTAACTGGTAAACTTTATCACTTGTGGCTGTGAGTCGAGTGCACCTTTTTTTGTAATCTACAAAGCCAGGCGCGAACCCATGCCATATTGGTGACAAGCTTGTATGAGTTGCTAGGTAATCCAACTACCTAACTCATTGAGCCACCCGGGCCCTCAAATATCATGGTGAGAACAAGTTAATGTTGAATGAGATGATGATGAGGTCTGTTTTGTACTAGACCAACATGCTGAGTTGGATTTTTATAGTGCTAGCTCACTGAAACAACAGTCTGCGGATAAACATGTCGCCCCACTCGGACACATTATCCTGATTCCAAACCAACCAGTCTTTGTTCTATTTCTTAATGCTAGGTGCTTAGCGTTTAAGCAACAAATACCAATTTTTATAAGTCTTTGGTTTGACCCGATCAGGGCTCGAACCCACGTTCTACCACACTCGAGGCAAGCACTGTAACCATTACACAACCGATGTGGTTCATAATATACAGAATCTAAAGTTATATGCATATTTTATTGGAAGCAGTATCACAATATACTAAAAGGTGTATGTATAAACATTGAGCAAGAAATAACAATAAATAAGTTATAATAATGATAACATACATTAATAACAAGAGCACACGAATGTTTAAAATACAAACACGATAAACGCACGTCATGTTGATATCATCATTACTTTAATACTGTCAGATTACAAATGAGATTCGGTATTTCAATATACTATCTAAAATGAAAATAAAGTTTTGGAATCTTTGAAGCTATATATGCCTTCTAAACATTGTAAAGTAATAAATTAAATTTTTGTTCTAATGGTAAAAATGCAAAAATGTTTGTCTAAAAATGATTTTTAGTTAAATGATTTTTTGTTTGAAATAAAAAAGAGGCACAATCTGTTTTTATCCAATTAAACAAAGTATTTGAATTTTCTTCATGTTAAACACAACTTATAAATACCAGTCGAATCTTGTTTGATTAAAATCAAAAAGAGGCACAATTTGTTTCCGAATTAAATTTGAAGTATTAATACATGTACATGTACTATAAATGGACTATAATTTCACCTTTATCGGTAGCTATAGGAGAAAATGATGTACCAATGTATATTACTTAAATACGATGAAATAAACTGCATTTCAACTTCATTGATGTTTATATGATTCAATCATTACATAATTTATCCTTTGGATAGAACTTAAACAAGATATTCTCCAAGTTAAGAGAAGGATAAAAGAGTCTGGAATAAATACATAATAAAACGACAATCCATATATCCAATATTAGGTGCACAGCATATACAATAACATATCATGTGTAAAAAAACAATTATTGCATCAAACATCTGTAATACTGATGAAAAAAAAAATAAACTCTATATTAAAAGTCTGGTGCAAAAAATATTAAGAAAAAAATCATTTTAAATCTTTGATTTAATAATAAAAAAAAATGGAAAGTTATGGCCTAGGTGTAACATAACGAATTTGTTGTAGATCACGTATTGTCATTGGATGTCCCTTTCCAAGTAATGGCGTTCCTTGTCCTATACCATATAGTTCTCTCTTTAGGCCTGACCAAGAACCTGGTAGAACTGGACCATTCCTACTGTGGTCATATTGTCTCCTATCTCTTGCTCTTCCTACCCGGTTGTAAGAACTCCTATAAATCACATTTTATAATATTAAATTTCTGTACACTTGAAAGACCAGATACGACTTTTCACTATTATTTCTGT
This sequence comes from Gigantidas platifrons, assembly GCA_002080005.1. Classification (NCBI taxonomy): domain Eukaryota; kingdom Metazoa; phylum Mollusca; class Bivalvia; order Mytilida; family Modiolidae; genus Gigantidas; species Gigantidas platifrons. The sequence goes on from MJUT01061204.1 coordinate 533,483, forward strand.
GGCTTTGAAAATCAGTTTTAAGATCTACAGAGAAGAATTTTCCAGTTCTTGCATATATGTATTTTTGTTGAATGTTTGATAAAAACAAAACAAACAGGAAAAATCCCAATATGTACCATGTCTTCATGGGTAAATCATAAAATTTATTTTCAGATAATAATTGTAAAGACAGTAAACATAACAATAATATGACTTGAAAGTTTTTTTCTAATATATTCTAGCCAAAAAGGTGAAAATAGGTCACTCAACTTAATGTGGTCTTATGGGAATATTCCTTGGTCCGAAGTAACATTGTACATGTACTTGCATTGTGAGTATTCAGGAATCATGATTTACAAATCATTTAAAAGAATGTTAATAGAATACGATCACATTTCAAGAAAAGAAAAAAATAATGGTGAGATGCGCTCTGGAAAATTTCTACTCAATATAACATAAATAGCTGAACACATGAAATTATTTGTTTAAGTCAATGTTTTACACTCAGACTTTAAGGTGTGGTTTTCTAGGAGGTAGCTCACTACGATTTGGTGACAATCCCTTGGGATGTATGAGAGGGTAAATCTTATCCACTGGGTTGTTGTCAGTCCTCTTATGATATATCTTGTGGTTGCCTCCAGCTCTGCAAGTGAAACAATTTTAAACTTCTATAAATCACCAACCATAAACCAGGCTATTAAAGGGATGTATTCCACTACTTTCTACAACTACAAGCTACCCAAGTTCAATGATAATGGCTATAGAAAAAGTGCCACTATTTGTAAAAGAGACATCCAACACAATTCTGTACTTATATAAAGAAAGGTTACTTTAATACTGATTTGGCAAAAATGACTAGTTATACATAGCACGAAAAAAACACAATTCAGTGCACACCTGAAACATGGTGCAAAAATGCAATCAAAACAGACACTTGTTTTACATATCAATTCAATCTTATTGTCAGACAACTCTAATTTTAGGACAATCAATTTCTGTAATATTTCTTTTCATATAATAAGCATCTACAACTAGCATAATGAAATATCTGCAAGTATGTATAATCTACTAATATGTGCCTTATATTCCTAGGAAAGTGTGTTCTTTAAACAATTTTCATAAAACATTAATATACTATATTAGTGCCTAAAACAAATAGTCATAACTAAAATGTCAGAAAAAATATTAAGTATATTTATTTTCTGAAAAAAATATTTTGATTGGTTAAAGTTAATTTTTGCAATAACAAAAACCAGAATAATTTTTTCTTAATTTCACAATGTTGTTTTTTAATAAAAAATGTAGTTTATATATTTCTTTTTTTGTCTTCTTTTTTTTAATTTTTTTTGATGAAATGATTTTTTTTTCATTTCTGTATTCCCTGCAGCTTTCTCTAATCAGTAAACTTTTAGCCTGATCAAATACAAATGAAAACAAATTTTGTCAGAAATATCATAAAAGTAAAAATTATTTTACCGATTCAATTACAAATACAATATGATAAGTGGAGATTTTGTTAATAAGAGAGAAAAAAGCAGTACCAGTATTATTTATACTGGAAATATATTAAAAATAAAAATAAATCATCTTCCAGTTATGTGGGACACATAGTAGCATTTAATTCCCCCCCCCCCCCNAAAAAAATACCCTATGAGTTGACAAAATCAGATCTATTTTAAAATGCATGTAGAAGGTTTAACAATTTCTTCTGATTTGTTTGTTTTTGGTATTTTTGGGTTAAATTTTGTTAAAATAATTTAGAAAATACATCACATTTATAAATGTATACTGGTTATAAAAAAGTTATATCGACTAAATATTTGATGAATCTGATTTTCGTCACTGAAATTTGTTGATAATGAAAAATCTTACAAAAATTCTAAAAATGACCCTTGAATTACATCTAGATGGCCTAATGTGCAAGTCTCCAATAAGTGCATGTAGCTATTTTTATCTTTAGTGGAAGTCATATGGATGTAATATTTTGAAAACGGAATCTCTTTCCACGTTACGTAATGATTCTGGTAAAGGTTTAGGTGTTTTCAATTGAGCTTTCTTTCCTGGTATATCCTTCTCATCCTGGCAATCAATAGGATTATTTACTTCTCTGAAAAAAGTCAAGTTCTTAAATTCATCTTCTTTTAAATCTAAATCCCAGACACCACAAAAAACTACATGTAACACAAGCATAATCAAGATCTAGATTCTAGTCCGCCGATTCTGTTACAGTTTTTATAGGAAATTCACCATTTACAGTTTTAATAACATCATACTTTTCAGACATGCGATTAATCCTACGATTATTCCGATTTTCATCGCAGGTATAAGTTGAGTTATCTTTGTGTGGGTAAATAACAGAGAATGCCAAATCACAGTGAGGTGCATGATTTACACGATTCCGATATCGAATATTATGACCATCTTCATGAAGTCTGAATCTTTTAATATTTGTCCTGAAATTTTTAAATTGCACAAATTATACATTATTCTGATGGTGCAAGCTATAGGGGTTAAAATCTATTAGTTAATTGAGAGGTTAAAAGTCAAATAAAGTGAAATTTAAATCCAGATTTTTTAAAAAGATTTTCAAATGAGCCAGCAATTAGTAACAAACAGGTGATCTAGATCTTGCAGCTTTATGTTAGATGTGTAATACATGTGTATGAATAGGTTACATGTGTACAAGGAATAATGATATGTAATGTATGAATGAATTAATTCAAAGTAAAAACAATCGTAAATGATAAAGAATCAACGATATTGAAATCTAAAAAAGAATAGTCTTATTGTGAAAGTTAAATGATTTGGAAATTAGAAACACATGAGATTTTTGTTAAAACTCAAAGTCAAAGTACCGTTAGTTGAAAAGCAGTTCATATTAAAATGTAGATAAAAAACTCAGTAGTCATCGTTTATATAATCATGACAATTTAGTTAAAAGTTGTTCTGTTTATAAGATTTTTCCTATATAAGAGTTAGCAAGAAAATCAAATCACAATATGATTTTTTTTTTACTAAATTTCATAAATAAACAGATTTTGATAATTTTCAAAATAATAACTTTGACTGAACCAGAGATATTTATGTTAGTCTCAGAATGAACTGAGAAAATGTAATCTTTGAAGAAAAGTACTGGTGTTGAATACAAATTGAGTAAATGATGATGAACTGATTGGCTAGCATATAATATAGACAAATAGATCGTGAATAGCTTGTAACAAAAACAAATCCTACAAATTAAAAGTATATACACATTAGACCATCCATAAAAAAATGGTTTTCTGTAACAGAACTTCCCAATTTTTCAAGTGGTTAGATATGGTGGATGTAGGCAAATTATTTTTGTCTGTCAAATATAGAAAAAAGTATTTTTCCACGGGTGGTTTGCTACGTCACAAGCACGGATACTTGAACATCGCCTCGAGGTAGGTTTATGCAGTTGTACAATATAAAAAAAGTGAAAACTAACAAAACCAAGTAGTTCACCGAAGGGTCCAAATATCAGACTTCATTGTTAGCATACATTCATTGCGTGGAAACAGTACAGTTAAATGGGGTTTGTGTGAACGGTATCCTTGCCCGGAATTTTAACTGTACAGAAGTGTTTGCAAAACTGACGGGATTCCATGCAATGAATGTATGCTAACAATGAAGTCTGATATGTGGGCCCCTCAGTGAACTACTTGGTTTTGTTAGTTTTCCTTTTATAAAATTGTACAACTGCATAAACCTACCTCGAGGCGATGTTCAAGTATCCGTGCCTGTGACGTAGCAAACCACTCATGTTTTCTGTAACACCAAAAAATATACTGACTAAAAACATATTTCTTTCAAATCCCTGATAAAAATTTGGGTAGAGGCAGTTTTGAGGCATCGATCAGTTACAGCAAACCAAACTAGAGGCTCAGCACTGAGCTGAGCCTGTGTCGCTCACCTTGCATTCTGCTCTGAAGAAACTTAATACAGAACATTCCATAGCCTATAGGTGCTTCCCACAGGCCTCTACATTAACATTTTTTTTAACTTGTCCCTTCAGACATTACTAACTAAAACGAGTTGCAAGTCAAAATCATTTGGTCTTGTTTTATACTCGGCTATAAAAAAAACTTCCGGTAGGGGATGGGGGTGACCTCGGGCCTCAACTCTTGGGGCAATTAATTTACCTAGTCACCCTGATCATAAATATATATGGTTTAGGGGTGGGGATCTCAACCATTAAAAAGTTCACCTCAGGTAGGGG
>MJUT01061204.1:538259-549062 GCA_002080005.1 Gigantidas platifrons
GGCGGCCATGTTTGTTAATGGATCGGGACGAAATGAGCAATCATTATAGAGGACCTTCCATAGATGCTTCCTACCAAGTTTCAATTCATTTGGCTAAGAGGTTTCAGAGCAGAAGAGTTAACGGACGACGGACGCCAAGTGATGGCAAAAGCTCACATTGCCTTTGGCAAGGTGAGCTAAAAATGTTATAGATGGTGCTATTATAATATACAAAAATATGGCAATGATTGACAATCAATAATTGAATTATTCTACAATGAAATATCCAGGAACACTCAATAGATATGTATACTGCCACCAGATTTTCATTTCTAAATTTCAGAATTAAAAATTATTTGTCCTGGATAATCCATTTGTATTTTCTAGTTAACTATATATATATATATATATATAAATATATTATGCCTAAAACCTAAAACTATCACCTTGGTTACACAAAAGGGGAGATAACTTGCATGCAAAAGAATGTATGTAGTGTGCACAACTTATCTTTAAAATTTCCCAAAACCATTTTTTATTAGAATAAAATGAAATATAATATATTTTAATGTATTATTTCATGCCAATCTACTAAGTGTCTAAACATGCAAAATAAAAGGTCAAATTTCAATTACTGTAAAAACAATTGTCAGCAAACTGAAAATTGAACTTCCATGCCATGCAATGAAGTATGCTTTTGAATAAGTATCAATCATGTATGTAAGATGCACATGCAAATTTATCAACGTACATTGCTATTACATGTAACAACAGCTCCAGGATACATAATACGATAAATTGGGTCAACGTGCAGTGGAGGATTGCCGTTATCTCTAAGGATTCTATAACAAAAATTTGGGTCATGAACCACTTCCTTGAAAACCACACCCTGTTGATTATCGAATGGTTCTTTCAACATTGAAGCTGGTCTAAAAATGATAACAAAATTATTACAATTTAACAACATTATCTTCAACAAATACAAAATGCATAAACATTTTTTTTTGTAATATCACACACATTGATGATCAGATATAAAGATAAACTACAGTTAAACTTGTACATCAAGGCCACTCAGGGGAACCTGAAAATGTGGCCTTTATGAGCAGTTGCCCTTTAAATACAGGCTAAAATTATATGCACTATTCATTAATGGGTATGACGAGACTGCCATTTAAGGGTGTATGCCTGGGGTATGGGAGATAACTCTATTTTTAGGGTAACCCAGGTCTACACCCTTAAGGCAGGTTTGACTATTAATTAATTCAGTACACATCAATGTGAGTCTATGCATCGCCATGGTTTTAGTTCAATAACAATTTTTGCAACGTTTCAAGAATCCGTTGCTAAAATGATAAGACAATTAAAGAATCATTTTCAAAAGGGTGTACTGTTGGATATAAGGGATGATGCATTGGTGGTACAATATATAGTGAGAATATATAATTGATGGAACATATTTAAAAATATAAAGGGTGTTGCAACAACAACGTTTTATTACAATACATCAAGGATTTATATAGTCTTACTATATAAATCCTTGAATACATGTACCGGTATATGCACAATAAAATGTGAAAGCAGCATCTTTTAACTGATCCAAGTTGACCTACTTATAATTTAATATTTAACAATTTTCCCCTGGCCCCTCTTCGTTTTTTAATTCTGATCTGCAAGCTTCAAAATTATTGCCATTCTCTTTTCAATTCCAATAGAAGTGTCATTATAATATATTTTAATCAGTTTTGAAAATAAGGTGTTATTTTTTTTAATTAATAAGGGATAAAACATTTGAAATTAAACTACACACTTCTACCTTTTCATTTGGTCCATGATGTGTTTCAGCCTTACAGTTTTATTTTCAATCAGCTTCAACATATTGGCCAAATTGTGTAAATACTGTGAATTCTATTTACACTGTAAAGCACATAATGAAAAAGCAAAGAACTTTAATATTTTTTATACAAATGAGCCCCTTTAAAAAAAAAAAAGAAATGGGTAAAAATGCTCAACTTTCAGCATGATCTGTATGTTTTGTGGCTGTCATTGTGCTAGAACATGAAAATGGATTAATAGCATAAAAGGGAACTAAAGTAAGCTAGAACATGCAACCAATTTTTATCACATAAGGACCTGATCCTAGCATTACCAGAATATTATAACCACCATTTTTATGGCAATATCATTTTTAATGTTAAAGGCATGAATGAAACAACTGAAAAATGTAGCATTAAAACACAAAAAAACGACACACAACATGCATGTGCAGAATCAATCACATCACTAGCTGTATTAAATCATTTTAAGCCAATAAGCTTTCTTATGTCAAAACATTATAGGATACAATCAACAATATATCATGAGTGCCATAGTTTACATACAGTATATTTCTCTTAATTGCATACTAGTATCCAAAATTCAGGAAAATATTATGCAATTCACAGAACTAAACTGTATAAGTGTACAGAGAATTTTATCCTACTATAAATTTTCTTCAATAAATATAAATTCTGGTACATAAACAGAACATAATGTGCTAAGCAGAGTAATTTATTAAGGTTCTATTAGTAGAGCCTACTATATAACAGAATTGTCCTAAAAATGCAATTGAGAAGAATTTCCAATATGGCCAACATGATAATTTTACAGGAAATGGTTTTGAATGTAATTAAAAGGATTATGCAGTTATCTGTTATGCATTTAACAGGATTAGACATTTTCTGAGTGCATTTACATAGAATGCATTTAACAGGATTATGCAGTTATCTTGTATGTATTTAATAGGATTAAACTGTTATTCAGGATGCATTTAACAGGACTCTGTAGTTATGTGTGGTATGTATCTACAGGATTATGCAGTAATAAACTAATCTGGTATGCATTTAACAGGACTCCACAGTTATGTGATTAACAGGAATATAGACAATAACAGTGCATTGACTTGACATAAAATCGATATACGGATGAGGCTTAGAATCGGGGAAAATGCGAGGGTTTCCTGAGCATTTTCCCAGATTCGTGCCGAATACGTATATCGAATTTTATGTCAAGTCAATGCACTGTTATTGTCTTTATACTGCAATCATTAGTGACATTAATGGATATTACTACCAATTTTCAAATTATTTAAAAAGTTAGTTACCCCCAAGAGGCCCCAACTGATTTCTAAATGTTATAACGGTCAGTGACCGTTTATCACTTGTAAATATACTGTCAACGCATTTTGACTGCTCAAATAGAATGATTGCAGTATAAATGCAGTTATCCAATATGTGTTTAACAAAATTATGTGGTATAACCAGTATGTATCCAACAGATCAATGGGTATGCAGTTATCCAGTGTGTGTTTAACATGAATATGCAGTTATCTAGCATGTATTTAACACCATTATGCAGTTAACCAGTATTTATTCAATTAGATTATCCAGAATGTATTTACTGTAATAGAATTATGCAGTTATACAGTATGTATTTAACTGGATTATGCAGTTTATTTTTGTAGTTCAGGGATTTGTAGTAATTAATTAAGTAGACTGCAAATGTACATTTTAAAGTAACTGTCGATATATTTGAAAAATTATTTCACAACTAACATTGTTTGCTTTCTAATAATTTGTGTTAATGGCAAATCAATCAATTTCGTTATTTATAGCTACACTCATAAATAAATGAGGAAATTCAATTGTAATTTGTTATAATAAGTAACCATAGCAACCACATAAGAATGATATAACTGAAGATGTCAACTATAAACCATTTATTTCAGATGAAGGGAAATACATGCATCCCAGAATTTTGTCCAATCTTATTTTAATTTGAAGCTAGTTCAGTTGGACTGAAGCATGCACCAGTAAATTCAATCTTTCTTAGGATTTGGGTAAAAAAATATGAATTTGATTTCTGACCAAACAAATCTTATTTTTTCTATCCAAAAATGCTTGTTATGGCATATTCTTTTTGAAGAAAAAAAACCTGACACACTGATATTTGTTACATTGAAACAAATATCAGTGGTAAATAAAAACTTCCACAAGAATGAGCTTCAATTATATAAGATACATGTGAATATGCATATAAAGTACATGACCCACATATTAAGTAGATAAATGATATTATATGTTATTCAGCTATCAGACAGGGTATATAATGTGACATTCCCGGCTTAGGATATATATTGAAATTAAATACTTTTAAGCCGTATGGCATTAATACTAAGGAAACATGAATGCTTCTGTACATATAAGAACAGACGTTTGTCTAAGATTAATTTTATAAGTGCATATTTCATATTTAATGTGTGGTTTTTCATACTTGTTTTTGCCGCCAGATGTTTTGCGGACGTGCATTGTTACGTTGACGTTTGTATTGTTTGTTTATGTAACGTTTCATTATTCTAGTAAACATGCTGACGCAGACTGGTTGCTCAGTCGAAAGCTCCAAGCATTCTTATAGTTTTTATTATAATTACAACTAAAGATTTTTCATATATATATATATATATATATATATATTTAGTATTAACCTAGTATCCTTAGTAACTTTGAGATCCAGTGGGAGAGATATATTGTATGGTTGTCACTTGCTTAGACGTTTGTATAATATACTTTATTTCACGTGACTGTATAATGAATTCATTCATTATCCTATACAATATGTTAAAAATTGCTGAGTTAGATTGCTGTCAAATTATAATATTAAGTATATATATACCATCTACACACGCTTATACACATGTCTTACGTCTATCCCTAGATTAAAACCTTACGAGACAAGGTAACACTACGACTATTGAAGCTCTTTTTTTAAGGAGTGGATGTAGTCGAGTGGTCTAGGGCGCTGGACGTAAGGCTAAGCGAATGGTGCTGCAGTGTATCAATGGTGTGAGTTCAAATCCCGTCGAGGGAAGAACAAAAATTTGACAGCTTCAAAATCTAATTCTAACACTGTTTGGTTTAATTTTCAGACGTATATATATATATATATTCTAAGGCGGGAATGTCACATTATATACCCTGTCTGATAGCTGAATAACATATATATTACGGATTTGACCATTTTTTTAAATACAGAACACAACTCAGACTGTAAAAAAGGTCATCCATCCATGGCATGGATTTAAAAAAAAAAAATTCTGTTTTGTTTGTTTTTGTTTTTATTTTTATTTTACTTTGTTTTATTTTACCACTTACATAGTCCCAATTCATAATTATGTAAAAATATTAAAAATACTAAATATTTTGCGGCTTTTATTTTCATTTTTTTCTAAATGTCCCTTTCCGTACCTATGACGTTCTTTCTACGATGACGTCAAAATATGCGTCATGTTATATTTCATATATGAGGTGTCTCATGAAGGAAACAGGCTTGCAATAATTAAATGTTAACAACGTCTAACAAAACGTTGGTGTTGTTCCGTTACTTCGAAAGTGTTCAAGGCGCAACGTTTAATACACCTTAGTTTGTTTATTGCACATGATGTTCAAGTTTGTTATGGTACAGCCGTGGATCATAGGTCTGGATTAGGAATTTGCTGAATCAATCTGGTGTTTTGTGACGGAATTAACTGTACATATATAGTAATATAGTTTTGTTCATGCAGCCGTTTTGAGTGTAAAAACAGCAATTAATTGGGGAAACATACATTTATTATTCAATATTATGCTATTGATTCAGTGAAGCGTGAATATTTTTGTTGGCCATGTTGTTATTCTATTGTTTTTTTTGGAAGGCTGAAATATATACCCCGTCTGTTTTCCGAATATATGCTGACATTCATGGTTGAACAACCAATGAAAATTTGTGTAACAAAGTAAATCCGTAATATATATCAATATGCAAACCTGCTTTGTTCAAAATGGCCTGGTCCTGAATATAAAATAGGGTCTTTATAATCTGGATATCCTTCTAATTGAGCTTCATTACTCTAAAAGATAAGCAAAAAATATTTTTAATCAACATAATGCATTTGTAATTTGTTTTTTATGCTGGAAAATGATTTTACAAACATCTGAATGAGAGCCTCGTTATTATAAAATAAAATATATGCATTTTTTATGATGTCAGAAATACATACCAGTATTAATCTTTCTGGACATCTTTGAGCACAAAAACACATATGCATACAATGTAGTAGTTTATTGGTTTACAAGATTACCACTTACCTGCACAAAAGAATAATAAGAGTTGCCCCACCCTTACTTTGAGGAGTGAGTTAAGTTCATTACTGAAAACCTCACAGTGGCTGTAATATAAAGAACAGCAATAATAGCACTGTTCCTTTGTTATTTTTTTTTTGTATCTTTTAGTCTACCAAGTTTCAGATGGATTTTCTTCATATTATTAATTTACATCCATATCCTTTCTTTTTAAATTCACTTATTGTCAACTTTATTGGTTTGATCTGGACTGACAATATAACAGAGTGATTTCATTACTCTTTCAGAGAACTTTAGAGTGAAGTGACAGAAAATCTGGGAAACCTATAAGAGTTATTTTATATGTAAAATATTGTTGTTGTTTCTATTGCCACTGGACCTTTTCTCTACTAGTAATCTGAAACATATTTTTTTTAAATTTCTTAATGAATTGGAAGTAAGAAATAAAACAGTAATGGTTAACAATATAAGTTATAACCAATTACAACAATTTGAACCCCCCTCCCCCCAAAAAGACAACAAAAATAAGCCGATGGAATTTATGTCTTGGCTTTGGACACATATCATTATTCTACATTTATCATTATATAATTTAATTTGATTTGAATATTTCGATCTGATTGGCTAATCCGCTTGGAGAAATTTTTGGTTATATTCGATAACCTGCGTTGGTATTGTGACGTCACCAACATGTTCATCCGCCAACGACAAATTCAAATAATCACATGAAATAATTGTAATTAAAATCGAGGAATCATTAAATTTTGTTGTAAAAATTAAATTATAAGGAATATTTGAAATTGTTGAACAGGTTATACTTGCATAACCTGGTTTGGGTCAGCTTACGCTTTTCATAAACCGCTTTGCAGTTTATTAAGCATAAACTGACCCAAACCAGGTTATATCTTATAACCTGTTCAACAATTTCAAATATTCCTTAACTAGTTTGGTTTCCTTGCGTCTACATCAAATAAAATTTGCTACAATATAACAACATAGATTCTGAAATAGCAAAATTTTAAACTACAATTTTTTTTCACACCCATATTTTGAATTAAAATCAAAACAATGTTTGAGAAAGATTTTTTTTTTTTTTTTTTATTAATCTGTAGATTGGCTAATTTTAAAAGACTGAGTACAATTACCTTTTCGTCACCACGTTAAAGTTAGTATACATGTTTAACATTGGTGTTGGTAATTGTTTGTTTAAATTTTGCATCATTTAATTTATATGAGTGACACTAATATATTTCTTAATTTCTTAATTTACATCAATCCCACATACATAAATACATCCATATACAGTGAAATCTGTCTAAACGGAACACTGTATAAACAAAAATCCTGTATAAATCAAACTTTTAAATAAAGCCTCAATGTAGGAAATATTTGTAAATCAAATCTTTGTCTATTCTAAACACAAATATTAGACACAAGGAGGTTCTGTTTAGACAGGTTTCACTGTATATACACACACACACAATCTTTATATCAAGTGGTCAGGTTTCACTGTATATACACACACACACAATCTTTATATCAAGTGGTCAGGTTTCACTGTATATACACACACACACAATCTTTATATCAAGTGGTTGTGTTGTTGTTTCTGTGATTAAATGAGGATGATTGACAATTTCATCTACTGAATATTCTGGATCAAAATTATAAGGAACAAAGACCATACTGTCTGATTCCTTAATAAATTATCAAATGTATATTATAATGTGCATTGTGTTGATAACTGTTGCTTGAATTAAACAAGAAAGAAGAAGTGACATCACTACCTCTGTCAATATTTGCAGCTACATTGATGGTGGGAAATTTGTAATATTTGATCTTAACATACACAATCAATACTTATAGCTTTCTGTTATTCTTTTTTTAAACCAGAAAAATGTAGTTGATTGCTTTTTTAATAAGAATTATGTTTCTATAACATTACATTGTGATTGGGATCCCTTTCCCTTGATGCCTTGAGACACTCAGTTGAACACTTGTTATTGAAACTGAAAGATAGACTAAAATAGACACATCACATATAGGACTAGTAAGTCTAGCCCTAGCCCTAGGTCAGCAGGGCTTTCAATATTTTTCAAGTATACCAGTACTTCACCATTTACAAGTGGTACTTTTCATTAAAATTTGAACATTTTTCATGAATATCTTATGCAACATTCTTTGAAAATAGGAGGTACCAGTTACCATTTTAAGTGGGTAAAAGTACCTGGTACCGCCCCTTATTGAAAGGCCTGGGTCAGGGTTTCAGATTGCCATCGGTCATTGGCCGAAAATAAATCAAAATGATCGAATATATTTTGGTCAAGCTGACATTATGACCGATTATTTTTACTGACTTGGGACAAATTGACCGATGCCGTGATGGAATTTTAATACAATCAGAACAGCAGCGATGTTTTTAGTCTGGATAGTGTTTACGATGGCAGCTAAAGTTATTACTTCCCGTGGTAAATGTATTTTGTCAAGTTATTCCCAATACTAAAAATAAAATTTCCTTTTGTTTTCAACAATTACGTCCAATTTCATTGGTTACAGTACAAAGCACAAGGCCAATCGTAGCACGTGTTACAAACATATGTTGACTGGTTCCCTAAATAAATTTAACATGTGTTAGCAATTATCGATATTGAAGGGAACAAGTTGTATTTGAAGGTCAGCGGTCATGTCCGTAAACAAAAAAAAGAAAACTCTTCAGAGGACAGAAAACGCTCACAGACATCGGTTTTAAAGTGAACAAGGTGACAGATGCTGATGTTTCTGATAAAGAACAGGGAAATAAAAATGAGATTGGTTCTGACGAACCTAATGAAAAGGTTACGAGAAGGTTTCAAGAAAAGTGGTTATCCTGGTTTGTACGAGTGAGTCGGTATACAAATTAATTTCTTTGAAATTTACAACTTTTTTGTTTGACCTGGTCCTGGTAAAAAAAACTTTTTGAAAAGATTTGAACACCGGCAGCTGCAGAGACCCTCAGAATGCAGGATTTGGGGTCTATTTTATCAATTTTACTAGGGAGAGCCCCCCCCCTAGGCTCGGATCACTTTGTGATCCTCAATTTGTCTGTCTGATAACACAAAATTACTTAGGACAAATTGTCTGATAGAAATTGACTTATTTCCAGGGCATTTGTTCTGGTATTTAATAATTTATAAAAATCATGTCAAATATTCAGGGTAATTTTAAATATAGCCTATAATATGCACAGGGGCCAGATGAGTTTTTTCATGTACCTATATACCTATATACCAACAAGGGTACGAACTCGGTAGTATTCAAAATTTAGGTATGTCTTGTTTAACTGAGTAGAAAAAAATACCAGAAAGTTTATACGTATAAAGGTGATATAGACTGAAAGCTGAATATTTTTTCTTTAGAAAAAAACTTATTTGAACCCCGTACGTCCAAAAATAAAAAAAGTTACAGCAGACCAAATCCGTACTTTCTGCTAAAAATGGCTAGGTCGGACAAAGCGGTGGTCAGCTAACTTTCACATGACTGGAATGAAACTGAAACGAGCGTCCTGATTGGTCGAGTTGAAGGTCGTCAAAAATATCGACAAATCAGGACGCTCGTTTCAGTTTCATTCTAAATTTTTTTTAAATGGCGGTTCAGAATAATAGATATTCCGCATTAGATAAAAGGATAATACTAAGTGATTTGGACATAAATTCTACGGAAAGGTAAGAATTTTTTATTCAATTTATCGACTAGAAGAGACGTCGCAAGTAAATACACGAATTGCATTGCAGATAAGCCTTCCAGTCATGTGAAAGTTAGCTGGGCACCCTTTTGTCCGACCTGGCCATTTTGGCAGAAAGTACGGACTTGGTCTGCTGTAACTTTTTTATTTTTGGACGTACAGGGTTCCAATAAGTTTTTTTCTAAGGAAAAAATATTCAGCTTTCAGTCTATATCACCTTTATACGTATAAAATTCCTAGTATTTTTTTCTACTCAGTTAAACAAGACATAGCTAAATTTTGATTACTGCCGAGTTCGTACCCTTGTTGGTATATAGGTATATAAGTAGTGAAAGTACATGAAAAAACTCATCTGACCCCTGTGATAATATGTAACATGTTCAGTTAGCGGTTAACCGTTACCGGTGGCATTAGCCGGTTAGGTTTAAGAAAAGAAATGTCTTCAATTAGGAACGGTAAAACAAAGGGAAAGTAACTCCGTATTTTACCTGGAAGTTGTTGCCAAAAATGGCGGTAAATAAAAATTTCAGGTGTGCTTACATTACGGGCTCCTACATATATATAAAGTAAAATACAGTTCCGAATGTTTTTGATGCATATTCATAAGATATTACCATATGCGTATATGGGTGGTACACTAACACTGACGTTTATTAAGGGGCTATAAGCGGGGAATTAAGTTTATGATTTGACGGGAAAAAATGAAAATCATAATATACGCGAACTAAACAACCACGAAAACATTATTTAATGTGTTTTTTATTTAAATTGTCCTAATGTTTAATTAAAAATTCGCGTATTCATACAGAAATATTTTTTTTAAATCATGTACTATTTCTGCTAAGCAGAGTTACTGCCCTTAGATGAACTCTTTAGTTCTTTTTACCCATCTGGAACTCCTCGCGCCTTTCCCCAAGTGAAAAACACACTTGTTTTTTCACTTGGGGA
>MJUT01061204.1:557777-572431 GCA_002080005.1 Gigantidas platifrons
GGGGGGGCGCCCCCTTGAATCCGCCCCTGGCTTTTTCTTGTTGGCAATTCTTAATACATAACACTTGGAAGCATTAAATTTCATCTGCCATTCTGATGCCCAATTTACTAATTTGTCCAGAACTTTTTGTAACCGGTTACAGTCATCAGTACAATCTATTCCCAGGCATAAGAGGCTATCATGTAAACGTTTCCGATTGGGTACAATGAGACCACAATTTTAGATATTCACCAACGCTCATTCACTTCAAGTTCATAGAGCATCATAGAAGTTAAAGTTTAGTACATTTGTATCATTATTCAAATAGTGTATATTGAACTTTTAACATCATCATTGTCCTACCGTTTTAGTGTATGCTAGATAATTGCATCATTTTGGAGTGTCTATAGTGCCAATTCTGTGTGTGATATTCGTACATCGTATATCCCCATTTCAATCTCGAACATACATTTGCATATAATTTAATTTGATTTGAATATTTCAATCTGATTGGCTAATCCGCCTGGAGAAAATTTTGTCGATACTGAATAACCTTGATTGGTATTGTGACGTCACCAACGTGTTCATCCACCAACGACAAATTCAAATAGTCACCGATGAAATAATCGTAATTAAGATCGAGGAATCATTAAATTTTGTTGTAAAAATTAAATTATAAGGAATATTTGAAATTGTTAAACAGGTTATACTTGCATAACATGGTTTGGGTCAGTTTACGCTTTTCATAAACCGCTTCGCAAACTGACCCAAACCATGTTATATCGTATAACCTGTTCAACAATTTCTAATATTCCTTAAATAATTTAATTTGATTTGAATACTTCAATCTGATTGGCTAATCCGCCTGGAGAACATTTTTGTTATACTCGATAACCTGGGTTGGTATTGTGACGTCACCAACGTGTTCATCCGCCAACGACAAATTCAAATAGTCACATGAAATAATCGTAATTAAAATCGAGAAATCATTAAATTTTGTTGTGAAAATTAAATTATAAGGAATATTTGAAATTGTTGAACAGGTTATACTTGCATAACCTGGTTTGGGTCAGTTTACGCTTTTCATAAAACGCTTCGCGGTTTATTAAGCGTAAACTGACCCAAACCAGGTTATATCGTATAGGCCTAACCTGTTCAACAATTTCAAATATTCCTTAAATAATGTACTGAGAGATAGAACTGCATAAAAATGGAGAAAATAAATATTAATTGCAAGTTTAACATGAAGTTTAGAACGTATTAACCACCAGAGACATTTAATATCTGAATAGTAAACTGAACGATGATCTTAACACCGAACCAAGCAATATCAACAAGTCGCCCGCGAATTATAGTCGCTAAATATATTGCGGGATTTCCAACATCGTTCAGTCTTGTACATTTTTTGGGTATTTATGGATTCATGAGCAGCCTGTACTCATTCAGTGCGTCACTCTCATTGAATTTATTTGATTGAAATCGTCATTGAACGCTTCTTGGTTTGATTTGATTTTTTGGTGTTTAACGCCACTTTCAACAATATTTCAGCTATATTATGGCGACCAGTTTTAGAGGTGGAGGAAGCCGGAGTACCAGGAGAGAACCACCGACCATGGCCAAGCAACTGGTAAACTTTATCATTTGCGGCTGCGAGTCGATTTTGTAATATACAAAGCCGGGCGCGAACCCACACTTGTTGGTAATTATTATAGATCTATATGTAACCAAAATCTCCGTTTGTAATATTGTTTTCCGAAACAAGGTTACGTTTTCGGATAAGAGATGAGCTCTTGAGTGCAGTATATTTCGCCTTGAAAATAATGATTCTATTCGACGACCCTTCACAATATTCTAGAAAGGTCTTCACGTGACCAAAATACCAACTTGGTTTTGAAGAACCAAACACTAGTTGACACCTATATCCGATCCTATTCAGCATAAGTCAAAGGAAATGTATGGTCATTGAAGGTTAAGGGTAAGCACAATACGGCCAAACATTTCTTTAAGATTAGTTTAAGCGAGGTTTTTAAAAAAATAACATGTTAAAATGAAAAATAGAATTCTAGAAGACAATAAATTAATCGACCTCAATCATTTTATTTCGATTAGGGGTGTACATGTGGCCTCGGATGGAGTCCCCGTTATGTGCGCAAATTTTGACGGTAATTGGAACAATTCTGCGCACATCGCATGTGCTACTTTGCAAATTTTACTGACGAAAAATTCAATATTTTAACAATTTAAGGCCCATATATTATTTGTTCTGATGTATTTGTAAATTTCTCGTCCTCATATCACCAAAAATTCATCATTTTTGAGGTAAGTTTCTTTCAAAACATCAAATTCCTCGCTAAACAACCGGCAAATTTGTTTATCGTAAATAACAGCATGGCTTCCGTGTAATACAGTTTTGACCGTATCTGGCTCGTAATAACTGGACCTATGATAATCCGATGTATTTTTCACGGTTATGATTGTATTAACTGTACATATAACCTACGATTCCATATTTCAGGAGATCAAGATACAAGTCACAAGATCATGTAATTGTGTACAACCGACTTTCTCCATTCGTTCTTTCATAAAACTCTTGGACATTGACACCCCCTTAAAATTGGCACATCTGTACATTTATTGGGGAGTCTTCTTCTTTTGGTACACAGTATACCATCAACCTCCGATGATTACATTCTGTATTATCTTGTTAATGTTATACCATGGAGGATCAACAACATTCAATTTCACTACTTATTTAAACATAAATTATGACTATAAAGTGTTCTGGTCGTTGGAGAATTATAATAGTAATCTATAGTGTTTTATATTATTTATTCTGAAAAATTGTTGATGTATGTATTTAGTTGAAATTGATACCTGTAAGTAGCATGGTATAGGAAGGATATTACAATAAAGTATTCTTGGTTGCCAACGGGAAACAAGAAATCCACTTTTAAAAGATTTAAATATGGCCTTTTATTTGGTCGCATTCTATTCTGGCGTTTCACGCAAACAACTTGTTTAGTTTCACTGTCTGTGTCAGTTTGAGTTCCAGTCTGAAGGTCGTAATTATCCTGTGACTCTTTGATAGTTGTGCGGAGCGAATTGTTATTTGCAGTGGCCAGAGCCTTGGCTTTCAGAATCTCAATAGTTACGTTACTGTCGTCTTCCTTTAAAAGGTTCATGTCTTTGAATTGCAGATGAAGGATCGACGCGAGTGGCTCATAACATTTTTCATTTTCATAATCACGGTTGTGTCAGTTTCTGTCTCAATTAAGAGTCCTATTTTCTTTAACAGAGGCCAGACCTGGCGAAATTCCTGAGACTCTTGTCTGACATTCGGTCAGACAAGCTGAAATCTTGTGTGACCGAACTCAAGTTTGTCTGACCAGATAATTTTTCTGCAAAAATCAATACTTTATCAAAACTGATTTAATAAAGGATATTTCAAACCAATGTGGCCCTGGTGGCTCAATGAGTAAGGTATTTGGATTACCTAACAACTCATACAAGCCTATCACCAATACGGCGTGGGTTCTCGTCCAGCTTTATAAATTACAAAAAGGGTGCACTCGACTCGCAGCCGCGAGTGATAAAGTTTACCAGTTGCTTGCCCATGGTCCTCTCCGGGTACTCTGGCTTCTTCCACCACTAAAACTGGTCGCCATGATATTGCTGAAAGTGGTGTTAAGCACCAAAAATCAAAATCTAACCAATGACCTTTATCTATTTTATTACTTTCAAACATTTTAAGGACAAATTCCTCTAGGTCTTTTGAACGATTACTGTTTGGTGTTCCTATTCCCAGAAATCTTTCAATTATCTCTACTCTGTGAAAAACGAATGTAAATGGCTTCCTGCTCATCACCAGAGCCCAAAGGTACATTTGTACAGATCTGTCGACCCATCCATCGTGAAGGAAAAGAAAGATCTTCCCAACATACTAAATATTTAGAAATGTGCTTGTAATTGTTTTTTTGTTTGTTTTTTTTTTGGAAATTTATGTGCAATCGAACATATGTTTATAGTTAAAACACACTAAACAAATTAATTTTTTATTTCAATAGTCCGTTTTGGTTATGGGATGAAACATCCGGTAGCGTCGATCTTTTTGCCATGATAGGTTAAGCTTATGGTATTTTCTTTTGGCTTCGTAGCTACTTTCAGTTTGACGATTTCTTATTACCTCTGCCGATATTTTATGCTTTAGAGCTTTTCTCGGTACTTCCCTGGGCACACATTTTCAATCATTCAAAGCATGTTTCTTTTTTCAAACCGGAAATTATTTTAATGAAAGTCACTTCCACTCATGTGTAAAAAAGTAAACTCAAATCTATGTCGGACATCTGGTTCGGAAAAAATACGATTTTAGTCAGACTAGCAACAAAAAACGTCCGACAAGTCCGACGGTCCGACGAATTTCGCCAAGACTGAGAGGCATTACAGCTGGGAGTGTTGGCTCTGTCTCGCTCGATAAAATAACAGTAGCACTCTTAAATGGCTCCAAAAGTTTATCAACTTTCTCAATCAGTTCTTGTTCTTCGAAGGATAAAAGCATTTTGATATCAATTGCTTTCTTTACGCTCGGTTCCATGAAAGCTGTGTGAAGGGCGATGGCCTGTTCCATGAACTTTTCTAACATGTCCAACGTCTTTGATCAGTTAATGGCCCTGAACTTCTGGAGGAAGCAAAAGTTCCTGTTTTTCTTTCAGAATTCCAGTAAATAACTAGCTTCGATGGAAATAAGCTACAACGTTCCTCCCCTTAGCGACAATTGTTGATATTTTGGAAATGGACAATAGCGACTTATACAACCAGATTCAGGTTATTTTCGATACAAGCTCCCAATTCAAAATATGGAATGACTTGGCTTTGTCGGCGGCGTTATCTGACACGGCCACTGGTTGAGCAAGATTCCAAGCCTTACTAATGGATTCAATTTCCTAGGAAATATTTTCGGAAGAATAGTGTCCGTCCATTTTTTTGGTTTCATCTCCCTATTTTTTGTTATGTAATGACATGGTGATACCATATGACTGTATTTGCTGATGTCCACATGACATGAGTGATTGCAATGTTTTCAACTTTATTAATTTCTGATTGGAGATTTGACTTGGTTACATCGTACAGTTTGGGAATTACAGTCTCTGTAAAATGTTTCTGTGACGAAAACCAGCGCCTTCTGTGTTGATTGACATGTCATGAATTATATTCTGCGGTGGGCCTTGTTAATACTTCCGAGCGTTTTGAAGGTAGAGGAAGGGCCATAGAGAGGTGTCTTCATTCCTATTGAATATTTGTTGTAATGTGGCTGGGGAGTTTTGCTCGAGTTCATTAGGGTGAACTTTTGACAGATGTTGGTTGAGGTTGGTTGTATGAGTTGCAAAGTTTGCACACAGCTTTCTTTATCTTTCATGATTTCACTTGGAGCATCTTATTTTCTAATTTTTAAAAATCTGAAATATTTCCACACAGTGGACTTTGCTTTCCCTGGAAAATTTGTGCATTCCACCTTTATGAATTTATGAAACATGAAAGGTTATTGAAATTAATTTAAAATATCAATCATGGTTAATATTATACTTTGTTTCCAGTTATGATATTAATTTATAAAATTCATGTGTATACATTTGATATGGCTAGTCTATTCTCCTGCATTGAGTATATTCAACGGAAACACAACTTCTCAGCCATATTTCGGTCATAATGTTTTATCTGATAATAAGGAGATTCATGCGTAGTAAATAATTTTATTTTGATAATAAAAAATTTAAGATCAATATTAATCGAAGATCTAAAGATGCTACTACTCATGACCATGTGCAAAAACATGACCTGTCCAGCCCTGCTGAACAGACCGAAATAGAATTGCTAATTGTTCAATGTTAATATAGAACTCGTGTTTATAAACAGCAAGCACCTGTTGTCGTTAACTAACGGTCAATGGAGCATCAAAAAGAGAAATGTAAGGTGTAAGGAAACAACAACATTTTTATTGTTATATAATTATTTTACACACTAAGACAAGGAATCCATCTCAGATTCTTGCTACATGTATCAATCATTGGGTTGAGGCTGCCCAAGAGTCCGATAAATCGAGGCTTCCGATGATCGGTGCACCACTAATACTTGTATATTTTTTCAGATTACTTGATAATTCAAAGTCATGGTTATGGAAACCCCAAGTCCACAGTGCGTTGGCCGCGAATTTGTGAGGCAATACTACACCTTGCTTAACGAGGCCCCACTGCATCTTCACAGGTAATTAAAAAAATATCTTGTAAGTTCAGACATTTCTGATTGCAGTTTGCTTTACAATTCAAATTTGAAGAAAGCAAGTCTTTTAACACTTTTGGGGATTAAAGAAATTTGTTCATAAGAATTGTTCAATATTAAGAAATAAAGCACTTTGAATACATTAAATAATATGATATTCAATATGGGTTCCATATGGGCAAAAAATAAACGTTTTGACAATGTTTTGATGCAGCAGCAGCCATTTTTAATATTTCATGTGCAATGTTGCAAGGGTTAATAATTTATTTTGAAAATATAAAATGTAAATTGTCACTATTTTTTTTTTTTTAGATTCTACAGTCACAATTCTAGTTTTGTACATGGTGGTGTTGAAAAGCCAGGAGAAGAGCAACCACCAGTAATGGGACAGGCAGTAAGTGTTTCATGGGTATCATTGAAAATTAGTCACTTACTAATTAACAATATAGTACCGGAGAAAGGATTTCTCATATGTAATAGTTATTCAAGAGCAATACAACAAATTTATCACAAGGTAGAAAGGTATTAGGCCCTTTCAATAGTCAACTGAAATGCATAATGCATGGCGATTACTTGACGCTGTTTCATTGAATAATAAGTTTTTTTGATTGATTGAAATTGATGCAACTTAATTGAAGACATCAACACCATATCATGGTATTTTTTTTGTATTCCTTGACTTTGAGGTGAGAGATGGTTGTTTGTTTTGTTGATATTGGTAGAATGTTTTACCATCACTGTGTAAAACTACTTTTCAAAAGATATTTAACACTCTAATCAAAGAGAACTTTTTGCATTGCTTCAGATTCTGCATCATTTTTGACAAGTCTTTAAACATGTTTTGCTGACATTTTGCTAAAAGGGAATGATGCTATTTCAAGTTCGTCTGTATATTCTGTACAGTTAATTTTAAGTCACATACTCAGTTTTTTAGCTTGTGGACTTAAATTTCATGGTATGATGAATTGACCAATAAGTCTGCCAGCTTTTTATTGAGACAACTGAATTCTTCTTAGACACATTTCCAGTGTTAACAGTGGTGGAGAATTCAATGGTCTCTATGGACAAATAAAAAATAAATCAATTGACGAAAAATGATAGATTATCCCTTGAACGATCATGCCATTTCGTTGCACCATTTTATGATTAATTAAGTCGCCATAGTGTCTTAATGATTAATTTTGCCGATAAGCATTTGTTGCCAGTAAATGTAACACAATTTACATTGAAACTAGAATTATAAATTGATCTGATAATTCATGTTGATTTTATTTTTGCAGGAGATCCACAAAAAAATTATGTCTCTAAACTTCAGAGATTGTCATGCCAAGATAAGACAGGTTGATAGTCAAGCTACTGTTGGAAATGCAGTAGTTGTTCAGGTTTGTATTTAAGGCAATACCTCCTAGTTTCAGAATGTTGATGATGGGGAAAATAGTGCAAGACTTTGCCTAAATTGAACGTGATCACTTAACTCCTGAGCAATATTGCAAGCTTATAATTTTGAAATTGCCCTCTGTGATAAGCCAAATTATGATAGGTTATTTTTATATAACATGGCTAATGTCTCCTTTCTGAGTCAATTTTACATCAAGATTTAGCATATACTTGTATACACATCTGATGAGTGATCTTCTAGTAGATTGTTTTCTTATTTGCTTTGATAGTTTGGTATATGAACATTTCACATAGTTTTGATAGTATTTTTTTAGTTGTACAAATTTTTACCGAACAATTCCAGACCTACCTACCCTACATTTTGAGGACACGAAACTTGATACACACATATTTGTTTTGGCCTGACACATTCATACTATATACTAAAGTAAACAGAAATAAGGGATCTTCAGTGTTAAATTTGCCAGGGTTTTTTTCCCTGCATACTCTGGATTTCTCCACCAATAAAACTGACTGCATAACTGAAATACATGTATTATTTAAAATGGAATTGAACATCCATAACCTATGACCTTATTAATAATTCAGGTGACTGGTGAATTGTCAAACAGTGGCCAGCCTATGAGACGATTCATGCAGACATTTGTATTGGCACCACAGTCTCCGAAGAAATATTATGTACACAATGACATATTCCGTTATCAGGATGAAGTGTTTCATGACAATGATAGCGACCTTGAAAACATTGAAGAAGGCATTGTTGATGAGATTGGTGAGTAAAAATGGAGTGAAGACATTAGTGGTGTAGCGATCATTGGAAAGATTGACCAATTGGTCATTAGATGATCCTCAATTCGATTATCGCTTCACAACTTTACAAGTAAATTTCTTGACATGCTACTTATATTTATTTTGAAATTCTCTGTGTTTGCTCAAAGGACAAAATTGTTGATATGTGTAGTTTCCCCAACAGAACTTGTCTAAGTGTATTGCGTGATTCTTGTTCACCTGAACCCATCCATGTGTATTGCTTTAGACGAGTTATTTCAGCTTTAACAACGTTGTTATCACATATACGTTTACAGTTTTACATAGAAACAAGAAAAATTATCATCTGCTCGAACTTGGCAGCATAAATTGTGTGTGACATTGTTCGCAAACGTAAATATAAATTACCGTCTTCCAATCTGCAAGTATACTACCGTATTTGTACTTAGACATAGCAGAATCAAAATAAATAATGGAAACCAGAATGTGTTTTGAGTTTTAGCATGGCTTGGTGAATATTGGTAAATTTTATCAGATAAAGTACTAATATTCGCCAACCCATGTTAAAGCTCAAAAACACATTCTGGCTTCCATGATTTATTTAATAATTATCAAAGTTTGGTCAACTTTGACTTTCTGATCATTGATCTTGAAAATCTTACAAGATTCCCAGAATTAGAAAACATTATCAGTTAAACAAGATTCCCAGAATTAGAAAACATTTTCAGTTAATAATGAATAACATACAGTCATACGTCTGAGTTCGTGGTTGGTCTCCCTTTTTTGTGTAGGGTATTTAAAAATATATGATACTGCCTATGTTACATCAAGATTAATTAGGAATTCAATTTTAAGGTCTTAAAGGAAGTTGAAGACTTGTATTTTAGATGAAAATATAAAACGAATAAATGGATTCAAGCATGCAGTGTTATTTTTTTTAATGTGCTTTCAATATTTTATTACAATAGATTCTGATCTAGACCCTGTTGATGTTGGTCCAGAACCAGTTCAGGAACAAGGTGTACAACAATTCTTTGATGCACACCCTCAAATGAGGTAAGAAAAATAAAGAAATGATCTCTTTCCAGACCCACATTTTTAGCATTAGGTTCTTGTGTAGGTGTTTTTTTTTCTGATTTTTTTTTATTTCCCCTCGGCCAGAGATACTTGTAACTCGTTTAGGTGAGTCCTG
This sequence comes from Gigantidas platifrons, assembly GCA_002080005.1. NCBI lineage: Eukaryota > Metazoa > Mollusca > Bivalvia > Mytilida > Modiolidae > Gigantidas > Gigantidas platifrons. The sequence continues at coordinate 567,388 of MJUT01061204.1, forward strand.
GACTCATCACTTGTTTGGGACTCACCATTTTTGACAAAAATAACAAGTAATGCACTAGCGGGACTCGTCAAAATTTTATCCTAGGATCTCTGCTCTCAGTTACTCGTCAGGGCAACAAGTTTTACCCATGTCCTACATTTGGTTTCCCTTCAATAACATATAAAGTTACCTTCAACTCTTTTTCTGTTCTGGAGTTATCCCCCTTGATTTGCAAGATTGTGCCGAGATCTTTCAGTAGTTTTCCAGTGCTCTATCAGTTATTGTTTTCGTGTTAAACTTGATGCAGTAGGAATCCTTGTTGATTTCCTAAGGTTGTACCATGTGTAGCCCATTATTGTTTTTTATTGCATCTTTTGTTTTGTTAGTTTACTTTATAATTAACCTTCCATTTAATGGGTTATTGACAATTTATTTAAATTTCTAAGCAATGGTACCCACATGGATGACAGAGTTGACACCCCTTCACCACAGCCTGTAGAAGAAGACATCAAGGAAGAACCTGTTGATTCACAGACAGAAGAAATGTTTGAAATGAAAGAAGAAGAACCGTTGGAACCACAGACTGAGGAAGTAGAACCTGATCAGCCAGGTCAACTGGGCATCCAATTCATGGGTATGATCATTATACATAGTTCATATTGTGTCATTGTAGTTGTCATGCAAAAAAATTGTGTATTCATGTATAATTCATGTTGTAATGGTACTGTTGTGTTGTCAGCATCATCTTGTGTAGATAATCAAGTCTACAAGACAACATTTTGAGACTTGCTGTTTTTCATCCCTTACATGTTTATTTATTCTTCTCATTAATTTGTCTCTAAACATCAGATGTACCCGAGGTTTTAAAGTGTATTGAACCTGGATGTCTAGATGATCCTTAAATATTTTGTTTTTGTTTTGGGCTCTTTTTAGCTCACCTGACCCAAAGGGTCATGTGAGCTTTTGTCATCACTTTGCGTCCGCCGTCGTCGTCGTCCGCGTCTGTAAACTTTTCATACTTTCTTCTTCTTTGAAACCACTGAACTGATTTGGACCAAATTTTGCAGAAATGTTCATTGGGAGGTCCTCTACTAAATTTGTTATTTTGGTGCAGATCGGAAATCCAACATGGCCGCCAGGGCCAATAATGTGTTCTGATTGGTTGAAACTTTGAAAATCTTCTTGTCAGTAACTACTTAGCCGATGGAATTGTAACATTACAGAAATGATGACTGGATGGTCCTCTACTAAATATGTTATTTTTGTGCCGATCGCATATCCAAGATGGCCGCCATGACTCGACTTAGTTTAACATTGGATCCTATGGGAATTTCACATTTTCATCTTTTTTTTCTGAAACCACGAAACAGATTTGAACCAAACTTGGCAGAAATGTTCATTAGATGGTCATATACAAGATTTTTGTTTTTGGCGCTGATCGGAAATCCAACATGGCTGCCAGGGCCCATAATGTGTTCTGATTGGTCAAATTTTTTTAAATCTTCTTGTTAGAAACCACTAAGCCAATTGAATTGTGACTTTACAGGAATGATCATTGGGTGATCCTGTACTAAACTTGTGAATCGTTTGCTGATCGGAAATTTAAGATGGCCACCATGACTCGACTTAGGTTTAACATAGGACCTATGGAAAAAATGTTTAAAAGTCTTCTCCTCTAAAACCAGCAAGTCAATTTAAAGCAAACATGGCATGAATGGTCCTTAGGTGGTCAACTTTCAAAATTATGTCCTCTGAGCCCGACCTCCATCCAAGATTGCCGCAGTCAGCAGACATAGTTTTAACATAGGACCCTATGGGAAAATTGTTTAAAAGTCTTCCCTCTGAAACCAGTCAGCCAATTCAATTTAAAGCAAATATGGCATGGATGGTCCTTGGGTAGTATACTTTTAAAATTGTGTCCGGTGACTACTACCTCCATCCAAGATGGCTGCCATGAGCAGACATAGTTTTAACATAGAACCCTATGGGATTTGAATAGTAACTTAGATGTATTCGGCATGCAGACATTCTTAAGAGGACTTAGTTATGTCAGGTGAGCGATACAGGCTCATGTGAGCCTCTAGTTTTATACCCCCGCTCGACGAGAGTCGGGGGTATATAGGGATCCTCATGTCCGTCCGTCCGTCACACTTTTGGTTTCCGGGTAATAATTTAAGTACCACTTAACCAAATCTTTTCAAACTTTACCACAATGCTGTGGGCCATTGAATACAGGTTAAGTTCGATTACGGTGTATTTCACATATACCGTTCCTGAATTATGGCCCTTTTTCTCTTAGAAAATAGGGACTTTTTAGGTTTCCGGATGATATTTAAAGTATGGCTCAACCAAATCTTTTCAAACTTTAACACAATGCTGTGGACCATTAAATACAGGTTAAGTTCGATTACGGTGTATTTCACATTTACCGTTCCTGAGTTGTGGCGCAATTTTCTCTTAGATTATAGGGACTTTTTAGGTTTCCGGATGATATTTAAAGTATAGCTCAACCAAATCTTTTATACTTGACCACAATGCTGTGGACCACTAAATACAGGTTAAGTTCGATTACGGTGTATTTCACCTTTACCGTTCCTGAGTTATGGCCCTTTTTCTCTTAGAAAATAGGGACTTTTTAGGTTTCCGAATGATATTTAAAGTACCGCTCAACCAAATCTTTTCAAACTTTAACACAATGCTGTATACCATAAAATACAGGTTAAATTCGATTACGGTGTATTTCACATTTACCGTTCATAAGTTATGGTCCTTTTTCTCTTAGAAAATAGGGACGTTCTAGGTTTCCGGATGGTATTTAAGGTACGACTCGACCAAATCTTTTCAAACTTTAACACAATGTGATGTACCATAAAATACAGATTAAATTCAATTATGGTGAAATTGACATTTACTGTTCATGAATTACGGCCCTTTTTCTCTTAGAAGATAGGGACTTTAAAGGTTTCTGGATGAAAATTTGGAATACGGGGGTATTTGTGATCACCAGATCAACTTTCTCTAGTTTTTATATATTTTTTTGGTGCAAACAGTGTAGGGGTCTATTATAGAATTCTAATGTTTCAGGAGCTCTTTTTACTATTAAAATTGTTGTTTTGGCACTGTCATCATGGGTATATAATTCGTGTGTCGACATTGTCATAGTGTGTTTTTGTTGTATAGATGTAGTTTACATGTTTCTCTGTAGATAGTTCATGTTGTGTCATGGTGATTGTATATACAGAAGTCATCTGTCATCATGTGTCAGTATGATTTTCTTGTATACATGTCAGTGTTGTCCTTTTTAATTTCCATTCAGTTTCTGTATACCAACTTTTATGCCAGACCTACTACAAATCTGTTTTATATTTTAATTATGGAGCAATTATGTCATAATGTCAATCCAATTAACACCCTTAATTAATTCTAGAATATGTGAATCTCAAGGGGCTTTTGTCCTGTTCACCTCCTGATGACCAGGTTTACATTGTATTGGTCTTTCTTGGCATACTAGTTTAGCACTTGAGATTTCATATTGAAATATCTTCAGGAATAAAATTTAATTTATTGCGATAAATCTATGCTAGATCAAATTAATGTATGTGATTTGGTTGTTTCATTTAGTCATTTATTTATTGTTTTCTTTTTCAATAGAACAAAAGACCTTTTCCTGGGCTGGTATTGCCAGTAAAAATGCCGGCTCTAGTTCTGTTCAAGTTAGTGCTACATCTCCACCTTTTGGAAAAGTCCCACAGTCTATACCACCCAGACAGGACATGAAACCAGAGATTGGGGCTCCAGCACCAGGCTCTGGACCACAGCCACAAAGACAGGCAAGGTACAACATCAGAACACTTAATGTATAGCAAGTTGAAATAAACAAGTTACTGGGATACATGTTGCCAGTTAAAAAAAAAAAGAAATTTTAAATAGAGTTTTCATTAGTCAGTCGTTCTGTTTAGTTAAAATATACAAGTTATCTTTCAGTAAATTGATCAACCAAAACTATTTTGATCAAATTGATAAAATGTTGCAATCAGTATAAGTTTTTAGCAAATAAAAATGGTTGGTATGTTTGCCTCATGTATGGTAGAAATTGGGTTTGATTCCTAGTCAGGTCAAACCAAAGACTATATGATTATTATTTGCTGCTTCTAGCTAAGCATGGTACATTAAGGAGTAAGAGCAAAATCTACTCGACTCTCGAGTCAGGATAATGTGTTAGGTTGGAGCCACATGTCTACATATGAGTTTTTGTTTCAGTGAGCTAGCACTATTGAAAATCCAGCTCAGTGTGTTTTGGTCTAGTACAAAACAGACATCATCATTATCGGATCTAGCTTAAAAAATGTTTTACTTGGCATAAAACAATAATCACTCACTGATTGAAAAATACAGTGGGAAAAATCACAAATTAGATCAACAAAACAACACCAGTCAAATATAAAATTCAATAAGATAAAAAAGACAAAACCCTTGGATGGAAATGAGGTTTGCTGAAAGGATAAGACATTCCTTCTCATATAAATGAGTACATAGTGAAGGAGACAAGGTTATAATGGTTGTGACATGTACTAGTAGTTGAGATGTGGAATTTCAGTAGAGTACATAGTGGAGGAGACAAGGTTATGATAGTTGTGACATGTACTAGTAGTTGAGATGTGGAATTTCAGTAGAGTACATAGTGAAGGAGACAAGGTTATAATGGTTGTGACATTTACTAGTAGTTAAGATGTGGAATTTCAGTAGAGTACATAGTGGGGGAGACAAGGTTATAATGGGTGTGACATGTACTAGTAGTTGAGATGTGGAATTTCAGTAGAGTACATAGTGAAGGAGACAAGGTTATGATGGTTGTGACATGTACTAGTAGTTGAGATGTGGAATTTTAGTAGAGTACATAGTGGAGGAGACAAAGTTATAATGGTTGTGACATGTACTAGTAGTTGAGATGTGGAATTTCAGTAGAGTACATAGTGGAGGAGACAAAGTTATAATGGGTGTGACACGTACTAGTAGTTGAGATGTGGAATTTCAGTAGAGTACATAGTGGAGGAGACAAGGTTAT